>CM070725.1:10620017-11160869 GCA_036346275.1 Otatea glauca | reverse complement strand
GTTCAAAAGTGGACCGAATTTGGAGGTAAACTTGTGAACCAAGTGAAAACAGCCCCTGAAAATGACAATGGGAATAATCTAATTTTAATCCCATCGAGTGAGTAGCTTTGCCACATTATGCGATAAAACATCAGCGCATTCTAATGTAGTAACAGAGTCGTCACGAAAACTTGGAGAAATCAGGAACTTTAAAATTATTTGGAGTGCGACATCGATCAATATAATCAAGATATGGCTTGCTATAGCCGATAACCTTACCTTTTAGTTGTATCTTTGAATTGATCCTGAATACTGACAAAAATCGGTCGCCCGATTAATATTAGTGGCCGACATAGCATTAGGGTTTTGCCAACTATTGTAACTAGCATCCGCCTTGGCGTAAGCTCGAGTTGTCTAATAGGTTGGGCCGACGTATATTGAGAAAGTGCTCATATCCATTATTCCTCCTAACGGTCGGCTCGAGCACTAGGACAAAAGGCTCTAAGTAGGTTACTACCTTGTAAGGGGCCAGATTCTGGCGAGAATCGGCTCGGTATTGTGTGGGTATCTAGCAGGTTCAGTCGGCTGAGGAATCGACTGCGAAAACACATAGAACAGGGCCGATGGTGGCAAATTAGCCGACATATCTAGCTTTGCGACATCGATATCGCTTGGTAGTGCACAACTCTACTTGGCGAGGATCCGTGGTAATATGACAATGAGGCTAGGTTGGCATCAATGATGGGTTTCTGGTGTGAGCTTTGGGTCAACCATCGTGCTTTGGGTATTACGCACCAGCAATAAGCGGGGTAACTTCGATAGTGTTTGCGTGGTCGAACAAACTCCTAGATGAAGCCAACTCTTGAGCAATAGTCTTAACACTATTGGCTATCATTGGCTTAAGGGTTGTAACCAAAGTTGATGATTGGTTAACTAGGCGTGATGTATAGATTGATTAATCGTGGTGATAGTTCACTGTGTAGGCATGTCTTGACTTACTAGGCTATTTATGATCCTGCATCACCAAGGGCATTGACCTTGGCAATACGGTCTTCTAAGTGATGCGCGTCGGGTTTCTGGTAACAACCAAGCATCAACTCCTGCGAGCGTTCCGATCTTCAATCTCCTTGCATTGCTCGGCATTAAATCGTCCAAGGTAGGGCGATTATGGCTTCGAATTGAGGTCGGACAACGGAATCATCTTGCTGGATGTAGACATCTTCGTGGTCCCATCGAGCGTGCCAAGAATGTGTTAGCGCCAAAAACTTGAAGTAGGGTTTATCGGCAACAACACACCGGATGAACACTGGGTTCTGCGATTCAAGGCGTGCCAACCGATTTGATCCTGCAATTGGTAAGGAAAATATAAAATTCGCTCAAAGCCGATCTTGTAGAATAATCAACTTGGATCTGATCAGCTAAAATCCGATCAAATCAAGGGTAATTGGTAAATCTAATTAGCCGATTAAGGCTAATCAGAGGATAAAGGTAGATCAACTCTGAAAAAGGCGATGCGCAACAAGACCGAAGAAAATAAAACCTAGTTGACATAACAGAAGATCATCAACAATCGGCAATGCACAACTTTATTAATCAAATCGAGTTACAAGAGAACCTAAATTACAAGGGCTACTTCTAGTTGATAGGAAAATAAAAGTAGTGTATTTGTTGTTTGGATTGTGTGTCTCTTCTCGCTTCCCGACCACCTTTTATACTCATCGACCGATCGAATCCTCTTCCAACACGCTATAAAAACATGATCCATATCGGCCTTCGCTCGAATGACTTTTCCTAAAATCTTAACCATAACCAAAGATCTTGGCTATCTTTCCATATCAAGCGTCGGCTATGATCGTCAATTTTATTCGACAATTTTAACCATACATGCCAAATCTTGGTGCAAACAATACCTATGATCTAGAAATGATGGGGCGACTCTCGGCTTTGCCTACCTCATCGCTAAAGTTTACCACCCTCATTTGGGTTGCTATCAAAAAGGATGGAGAAAGGAGCTCATCTTCACCTTCCCTCACTAAAAGTTTAGTGTCCTCTCTAGGACACTATAAAACAAGGATGGGGACCATGCTAAGCTTCACTACCCCTTCGCTAAAGTTTAATGCCCTCATATAAAAAGCATGGGGGCGATGCTCGGCATTGCCTCCTCCTCTCTAAAAGTTTAGTGATCTTCCTAGGTTTGCCTCTCTTCTCGCTAAAAGTTTAGCGCCCTTGCTAGTCGCTATCAAAAAAAGGTTGGCGGACAGTGCTTGGCTTTGCCTTCCCCTTTATTAAAAGTTTAGCGTCTTCACTAAGTCGCTATCAAAAAAGCATAGGGAACAATGCTTGGCTTCACCTCCCCATTTGCTAAGAGATTATTGCCCTAGCTAGGTCCCTTTGTAAATCTGCTTTACTGCAAAAATAACCATGTTAGCTATTCCATTGAAATAAGCCTTGCATATAGTTATATTAGAATTGCATTCTGTGCACAATTTGTTGAGTGCTTTAATTACTCACTCTTGCCAACAATAAATCACCAGTTGAGGAGGAGCCTACACTAGCTTTGAAGGAGAGTATCGGAAAGAGCTAAATGTTTAGGTGCGAGTCTTGTCAGTTGCCTGCGGTATACTGAGGGGTTTATCTATGTTTTCTTTCTATTGTAGTTTAATTTGTTGTCTAAAGTTTAGCCCTGCGTGGCAAACTCATGTAAGGTTGACCATAAGGTCAGCCAACAAGTTAATAATGAATATATGAAGTCTTTTATTATGAATCCGCTGTGTATGATTGTGATATTTATCTATGTTGAGCCTGTGTACACTAGCGTGATCCTGGACTAGTGCGATATACATAGTGGGTCGGATTTGCATATTGGTCTCGACAAAACTCTACAATATTTAACTATGCATTCACATGAATACAAACCAATGCTTCCTATTACATCTGCATATAAACGATTGTGTATCATTCCGTCATAGCATATTATCTCAATCTACACATAGCCAAGAACCAACACAATACTAACTAGGTGGTGGGTAAGGGCAAATCAACCATGGGTAGGCAAAAGATTGAGATCAAGCCCATCCAGAATGAGGAGGCACGCCAGGAATGCTTCTCCAAGCGCCACCCAAGCCAATTCAAGAAGGCTAGCGAGCTTTCCACCCTATGTGGTGCAGAAGTGGTAGTGTTGTCTCCTCACCTAGTGGTAATTGCTTCTCCTTTGGCCATCCCTCTATTAACTCCATCACCAACCACTTCCTTGATATGGGCACTATGGATAAGCATGCCATGGGTGGTGGGAGTCATGGCCGTGATGGTGTAGAAGATCTGAGAGAATGAGATGAATCAACAGCTTGCCAAGTTGGAACAATTGATGGGGTGATAGCGAGAGAAAGGAGAGGTGCAAGCGGCAATGGAGAGAGGCGTGGGACATGTGATGCAATGGGTCGGAGATATTAAGGCACTAGGGCTAGATGAGTTGGAGGAGTTCCACAAAGAGCTCACTACTCTGAAAGGCTATATCATTGACAAGGCTTACTAGGTGCTGCAAGAAGCCAAGAAAACAAAGAAAGCCATTACCACAATCACATATGCACATAGCTTCGGCATCACCATTCCTGTTTGGTGGAAAGAGTGTCACACCCTTGTCTAGCACTCTTCCTAGTTCTACCTATGGATTGCATGAGGGGCTTGGCTCAACTCCATGATCTAGCAATTTCTTCAACAACCAATTTGGCAGGTGATGGTTATGAGACTATGAGTATGTTAAGAATATTCATGAGGGATGATAATGCATGACAAATAAAAATATGACGATGCATATATTTGGTATCTAGTGTGAGTAAAATCAATAGCAATTCAACCCTGTTCTTTCATGCATAGCATGCACAAATGTGTATATTAGTTTTGGTGGTTTGCGTGTATCATTCCTCCAAGGATCTCAATTGGACATTTGACCTCTGAGTGTCAATGAACTTAGATAGCATAAGAATGCAAGACTAGTTTTACACAAGGTGCACGAAATAATGTGTAGTCGAATATTTTATCTCATTAACACTCACTGTAGAAGGATGGGAAATAGAAACTACTTGGATCTCATCAACGCATACGCACTACTGCGGATCGGGCATGCACAAGCGGTTCGAAACCGCTTTCAGAAGCGGTTTTAGAACTGCTTGTATTCAACCGCGAGTGATACCCCGTCGGGTATTACAAGCGGTTCCCCGAACCGCTTGTGGTTCGACACTTCCTAAGCGGTTGGTGTTACCAACCGCTTGTGAAGGATTCTCCAAAAGCGGTTGGTCTTTGGAGTTACCAAGCTGCTTGTGAAGAGTCCGACACATAGCGTTTTGATTATATATTCAATATAGAATATGTTTTGGAGGGTTTTGATATAGATTTTAACAATTAAAATAAATAGAACTACATGAGTTTTTGACACAATTAAATATATATTATTCATGCGTACTCATTCAGATAATTACATGTTCATTTACAAAAATACGAACTTAATAGACTAAAAATGAACAAGTTGATGAGTACATGAAATAATAAGCCACTTTTACAAGTTTAAAAGAATAAAAGGCGAATCTTGAGCTCATTTCTTGCGTCGTCGCTCTTTGTGCCCTTGGTCGGCGTCGATGTCACTCACTGTCCTTATTTGGGACAATCTCCCCAACCATTTGCGTGGAACTCACCTTTGGTGGATACAATCTAAATCGACAATAAAGCCGATGAGTTGTTCTTGGATTCTTTGCAACACAGTGCGGCGGGATCACGCCTTGCACATCGATGTTGGGTGACAAGCGAAAGTAAATAAATCTCTGGACATGTAATTAAAGTGTAAGTACTAAGAAATTGACATGTACACTACCTCGGCGTTGGTTGTCGGCACATCACCGTGGGTAATACTTTGCATATAGTGGCACACATAATAGCCACATAATTTGTTTCCACCCGTCTGTTGTAGAACCTGCGATGAAATTTGAAAAGAAAACGATTATGGGGATGAAAAACTGTTACGGCATATTAATATTCTTTAATACGTACTCGAGTGCTTATTTGTACATCAAATTCGTTCTCGAAATGTCCTTGTTGCTTCTTTTGAAACCTTGCGAATGCCATGTGTGATGCGTTAGTATATATGAATAGTAATTATCAGAGTTGGAATCAGCAAGGTATTTCAATATATATAATAAGGAAAACTATCGTATATATATGCGCTATATACTGTTTAGGGTGTCAATGATAAATTGATATTTTTTACTGAGTCCTTTTGAGTCTTGAACAACGATTTGGCGCTATCAAGCTGATGACAAGAAGGATCGATGAAACCTATTCATGTATTGCAACATATATGTAACTAGCTAGTAGTATTATAAATGCCTTGGAAAATATAAGAGCGAGAGGTTGTATATATATGTACTCGAAGTTGAAGGGCGTATATACGGTTTGTAGTCTTGTCCCAAGAATGCATCGAGAATGTAATCTTCAACATCCTTTCGGTTGTATCCAAAGACGAACTTCGTTAACAATCTCTGCGGGTCGATGAAGCCCACGTTGAAGATATTCTCTTTTCTACATCGTTGTATCTCCATTCTACATAGAAAGGTATAAGTTTAAGAGTTGCAATTTTATTGGACGAGGAAGCACACGTAAAGGTATGAGCTTTACACTTACAGCACCACAGACTCATGAGAGAGCGTTGATGGCGTCGGCATGGTAAATATTGTATAAGTCGTCAAATTCGAGCCATATGGTGTTGTCCCCGCGATAAAAATCATCTTCTTTGATACGGAGGGGGAACATCGTTCTTCCTTGAGAGGACTCATCATGTACCATTCGTGAATGAAATTGCGCATCTTGGTTGGCGGATCCTTTATCTCATTTAGGTCAATCGGCTCCGGCCCAACCGAAATTGCCATCGACCTCTGTTGCCATTGGGATATCATCTATTAATCCAAGAGTCGCACTGTGGAACCGAGTCTGCCTCCTTCATAAACCTCTCGAGGTTCTCACGATCTTAGTCTCTCTTCTTCTTCTTTGCCGCCCGCTTTGACCACGTTTATTCTTCTTTGTAGCCTTTATTATTGTCCGTTCATAGTTGGGCCAGCGAGCGGCTTTTTACGGCATGTCGCGAAGTGTTCGCCGCTTTTGGATCGATTGGTACCTTTGGCTCTACCTTCTTTTTGTGAAGTGTGCGACCAGTGCGCTTTAGTATTGCGTCCTCTCCTCCTTATTCATATCATATGTCCTCTTTGGAGGTTCCTTTAACCTTGTCGATCGGTGGACTCCGCCTTCTTGGGAGGCGGTGGAGGAGCCTTAATGCGCTATCGAGCTTCTTCCTCGGAGGAGATGGTGGAGGCGTGGTTTTCTGGGGGTTCTTTTTGTTTGAGATCTTTGGTGGTGGAGTAGGGCCTGCGTGGGCGGGTGGTGGAGGCGTGCTCTGTTTTGCGGCGAGGCATTGCGTGCGGTGGCGTTGGAGGCGTGGGTTAACGTGGTGGAGATGACGCGTCCACACCATCGGAAATATGATGTACCGTTTGCGCCAAAGGATGATATTGTGGAGGGCTGTCAAGCTTTGTCACGTTGTCGCCTCCATGAATATCGAGTGAAGTTCTTCAAATCCTCTCAGCACCTCCTCCACCGCGACCTTTGAGTAACGGGGTATCTCGTTGCGATGGAACATCGGCCCGCTCCACCGGATATGCCATGCCGTAAGCCACCTTGATGGAGAGGTTACGCGCATCAACGTGTAGCTCACTGGCGGCGAACCCTTATGTCATCCACGGGATAACGGGCTGCAAGTTGTCCGCTTTAGGGGCCGGTGGGCCGCGACTACTACTGCGCCGCGGAGGGGCTAATCACGGCGTCCGGTGATTGCTCGGACCTAGTCTTTGAAGCTTGTTGAGGGCAATTTGTACTTGTTGCGCAACTATGTCGCCGATGCTAGACCGGGTTGCTCTGAGCTCTTGTTCCAATTGGTACACTTTATGTGATTCTCTTGTTTTGCTTCTATGTCGGCTCACATGCGTATGTGCATCCTTGGCGAAACCATACTTCCATGGCGTTAGCTTGCCCATACCTCGCGTCAGTCACAGGTGCTCGGGGTTTTCAAGGGCATGTGTTAGCTCATCATTCTCCTGTGCGCCACCAATGTACTCGCACGAGGCGCTCGGCGACTTGTACAATCCTTTGGCCAACCTCTTGTACTCGGTGCCATCACCAAACTGCCGTCATCGAAGGCTCCCCATGACCCATGAACCAATTGCGCGGCGATCTTCCCTAAGCGATGGCGGTGTGGCGTCCTTCGCCATTAATTCTTCTTCCGCTTCTCCCATTTTGAGTACACCTTGAGGTAACCACGGTGCCAAGATGATGGTGGTATTTCTTCATCGTGAATTGGCCTTGTTCTTGACTCGCGGCACGGCCTTGGTGGCGGCTTGAACTCCTCGAATGCTTCGGTGATCCGCCAACTTTGGAAATTGGTTGAAGTCGGGTCTTTCTCATACGCACATACTTGCGGTGAGAGGCGTCTTCCACGCTGAAACATTGTTGCCATCTTCTTCAAAGTGAATTTCTTGGCCTTGTCTTGGACCCTTGAGGAAATGTGAAATTTTCTATAATATCTTGCCGAGGCGAGGTCCTTGGTAGCTTGAGGAACTTGGCCCATTTTACGATGCTAATTGGGGCGTGATCCCTCACGTAACCGCATAGCGTTGTTATGCGCCCAATCGCTAAAATACTGGCATCCCGTCGTGTTAACGTCGGTAAACACGTGCTTTTGGATGGCTTCTTGTTAGGTCCCGATGCTTGGATTGGTTGCTCGATGTCACGGGGCTTGAAATACATAAACATATGTATAAGCGTGTCGAGTGTATTATATTAACGAGTGCGATTAATTAACATGTCTACGGGGATTATATTCTTACGGCTATACCTCATCTGGCGGAACCGGTGTTCCGAACTCGGCGGCTCGGCGTCAATGGCTTCATCATTTGCGACCTCAGCGGCCTCACCGGAACCAACATTAGCCTCGTGATGGAGTCCGACAAGAGCATTCTCCTCATCGAAAGTAGGGTCACCATGTCCTGGGTGCGCCATCAATTCTACACCAAGCATTAAGTACACCACAAGCATATTATTAAAAAAATTATTATTAAAAAAAATTCCACACCAAGCAATACTTTGAAACAACCATATTACAGATTACAACACAAGCATATTATTAAAAAAATATCTACACCAAGCATTACTTTGAAACAACCATATTACAGATTACAACACAAGCATATTATTAAAAAAATATCTACACCAACCATTACTTTGAAACAACCATATTACAGATTACAACACAAGCATATTATTAAAAAAATTCTACAATGTGGGCATATTACAGATTACAACACAAGCATATTATTACAGATTACAACACAAGCATACCAAGAATACAAAATCAATGTGGCCATTATGCATGCACAGAAATGAGAACATCCTTGTGGGCATTTCACCGAACATCTTGTGGGCAGCCGAATTAGAGAGGGGGGACGACTAGCGCACAGCTGTACCTCGGTCCTCCTGGGTGGAATGGCGGTGTGGCGGCGGTTTGGTGGCGGAGGAGGCGTCGGCGAGGTGGCGGAAAAGGCGTCGGCGGGGTGAGTGGTGGCGGCGATGAGGGCACCAGCGCGGGTCGACTGGCGCGGGGGTGGAGCTAGTGGCGCCGGGATGGTTGGGTGGCGGAGGAGGGCGACGTCGTCGACGAGGATGGCGGCGCAGGGTCTCGACGGAGACGATGACGGCGGCGGTCGGAGAGACACAAGAGGCAGCGGCGTGTGCGTGTTCTCGAGCGGGGACTTAGAAAATTTAGGGTGTGAGAAAAGGGCGGGGCGTGTAAACTTTATACAGGGAGCACTTCTACAAGCGGTTTTTAGAACTAACCGCTTGTAAAATATCTGTACAAGCGGTTTTAGAACCAACCGCTTGTAGAGGGAGGACTTCTACAAGCGGTTTATATTACTAACCGTTTGTAGAGGGATGACTTAACAAGCGGTTTATATTACTAACTGCTTGTAGAGGGATGACTTCTACAAGCGGTTGATATTACTAACCGCTTGTAGAGGGATGACTTCTACAAGCGGTTTATATTACTAACCGCTTCTGAATGTTGCGTTCTAGAAGCGGTTCTTTTCTAAAACCGCTTATGAATGTTGCATTCCAGAAGCGGTTCTTTTCTCAAACCGCTTCAGTTTAATTTAAGAATTTTTAAAAAAGCTCTTACAACTTTAGTTTCATTCCATAATTTTTAAAAAATGCTTTTAGCAATTTAGTTTCATTCCATAATTTCTAAAAAAGCTCTTACAACTTTAGTTTCATTCCATAATTTTTAAAAAATGCTTTCAGCACTTTAGTTTCATTCCAGAATTTTGGCACATTACATTCTGAAGGACCATGTGGAGGTCCATCCATGTTTGTGATGAGTATTTGACTTTATTTGAGCAAAGTGTGCTCAAGTTTGAGTTTGATTTGGATTGATTTTCAAATTAAAGCAATTTGAGTTGTCTCTGCCAGAGTGGCGATCTGCCGTATGGGCGGTAGTGATGAGTTGGATGGGTTTATTGCATATCATTGTGGGCATTGCTATGAAAGGTTTTCCTTGTCTTTGATGGTTGCGAGCGGCGATGCTAGGTCATGGTGAGGCGGAGGATGGCCGGGACTAGGCGAGGCGTCGGAGGTCCAGACGGTTGGGAGATCGCGGAAGATGATCGGAGGCGGAGTTCGGGCAAGTCAATAACACAAGGAAAGGAGATGATGCTAGCTAGATGCGCGTGGATCAATGAGGGCCGTCGGATTGAGGTCTAGTTGATAGGTTAGCGAGTCTAGGTAGTATGCTTTGGAAACCGTGCAAGAAAACCCGGTATGTGTGTGGGTTTTGGGTTAGCCCTTGCATGGCTGTGTGTGTTGGTTAATCCTAGCCCTTAGATGAGTGCTCTAGGGTTGAGGACTCATCCAAGGGTGGTAGCTGCCCAAGAGCGGTATAAATAGGGGTGGAGGGTAGCCTCCTCCTTTGAAGGTTTTGAGGTTTGTGAATGCTCCTTTGAGCTTTGCCCACATGAAAGTGAGTCTTTGTAACCTCTCCTTCCAGAAATGAAAGTTTGTCCATCCACCTCTAAATTTATTTTGCGCATTTACATTATGTCTTTACTTTACGCAATTTAAATTCAGCATTTACTTTCCATAATTACTTTCTATAATTTACTTTCATGTAATTTGGATTTGCCTCCCCTCCTTCTAAATGCTGCTGATCTTGGATGTTTTGAGTGTGTTCATATGGTTTTACATCTCTTTTGCACTCTTGGATTGAGTAGAGAACATCTTTTCTTTCATGTTCCAACTTTGTTCAGAACTTGTTCTTCGCACAGTAGTCAGTGTTTGATTTCTATAAAAATCTAGAAAAATCTTTTTCAAGTGATTCTTGTTGGAGGAGGTGCGGGACTCTGATATCCACTTGAATAAAAATTTTGGAGTTCATTTGTTGCACTGTTTGGGCTCCATGAGGTGAAAACCGAGCCCCAAAATTTCTGCTCGAAGTTCTTGACCAGATTGTGTTCTTAGATATTTCCTGGTTTTTTTGTAAGACTTTTTGAGGAGAAATTTGGTGGAGTTCTTCATGACTCTGATTTTCATAGGGAGAAAAGGTCTCAAAATTTTGTGAGCTGCAGAAACCCACCAACCTCCTGTGCAAATTGAGGACAAGTTCTGGAAATTCTGCTTTTGCTTTTCTGAAAGTGACTTTTGTGATTTGAATTGATGTCCTTTCTAAAATCAAGAGTTTGAATTGATTCCTCTTTATCTTGGACACTAGACAACCAGTATTGTGACTCAAAAATCCCCACATATTTTATGGTACTTATCCATGCAAGCTAGGGGTACACATATTTGTCTAGTTTTTCGGGCTTTTCACGATTTCCTTTGAGCGATCTTGTCGAGGTTTTTGTTGGAGTATTTTGGGGGAAAATTTATTTGCGACCATTCACCCCCCTCTGTTCGCCATCTTGGTCCTTCAATTGGTATCAGAGCCGGTTTTGCTCTTCCATAGATCTTGACCGGTCTCAAGAGCCATGGCGACAGACAAATATTCCACCAAGCCTCCCATCTTTAATGGAGTTGATTTTCCTTTTTGAAAGTCCCGGATGGAGTCATACATCACTGCCCAGGGTTACCTGATATGGCAGAAGGTGAAACTCCCGTATGAGGTTCCTGCTAATGAAAATGTCACGGCCATCAATATGGTTGACGTTGAGGCGAATGCTAAGGCAAGGAACATTCTCATACAGGGTCTTAGCCGTGGTGAGTATGATAGGATTTCTCACCTTCGCTCCACTCAAGAGATTTGGGTAACCCTCGATGCTTACCATGAGGGCTCTACTCAAATCAAGACTGTGAGGCAGGACCAGTTCAAGCGCGAGTACAACAAATTTGATCAACGCGCTGGTGAGAGTCTCGACGATTGTTTTGGTCGGTTTACAAAGATTTTGGCGACCTCGGCGGTTGGTTGCATATACCCTGACTCGGACAATGATCGACATTTCTTGACCGCACTCGACCTTCGGGTTTGGGAGATGAAGGTGACCACCATCAAGGACACCACCGACTTATCGACTCTGACTCTTGACGGGCTTTATTCCCGCCTCAAGACTCATGAGATCGATGTCGTCTCTCGAAAGACAAAACCCCAGTCGATGGCTTTGGTCACCGATCCCATTGGATCTTCTTCTTCTGATCCTTCTATTGGTTTCTCTCTTTCCGCCCTTTGCGAGCTAAGCGATGACCAACTAGAAAAATTTCCAGAAAATGAGCTTGCTCTTCTCGCTCGCAAGTTTTCTCATGCATACAAGAGGGTGAGAGAGAGGAAGAGAGGTGGCATGATCACCTGCTTCGAGTGTGGTGGCCCCAACCACATTGGGCGAACTGTCCTAAGCGGAGAATGGCAAGAACGGCGTTGGCGGTTCGGGCAAAACGACTACACCGACAAGAACCGCAACAAGAAGCCTCCAGTTCGTGAGCCGACGCGTGAGAAGAAGTACCGCAACTTCTCCAAGAACAAGAAGCTCTTCCACCGCGTCCTCACCGCGCTTGACGACATCAACCTCTCCGACACGGAGACATGGAGCGGCGAGGCGAGGATGATCCACAAGAGAAGAAGAGCGGCGGCGACTTCTCGGCATGTGCTTCATGGCGACACCAACGACATCAGCGACTCGAGCTCTCAAATGACTCGGATGAGGTACCCTCCTATGACCAGCTCAACGAAGCTTTCTGCAAATTAGGAAAATTTCATGCTAGAGCTAGAGCTAGGTGTACGGAGCTTGAGAAGGAAGTAGGTACCTTGACTCGGGAGTTAGCTTCACTTAGATCTTCTTCCTCCCGAGTCACTGATGATTGCTATTTGTGTGATGCTATTCTTGTGGAGTTGGAGAACCTAAGGACCATACATGATAGTGTGCTTGTTGAACTTGATGGTCTTAGGTTGAAGAATGCTAGCACTAGTTACATTGATGCTATTCTGTTGAGGCTAGTTTTCTTCATGCTCACTCCACTCCATCATGTGCTAATTGCCTAAATTGCTTGCTGAAATTGATGCCATGAGCGAACACCTTAGAAAGCTTTACGCTAGAAATGATGAACTTGAATTGCATGCTTCTAAGGACCCGATCGGCTCATGTGAGGGTCAGTAGGCAACTAAAACTTGACAATGATGCTTTGAAAGTCAAGTGTGATCAACTTGCTAAGGAGTTACTAGTTAAGTCAAAAACTGGTTGCTTGCTGTGTGTTGGGGTTAAGGATGATGTGGATCAAATCCATGTCGAGCTTAGGAAGAAGTTAAAATACCAAACCCTTAGGATTAGAGATGCTCCTTGCGTTTCTTGTGAGGCCCTCAAGATTGAGGCAGCCGTGCTAGGGGAACAAAAAGCACGTGCTGAGAGATCTTCTCTTTCTCTTTCTGATTCTTCTTCTTCCTCTTTTCCCCCCTGTTCTTCTTGTGCTTCTTTCTTTCGAGATTGCCAGTATCTTATGAGCACTCTCGAGAAGTTTGTTGGAGGCAAGAAGAAGCTCAATCTTATTCTAGACCAATCCAAGATTAGTAGATTCAATCAAGGTCTAGGATTTGATCCCTTGGAGCACGCTCGGGCGCATCCTCCCACCATTGTGCGCGGCTCCAAGAGGGGTGAGATTGTGGTAGCTCCCAAAGTGAGTACCACCGTGTTTAGGTCCGCTGGGGTTGTCCATAGGACTTCTGACCAGAAGGGTGTTACTCCTATTGCTTCTGCCTCTAGCAAGGCGAAGTACATGCACCTTCAGAAGAAGGATGGTCATCTAGTAGATTTCTACTTGGCGCGCCAAGATCACTCGGCGTGGCGTGTTGCTGCTCTTAGGGTATTGAGGTCATCCCGGACTTTGAGTGCTCCTAAGACACACACCGCTTCTAGACAGTTAGAGAGTCGCTTGCTTTTTGGCGGCGTTCGGGACTTGGTTTTCATGCTAGTTCTTGAGTTTTAGTCTGGAGGCTGTTCGTAGTCGATCTTTCGCCGTCCTCTTGATATTCCTCGTTTTCCCATCGAGGTAGATATCGGCGGTGTGGTGTTTTCCGGTAGGAGATCCAGCACCTTCTGGGATGGTCGGCTTTTGCACCACGGTGTGCCAACCCGCTTTGACTCTAGATTATCTACGAGTTGCTCTGATCGTGTGAGAGTTGAGCGTCGAGAGACACTCGAGTCAATCTTCTTACGTGGTTTGGTACTCGAGGTGTCGTATGGTTCAAGATTGGGTTCCTAAGTCTTCACTCTATCCCATCTTGAGTCATCTTTCTCTCTTGTGTCTTGATCGGGTTCGTCGGATGGGAAGGGCGATGTTTGGATTGTTGACTCGGTTGTTCTCGTCATATGACCGGAGATTCTCGTTAGTTCTCTTCCTAGTCCGAACCCCGGTGATGAGTTAATCACTTTTGGGGATGCATCTTCAGTAGAGTCATTGCTAAAGGTACCATCTGCATTAACCAAAATTTCATTCTTAAAGATGTTGCCTTAGTAAGTAAGTCGCAATACAATCTGCTCTCTGTTTCTCGACTTATCGATGACTCTTTCGAGGTAAGCTTCAAGAGTAATGCTGTAGAATTCTTGATTCATCGGGAGGTTAGTTTGCGGGATTTCAAGATCCGGGAGAGTCTTTCGTGCTGATTTTTACGCTTCTTACGGAGACTCTCTTCGATGTTTGATTGCTTCGAGTCCCGTGATCTCTCCTACGGCATAGGAGACTTGGTCACATTGGTTTTGATCATTTGACCGAGTTAGCGACCACGATCTCATTCGGGTTTGCCCAAACTCAAGATGGTCAAAGACTTAGTTTGCTCTCCTTGCCGACATTGCAAGATGGTTCTCGCTTCTCATCCTCCGATCACCGTAGTGATGGTGATGCACCGGACAGCTTTTACATATGGACACTTTGTTGGTCGGCTAGAGTGCGATCGGCGGGAGGGAAGTGGTATGTTCTTGTCATCGTTGATGATTTTCTAGATACTCTTGGGTATTTTCATAGCCTCGAAGGATGAGACTTTTCTCACTTGGGGTTTGGTCGATGGGTTGTCTATTGAGCTCCCGGTGCATTCTGAGCTATCTGCAGTGATAATGGCACTGAGTTCAAGAATTCCTACTTTGAGAGTTTACGTGTGGAGTGCGGTTTAGAGCATCGTTCTCTTCTCCTCGCCCCTCGTGAGAATAGCGTAGTGGAAAGGAAGAACAGGACCTTGGTTGAGATGGCCGGGCGATGCTAGGCAGTCTGATACTCCTAGTAAGTTTTGGGTGAGGCTATAGCTCTTGCTTGCCATGTTTCTAATCGCATGTTTTTGAGAGCACATCCGCATCGCACTTCTTATGAGTTGAGGTATGGGCGAAAGCACGGTGTGTCTCATTTTCGCGTTTTGGTTGCAAGTGTTTTATCTTGAAGTCCAGTAACCTAGATAAGTTTGAGTCTCGCTCTTACGATGGTATACTTCTAGGTTACTCGACTTCTTCTCGTAGCTATAGGTGCAGGTGTTGATGCGCATAGGATCATAGAGACTGTGATGTGACCTTTGATGAGGCTAGCCGGGAGCTAGACACGATGTTTGAGCTCTTCTTATCCCTCGAGACCATCTTTGTAGAAGATGAGGATGATGGAGATGATGGTGTTCCACGGATCCAGTCCCCTCTACACCTAAGGTGCCTCCTGTTTCCATTTACGCACCTCGGGAGACCACCCTTGCCTTGAGCTCTCCTTGACAAGTGGCTCTGCTCCTACCTCTTACATGCATGAGGTAGAGGCCATACGCTACGGTCCTCCCGACATATCCGAAAGCTCATCCACCGATCGGATCATTGGTGATCTGTTTGAGCGAGTCACTCGCTCAAAATTAGGTTTGTCCGATTTGCCTCCACTCGCCTTCGTTGCCTCCTTTGAGCCGAAGGATGTTTCTCATGCATTATCCGATGAATCGTGGATTAATGCTATGCATGAGAACTTGAGAACTTTGAGAGGAACAAGGTATGGCGGCTTGTCGAGCCCCATCTGGTCATAATGTCATTGGGACCAAGTGGGTGTTCAAAAACAAGCAGAGTGAGGATGGGGTTGTCATTCGCAACAAGGCTAGGCTAGTTGCACAGGGTTTTTCTCAGGTTGAGGGTCTTGACTTTGAGGAGACCTTTGCCCCTGTAGCTAGACTAGAGGCTATTAGGATCCTGCTTGCATTCTCTGCATCCTAGGGCTTCAAGCTCTATCAAATGGATGTCAAGAGTGCATTCCTCAATGGCTATATTGAGGAAGAGGTTTATGTCAAACAACCTCTAGGATTTGAGAACCCCAAGTTTCCGAGTCATGTATACAAGCTCTCCAAAGCTTTGTATGACTCAAGTAGGCCCCCAGAGCATGGTATGAGAGGCTCAAGTCTTATCTTCTCAGCCATGACTTCAAAATGGGCATAGTAGACAAAACTCTGTTCATCTGCCAACTTGGTCATGATTTTATATCTTTATCTCTGGACCAAGTTTGGCTTCGCAATCAAATTGCTTTCTTCTTCTCTCATTCAAACTCAAATTTATGCCTTTTGTGTGGTTTGTCAATATACTCATCAAGGGGGAGATTGAAGGACCATGTGGAGGTCCATCCATGTTTGTGATGAGTATTTGACTTTATTTGAGCAAGGTGTGCTCAAGTTTGAGTTTGATTTGGATTGATTTTCAAATTGAAGCAATTTGAGTTGTCTCTGCCAGAGTGGCGATCAGCCGTATGGGTGCGGTAGTGATGAGTTGGATGGGTTTATTGCATATCATTGTGGGCATTGCTATGAAAGGTTTTCCTTGTCTTTGATGGTTGCGAGCGGCGATGCTAGGTCATGGTGAGGCGGAGGATGGCCGGACTAGGCGAGGCGTCGAGAGGTCCGAGACGGTTGGGAGATCGCGAAAGATGATCGGAGACGGAGTTCGGGCAAGTCAATAACACAAGGAAAGGAGATGATGCTAGCTAGATGCGCGTGGATCAATGAGGGCCGTCGGATTGAGGTCTAGTTGATAGGTTAGCGAGTCTAGGTAGTATGCTTTGAAAACCGTGCAAGAAAACCCGGTATGTGTGTGGGTTTTGGGTTAGCCCTTGCATGACTGTGTGTGTTGGTTAATCCTAGCCCTTAGATGAGTGCTCTAGGGTTGAGGGACTCATCCAAGGGTGGTAGCTGGCCCAAGAGCAGTATAAATAGGGGTGGAGGGGTAGCCTCCTCCCTTTGAAGGTTTTGAGGTTTGTGAATGCTCCTTTGAGCTTTGCCCACATGAAAGTGAGTCTTTGTAACCTCTCCTTCCAGAAATGAAAGTTTTGTCCATCCACCTCTAAATTTATTTTGCGCATTTACATTATGTCTTTACTTTACGCAATTTAAATTCAGCATTTACTTTCCCGCAATTACTTTCTCGCAATTTACTTCATGTAATTTGGATTTGCCTCCCCTCCTTCTAAATGCTGCTGATCTTGGATGTTTTGAGTGTGTTCATATGGTTTTACATCTCTTTTGCACTCTTGGATTGAGTAGAGAACATCTTTTCTTTCATGTTCCAACTTTGTTCAGAACTTGTTCTTCACGCAGTAGTCAGTGTTTGATTTCTATAAAAATCTAGAAAAATCTTTTTCAAGTGATTCTTGTTGGAGGAGGTGCGGGACTCTGATATCCACTTGAATAAAAATTTTGGAGTTCATTTGTTGCACTGTTTGGGCTCCATGAGGTGAAAACCGAGCCCCAAAATTTCTGCTCGAAGTTCTTGACCAGATTGTGTTCTTAGATATTTCCTGGTTTGTTTGTAAGGCTTTTTGAGGAGAAATTTGGTGGAGTTCTTCACGACTCTGATTCTCATAGGGAGAAAAAGTCTCAAAATTTTGTGAGCTGCAGAAACCCACCAACCTCCTGTGCAAATTGAGGACAAGTTCTGGAAATTCTGCTTTTGCTTTTCTGAAAGTGACTTTTGTGATTTGAATTGATGTCCTTTCTAAAATCAAGAGTTTGAATTGATTCATCTTTATCTTGGACACTAGACAACCAGTATTGTGACTCAAAAATCCCCACATATTTTATGGTACTTATCCATGCAAGCTAGGGTACACATATTTGTCTAGTTTTTCGGGCTTTTCACGATTTCCTTTGAGCGATCTTGTCGAGGTTTTTGTTGGAGTATTTTGGGGGAAAATTTATTTGCGACCATTCACCCCCCTCTGTTCGCCATCTCGGTCCTTCACATTCATTCCAAATAAACACTTCATACATAGTTCATACAGTAGGGGTACATCCTAAGTAGTAACGTACTTTGTCTTTACAAGTGTTCCTTCATTATGATCGCGACATATGAAAGGAGTATCCACATTTGTGTCATTGAGGAGGCTTATGTCGACATCCACAGCGAAAGGAGGGATCTCGTCGAACTAACTATACTCTTCCTCGTCTGTGACGTCCTCAACTCCAACAATCCTTCGTTTGCCTTGGAGAACCACGTGTCGCTTTGGCTTAGTACTACAATCTTTCTGCTTCTTAGGTTTGCTTGACATGTCCATTACGTAGAAGACCTGTCTCACATCGTTCGCGAGGACTAACGGTTCGCGCCTATAGCCGACTTGCGTGAGGTCCACGATTATCATACCATATTTGTCGACCTTCACGCCGCTTGAAGTCAGTTTGACCCATTGGCACTTAAATAGAGGGACCTTCAAAGGTCCATAGTCAAGCTCCCATATCTCTTCTATGAAACCATAATATGTATCCATCTTGCCTTTGTTGTCTTCGGCGTCTATACGGACACCACTATTCTGGTTGGTGCTCTTGTTATCCTGGGATCTAGTGTAGAATGTGTAACCATTTATCTCGTACCCCTTGAATGTCACGATTTCACTAGATGGTCCCCGAGCCAAGCGTTGCAACTGTTCATTGTCTGACCCTTTCAAAAGGATGTACTTTTGTAACCAAGCGCCGAAAGAATCCATGTGCTTGAGTGTTATCAATCCTCGAGACCTCCCGGAAATCGCGGCGTAGAATACTCTTGTGCTCAAGGACATACGGGGCCACTCGATTGATTGTTTCAAAACCGTGAAATGTGCTTTAAATGTAAGAAGATCATTGCATGCAATTGCTTTCCTTCCTAGTGTCCCTTTTCCCGTAGCCTCCCTCATGGCGTGATATAGGGACGCCGATCGGGTTTAGATCATTAATGTAATCCACACAAAACTCAATCACCTCCTCTGTCTCATAACCCTCGGCAATGCATCCTTCCGGACGAGAGCGGTTCTGAACATACTTCTTTAGCACACTCATGTACCTCTCGAAAGGAACATGTTGTGTAGATACACGGTCCAAGAATACCTATCTCTTTGACAAGGTGAACAGTGAGATGAACCATAATATCAAAGAATGCAAGAGGAAAGATCATCTCAAGACTAACCACACTTTGTACCACGTCATCCTGCAGCTTACTTAGTTTATCTGGGTTGATGACCTTCTGTGAAACCGCGTTTTAAAAAGAACACAGCTTTGTGATTGTCCCCCGTACCCACTCGGGCAGTATGCCTCTCACAGCCACTGGGAGCAACTGTGTCATTAACACAAGACAGTCATGGGATTTCATGTGTACGATTTTATTCTCTTTCATGTTTATGAGTCTCTTTACATTCGAGGAGTATCAGGAAGGACCTTCACACTGTTCAGAACTCTATCACACTTTTTTTCTCTTCTTTGCTTAGAGTGTAGCTCGCAGGATGTAGGTAATGTTGTCCTTTCCCTCTCTTTTTGGGATGTAGGTCGTTCCTCAGTTCCAAGAGTTCAAGGTCCTTCCGAGCTTGCAGTGTATCTTTCGATTTTCCGTACATATCTATGTAGCCTAGCAGGTTCAAGCAAACATTCTTCGTGATGTGCATGAAGTCAAGTGAGTGACAAACCTCCATGACTTCCCAATAAGGCAAGTCCCAAAATATTGACTTCTTTTTCCACATGGGTGCATGACCATCCTCATTCTACACATGTTTGCTTCCAGGACCCTTTCCAAATACTACATTCAAATCCTTTACCATAGCAAACACACGTGGCCCACTACGATCTTTGAGGCCTTGCACGAAGATGCAGTTGCCGTTAAATTTCTGCCTTCCTTACGCAGCGGGTGACTCGTAAGAAGAAACCTACGGTGACCCATGTACACAACCTTCCGAGAGTTTTTCAGGTACATGCCGTCCGTTTCATCTAAGCACTGGATGCAGGCTCTATATCCTTTGATAGTTAGGCCGAACAGGTTACCGAGAGCAGGCCAGTCGTTGATTGTTACAAATAACAATGCACGTAGGGTGAAATACTCCATTTTGTACTCATCCCATACCCTTGCACCATCGTCCCACAACGTCACAAGATCTTTAACCAATGGTTTCAGGTAGACATCGATGTCATTTCCAGGTTGCTTGGGGCCTTGGATCAACAATGGCATCATGATGTACTTTCGCTTCATGCACAGCCATGGAGGAATGTTATGGATACATAGTGTAACTGGCCAGGTGCTATGGCTGCTGCTCAATTCTCCAAAAGGATTCATTCCATCGGTACTCAACCCAAACCTTATGTTTCTCACCTCATCTGCGAAGTCTGGGTACGTCCGGTCGATTTTCCTCCACTGTGAGCCATCTGCAGGGTGTCTAAGCATCCGTCGTCCTTACGCTCTTCTTTGTGCCAGCGCATCATCCGGGCATGCGCTTTGTTAGCAAACATACGTTTCAATCGGGGGATCACAGGGAAATACCACAACACTTTAGCTGGAGGTCTCTTCTTCTTACGCTCCCCATCTATTTCACCTGGATCGTCACGCTTCACCTTATACCGTGATTCTCTGCACACTGGACAAACATCCAAATCGGCATACTCATTGCGATACAGGATACAATCATTAGGACATGCATGTATCTTCTGTACTTCCAATCCCAAAGGACATACGACTTGCTTGGCTTCATATGTAGATTCAGGCAGAGTGTTATCTTCTGGAAGCAACTTCTTTACGAGTGATAACAACTCATCGAATCCTTTATCGACACACCATTTGTAGCCTTCTATTGCATGAGTTCGGTGTAGTACGCAGATTTTTGTGGCTCGCCTACGCTTTGGGTACAAAGGAGTTATGTGGTCCTCTAACATGCGTTGGAACTTCTCGAACTGTCTTTCATCATGTAGTCTCCCTCTCCGTCCACGCGACATCTGGTCTAGCTCATCATCACCAAAGTCACCAAGTGTTTCTTCCACGAGCAAGATGTGCGTGCCGTCCGGGATATTGTTGAATCCATCTTCCTCTTCCTCGCCTTCTTAATCGTCTTCCTAGCTAATCACCTCAACTTCGCCATGGTTGGTCCAACAGGTATAGTTTGGCATGAAACCTCTCATGATCAAGTGGTTCATAACTTGCCATCGCTGGGAGTGCTCCTTCTCGTTCTTGCAATCTACACACGGACAACATATGAAGCTGCCTGGAGGCAAGAATGCAACGACCGCATCGAGAAAAGCCTGCACGCCATCAATGAACTCTCTCGAGCGACGGTCCGCATTGTACATCCATTGCCGATTCATCTACACCAAGTTATAATTTCATTAAAAATTATAACAAATTTCGTTACAAAAATTATAACCTAACTTAAATTTCATTACATTTAAACCCAACAAAAAAAAAGCTCCACCTACACCGTCATCCAATTAAAGACCTACCTTTCTAATTATTTTGTATCCCTTCCTACCTTTGTAATTATTTTTTATCCTTCTACATTTTTTTCTATTTTATTTCATACACCAATAATTACTTCCTTGCAATGTTGTACCTAGATCTCCCCCAACTTATTGTGATATTTAAGATTCTAAAGCTAACAACCACCTAGATCTAAAGCTTCCAGTCACCTTTACCTTGTAATATCATTTTTTGAACTAGATCTCCACCCTACATCTTCATACAACAACAAAAACAAGGCATAGAAAACAAATTTTCGATCATGCTTAAAAAATTCAAGATTTCTCTACAACCATTGAAAAAAATAGCAATATCTAGGTGAGAAGGATGTTCACATGATGTTACTAACTTTGAAACACTTAATTTGGAGCTAATCACCTCCAATTAAAAATTTGGACAGCACCTCCCCAAGAACAGCGCTGGGCCGGCCTTCTCTGTCCGATCGTACCTCTGCTGGCTCATGGAGGAAGAAGGGTTTAAATGCGCTGCGCGGGAGGGCTTCCAGAAGCGGTTTGAGACACGAACCGCTTACGATGTCGCGTTCTAAGCGGTTCTTTCCTCAAACCGCTTCGAAAATCGAAGCGGTTTGAGAAAGAACCGCTTCTAGAACGCGACATCAAAAGCGGTTCGTGTCTCAAACCGCTTCTGAAATGTTGCGTTCTAGAAGCGGTTCTTTCCTCAAACCGCTCCTGAAAATCAGAAGCGGTTTGAGACTAGAACCGCTTCTAGAATGCAACATTCAGAAGCGGTTCGTGTCTCAAACCGCTTCTGAAATCTCTCTCCGGACCGTTGCCAAATAACCGCTTCTAGTGCGAACATCACAACGGGTTCGCATCAAACCGCTTCTAATAGACCGGTTGTGATGCCCAGTTCTGTAGTAGTGACGGTTGCTTGTAGAAGGATTCACAAATAAATTCTAGACATTGACTTGTGGATATTTTTTACGTAGATTCCATTCACCACCCTAGCAAGAGATTTTCCTTTCTTTTTTAAAGCAACAATGAGTGGCTTAGCATCTTCTACTGCTTTTACGTGTAAGATCAACTAGGCGTACCAATCAATCACTTGCAACTCATGATGTAATCACTTGCAACTCATGATGTATTCTCGGATCATTAGTTATGTTGGATTTAACCATTGTCTGTTACCGTACATTGTGATTTAGCAACTAGATGAATAAATTATGAGAAGCGACTTGAACAGACTGGAGAGTGTGACTTGATCCATTCTAAATCATTTTTACTTGTGTTGTGAGGATATCCATGGAAGAAATTAGGCACTAGAACGAAGAATTCGGCCTCATCAACTTTATTGGCTATTTTTATACATTTTTGTAGATGCATCACTACTGCTGGCGGTCAACTTTTACATATCATTAGAGTTATAGCTTTTATGATTGATTTTTCAACTAGCAACTGATTAGTACAAAATACGGACAATCTTCATATAAGAAATATGGAGTCTCCAAAAATAATTATGATGTGATGTGTTTTTTATTATCTTTAATTTTTTACTTATAGAATACTGTTGGATCGACATGTGGTCAGCATCTTAGAAAAAAAAATCAAAATGTGGTTTGAATATTGGTAGAGAACACAAAATATGGTAAACCCCTTGCCTCTGGCATGTTAAACTTGCTGTAATAGTGGAATCAAAACATTTTCAATGGACAATGATCACTTCTTGGAAACAGTTGTGGTGTCTGAAATACAAAAAGATCAAACTGGACAAAGAAAAATCATTAACTGCAGTTGACGCCAAATGTTTGATACATGAAATATTAAAAAAAATGAAGATGTACTCCCAAACATAGCTCTTCAAACTAAAAATAGATCCAAATGTGATTGCATTGTTCAACTAACTCAATATGAGGTACATAAGTGTCACGGATTCACAGCAAAGTGGCGTCGGCTTTTTTCTCTGAATTTAGGCTACAAGCTGTGAGAAGGTCAGCTAAGCCGGTGAGCAGTGCTTATATGTTTCTCTTCTCGGTATAAGATGTATAAATTTTAAAACAAGCGAAAGGGTAAGTAATCATTATCTACTATTTATTCATGTTTTAATGTATATACAACTTTTTTAAAAATATATATATATAGAAGCGTCTCCAGATTAATTAATAGCTCGAGCGCCTTCTCAAAAGAAAAAAAAAAGGCTCACGGCCAAGCATAGGAGCACAAGGGAACACGACAAAACAGGCATCGGCCGTGAGGGCCATGAAGCGGGCTAAAGCCCATGTGTTTTTTGACACCCTAAAGCCTATATAACATATTCGTTCGGAAGGTGGCCCATGAGGCTGTTAGCCTGCATGAATATGGGATATATAACTCTATGTTCTCGGAGAGGAGCAACGATCTGCCTGCTCGACGTCACGCGCCCCAGAAGCGCTGTAGTTTCTATAGTGCAGGTTAGAAGGGCTCATAGTATTGTCATCCATTACATAATTCAATCCACACGTTGCTTAGATGGTAAAGCCATTGTTCCGTTGTTATGTATACGTGAGGTGAGGTCTTGGGTTCGATTCCGTAGATGCGGTTTTTTTTGCCTTTTTTCTTCTAAAAATACGTGCATGTCTATTAAATCATGTTGTAAATTTTTGAAAAAGGGTCCTTAGTGTGTGACTAGCTTACCATAAAAAATTTAGATTATGATCAAACTTGTGCGATTTTTAAAAATTCTGACAATACTACTAATATATTTGAAGCAACTTTAATGATTTAATTGAGCTACTAAATTTTAAAATTCTTGAAATGTTTTGAAAAGGGTCCTGAGAGTATGCCTACGCTTTCCTAAAAAATTCAAATCATGATCAAACTTTTGTGATTTTTAAAAAATCTGACAATGCTACTGGTGCATTTAAAGCAATTTATTGATTTAATTGAGCTTTTAAAAAATTTATGAGAAAGGTCCTAAGAGCATGCCTAAGCTACCATAAAAAAATTATATTTCTATATTTTCAAAAGCTTTAAAGGAATATTTAAAAAATTCAAAGAGATATTATAAAAAAGCACTTTTTTTTTTGAGATATTTCTAAAAAAAATTCATGATCTATTAAAATCTCTGCCTGTCTCAGCTGAGAGGGTCTACTTGTTGTGATTAAACTGAAAAAGGTTAATCTGAGAGACACCTGTTCAGGAAGGGGCATTATTTGTCGGTGAGTCTTTTGGATGGAGGGGGTCCCTCACGGGAAGAACCAATCATCAACTTTTGGCACGTGTACACGACTAATGAACGGATGTTAGTTGCATCAAAGGGTTACAATCTTAAAAGAGAATAATCCAATGGCTTGTAATTTGTTGATAGTGTGGCTTAATGAGAAGGCTTCTTTTATTGTCAATAATATAGGGGAGATAGATGTCTTCCACGGAAGTCTGTTGAAGCCAAACAAGGGGGAACCGACAGCTTTGCCACCGCCATTGCCTGATACTCCACCATGAGTGTGTCTGTCTCTCGTCACAGGCCGTGTTGCATGCACACCGTAGCAAAGATATCTGGGAAGTTATTGTCCATTGGGCTTGCCTGCTGCTGAAGCTTCGTGGGAACCTCTCGTTGATTTTCGTGCTTGTTATCCATCATCCCAACTCGAGGACAAGTTGGTTGAGAAGGTGGAGAGAGATGTCATGTAGGTCCTAACTTATAGTAGGCATGCTAAGAAGCTTACGCCTTCCACGACAACATCCCCAACCGGCCTAGTTATCTTATCCTTCATTGATTTGTGAAGGGTGTGTTTGGTTGGTAGGATAAAGTTAAATGGGATATGATGGTTCTGTACCATTTGGTTTCATTGTTTTAGGTGAATGAAATGGTTCAATATCTACATAGAATATTTCTCAAATTTGTATCCCAAATCCAGGATGGAATGGTTCCATTCAAGCAAATAAACAAATAAATGATTTTTTTCCTTAAACCATACCATACATGTACCTCTTGATACAAGTAACCAAACACACCCTAAGTTTGTTTAGTACCTTTGGCCTTAAGCCAACTTAAGATATGATTTGTTATCAAGTTGTCAGGTTGGTCCACCATTATATAAGTGGACCACATATTGTGGAATAAAGGGGCAGGGAAATTAACTCTAATCATCTTCCCGCCAATCTCTCTCTCTCTCTCTCTTGACCCTTATGCGCACTGCGTTTTTGTTCCCAAACCCTACACCATGGGCCTAAGTCACGGCACCAAACAGTAAGCTATGGGCGAAGCCTTGCACCTCACATTCATATTGGTTACGATCCCTGGTCGTAAGGGGTGGGCATTTTTAAATCGAAACCGAAAAACCGAACCGAACCGAACCGATTTAACCGAATATTTTGGTTTTTTGGTTTTCGGTTTCCAGTTTGGTTTTTATTTTGGTTGTGTTCGATTTTCGGTTCGGTTTCCGAATTCTGAAAACCGATTTTACCGAAAAACCGAATCATGTTGCTCACGGAGCTCACGGAGCGCAGTTCCATACTTCCATCAGTTCGGCACTTCGGCGTTCGGCCCATTAGCCCATTACCCCGAATCCCCAATCCTATCCCCCTGGAACCCAAAGACCTAATCCCCATTCCCCCGAATCCCCGATCCGATCGATGATGCCCAATCCGGAAATCCCCAAATCCTCCGAGGCTCGACCATGGCCACTACCCTAACGCCTCCAGCCTCCTTCCTCTGCACCGCGGCCGCCGTCCCAACACCTCCTCGACTCTTTCCTCGGTGCCACCCCAAGGCCCCCGACGCCTCCTCGGCTCCTCCCTTGGTGTCGCGGTCGCGGCCCAAACGCCTTCTCGGCGCTGCCCCGACTCCTTCTGGGCTCCTCCCTTGGCGCCGTAGCAGGCCAACACCATCCGCAAGAATGGCTACATCGTCATCAAGAACGCCCCTGCAATGTATCCATCCAATCATCTCGATCCGCTCGCCGTACTTCTGTTAGATCTACGTGTTCGTCCTGCCGTCTCGATTGCTGTTGCGTGTAGATGTGCAATTTTGTTTTTGGCTACAAGTTGCTATGGTCTTCGATGGAGCGACTTGGATCAGTGTTGGACAATATGATTCAAACAGAGTGCTGCGCGGTCTTGTGATAATCGTTCAAAAGAACATCTTAGCTATGACGTGCAAAGAACAACTTACCCATGTAATGTATGATGTATGTCCACTGTAAAGTTCAACAAAACAACGTATTTTAAGCATCTTTGCATAAAAACAATTTTGACCATCGTGCTGAAGTGATCTGGTTTCTTGTGCTTTTCGAGCAAAGCTTATTGATCTCTATTTTTGGACAATACATTTTGCCATATATGTTGATATGTGCTCAATAGGCCAATGTTGGGTTTGCATGTAATTCAATTAACCAAAAACCGAATTAACCGAACCGAATTTGTTCGGTTAATTCGGTTTAGTTTCTGTCGCAGTTCGATTTTGGTTCGGTTTTTAGATCTCAAAAACCGATTTTTTCCAAAAAAACGAATAAATCGAACTGAAATAACCGTACAAACCGAATGTCCAGCCCATTGGTCGTGACATGTTGCCTTTGGTTTTTGTTGCATGCTAAGCACATGGAGTAGGCTCACCTGTTGCCACCAATGGTGAGACCTCGGGACCAGCAACCGTTGTTTCCTCTGTCAAGTTTGTGTTGTTGCCACTAGCCACACCCAGATGCCAAACAAGCAAGCGCGAGGAAGAAACAGAGAGAGATGGTGTGTTCGTTGAGGGGAAATCGGACGGGAAAGTGTAACTTTGATGTATGTTGAAGATCTGCAAGCTTTTCGCACAAAAAAAGACGTGCAAGATTGTTAATTTTTCATTGAGTGAAGGAGATTTCCCAAATTTTTCGATAAAATTGGATATAATTTGTTGCAAATGTACACAAGTGTTGAAGTATAAGTGAATTATCCATTTTTTCTCATCAGCTTAAGCTTTTGAGTGAACTAGCTGATTGTAACATCCCAAAATTTGAGTTTTGGAATGTTGGAATTCAAAAATGAACCATTTGCATTTTCTTGAATCAATTTCAGCTTAATTTGAATTTTCCTTAAATGAAAGGATTTAATTTGACTAAACTATTCATCAAACTTAAAATTTCAGTTTTAGTTGGGTTCCTTGTGCTCCAAGGAATTTTCTATATTTTGGGGATTTTTCTGAATTTATTTGATATTTATTTGAATTTATTTGCATTTACTTGAATTTCTGGATTTATCTTAAATCGAAAAATGATTTTATTTCGAAAAGCCCCGGGCGAATCTGCTCGGCCGTTCCCACCCCTTTCGCCTCGGCCGCTCGTTCGTTCGCCCGCCTCGGCACCTCCGCCCGCCCGACGCCCGCTTTCACCGCTCGGCACGCCGCTAGCCAGTGCGTCGGCCGTCCGATCGACGCCACGTGGCGGTGGGATCGCCCATGACCAAACCCTAGCTGCCGCTCGCTCGAACCTGCCGTCGCCGCCGCCGTCTCGGAATCCGGTCGAACGCCTCCGAGGCCTCTATTTAAAGCGCCCACGCTGCGAAATCCCTTCACGCGCGCTTTTTGCCCTACCTCTCACCGCCGGGCGCTGTCTTCTTCGCTCGAGCTCGTCGGAGTTGTCGCCGAGCCCGAGCTCTTCCGTCGCCCAATCGCCGCCGCCGGTCCACCTCCGCTGCGTGCGTCGTCTCGTGGAGTTCGCCGCGTCGCCCTCTTCCGGATCCACCCGCGCGCCGTCCGGTCATCTTTCGCCGCTCGCGGTCGTCTTCCCGTTCTTGCGGTGAGCCCGCCGCCGCGTCGTCGTTCCCTCCACTTCTTGGCGGCCGTCCGATCGCTGCGTGCGCTCCGATGCGACCACGTATCCTTCGCTGCTGCAGCCGCGCCGCTTGGCCGTTCGATCCGTCGGCCTCGCCGGATCGCGCCACGTGCGTCGGTGTCGATCGCCACGTCGGCGCCGGCGTCGACCCTAAAGCCAGCGTGTCGTGACGCGTAGCGTCGACGCGTCGGCCGTCTGCCGCGCCGATGAACCGAGCGCGCCGTGGACCTTGTCCACCGTGAGCGGATGACGTCGGCGTTGCGCAATAAATCCTTTTTCCGTACAAAAATAAATCCAAAAATTCGATTTTCGATTTTCTGTATTTTTCTGAATTTAATCTTTCGAGGCCCGTTCGCTCATACGAACTCCGATTGAGGCGATTCAAGTTTCTAAATTTTTCTAAAATCAAGATCTATCTTCCAGAGCCATTTATTTTCAGTTTTGAGCTTGGTTGAGTCTCTGTTTTATATTTACTTGGTTTTGTTGCTTCTTTTCCGGTAGACACTAATTCCGAGGGAGCGAACGAAGACTTCGAAGACCAAGATTCAGCACTAGATCAGCAAGGCAAGTCATAATCCTTTGATCATATTGATCCTATGTTTGCAAAGTAATTTATTTTATACACTTGCATGCTATTTACGTATCAATGTTTATTTAATGGGAGTAGATGTATACCTAGTTGACATTATGCCACCTTGATTGGTTGTATGCCATGTATCCATTGTTAAACCTAGGTTGGGACTTTACTAGTTGGACATAATCATTATACCAACATTGGGTTATCGTAGCTATGCTTAGACATGCTTAGATATACGTTGGGATTCATACCACATGTGAATAATGTTAATCTTGACTTAATGAGATATTGAATCGTGGCCGTTAGCCACTGGTTGTAAAATTTGTTGTACCATGGCGGGGTTTGCATTGGTCTTGGTTGAACAAATTGTTTTCCCTCGGGCAAGTGATCGTGAAGTAAAGGGGTGCTTTCTAGCACATTGGGATGTGGATGTCTTGCTGAGACAACAAGGACTTAATCTTGTGCGCCATTGAACTGGGCCTAACCGTACTACCACATGTATGGAATGGGACAGACCTAGCTGATTAATTTGCAATGTCTAGCCTTGAGTACTGCCAGTTGGTGGTGTGGGTTCCGGGATGGACGGGTAGATTCCAAGGCGCAAGAGGGGGCCCTAATGGGCGAAACCTTAGCGGACAGTACCGAGTTTAGACAATGCATTGTGAAGGCTCTGTCATGATATCTCTGCGACACACCAAAGGAAGTGTGTTAGTAACGTTTGCACAAAGAGATGTTCATGTCTTGTGGGTAAAGTTGTACAACCTCTGCAGAGTGTAAAACTATTCGAATAGCGCGTCATGGTCATGGACAAAGCAAGGAATTTCACACGGGGTATAGAGTGTTTCATAAAATGTGGAATGTGGAATTGTTGGGATGTGAGCAGGGAGTTCACTGTTGTTTTGTTGTCTATCATTGATCTATCGATTATTTATTTATGTTTTCATAAATATGCTTTCAATCTATTTATTGTATTTCAATTCAAGTTATTGCTTTACGCAAATGAAACATATAGCCATCCTTATCAAGCCGTGCATAAATGTATTGCATCAATTCCCTACGACTTCTTTGAGTACCTTTGTACTCACGGCTTTATGCCCTTGTTGATCGATTCTTTGAAGGAGATAATGAATATCATGAGGAGGAATTCTATGAAGACTACGTGGATTAGGAAGGCGTTCCCAGACGATTGCACGTGGCATGTCGAATGGTTCAATTTATCTTTTCCGCTGCAATAGTATTTGTTTCTTAAGCCCTTAAGGCATAATGGTGTAAACATTGACCATAAGGTCGTTTGCTTTATTTAATAATAATTTGCTTCTTCTTAGTTAATTCGTTGTATGGAATGGTATTTCATCTATGTTTCTACTGTGTGCACTAGTGTGATCCTGGACTAGTGTAGTATACACAGAGGGTTTCGGATTTGTAAATCTGGGTCCCGACACTGATGCATGCAACTCAATATGGTATCAGAGTTAAGAAGTCTTTGAGTTCAAGACCTGGCTAGTGCAATTAAAAATAATAATTGCAGACCACTTCTATTCCATGTCTTGAGCTTGAGAGAGCCTATACGTGAGGGGAGTGTGTTGAAGTATAAGTGAATGTATGCAACTCAATAATAAGAATTTTTTTGAAAACGGCGAAGCGTGAATTATATTAGAAGATGGAAAAGAGAGCAGTTACAAGGTACGGAGATTGCACTCGAGGGGCGAAGGGGAAACCGAGGGAAGGAGAAGGAAAAGGAAAAAAGAAGAAAGAAAAAAAAACAAGAGAGCCTTTACGGCTGGCCCTGAAGGAGGTTGTGTAGTTGCGTTGCCCCTGTTGAAGCCCATATAGCAGTCTCATCCTTGATCGATTGGAGGATCTGATTGTGGGTCGCCCATGTCTGTTGGAAGGTTCTATTGTTTCGCTCCTTCCACTATTACCAACACGTTAGGATGATGATGATTTTAACACCTTTCCTACAGTCTCCATGACAAGTAGGGGTGAAAATGGGTCGGATACAGGCGGATAATGCTCTTCCCGTATCCTGATCTATATTTTTCCCTGGATTCGGAACCGGATATGGGATAGCCGGATATAGACACGAATCCGAATTTTACAGGATATGGATACGGGACGGATATGTGATAGATTCGGTTCGAAAACGGATAAAGACATACGGATAATGCACGCATATAAGCGAGGCCACACTACCCCAAGCATATAATTATCTAAAATTTCCAAAAACAATTCTAGCAATTTCTATAGTTTTCTGCTAATTTTTCAACCAATTTTCAGAATTACTAAATAATAGAAAAATAAATTTCAATATATAAACATGGATTTATTGATTGTTTCTTTTTCTTGTTTTCCTTTTCTTCTGAAAAAAGACCCGTGCGACCCATCAAGGCCCACACCGCCCACCAAGTTGGGGCGGCTAGGGTTCTCAAATCTCAACCCTATCCGCCAGGCGTGTCTTCCACCTGTAGAGAGGCAGCTCAGGTGACCTAGCCATCGGCGGCGGCGCGGGCGGCATCAGGCCTGCTCGGGTGCGGGGAGCCATGGGTTCGAAGGCTGTCGATGGGGCTTCTGGCACGAGGAGGTCCGTGGGCACGACGTAGCCGATGGGTTGATCGGCAGCGCAGCATGGAGGAGCGATGCTGCTTGGCAGTGGTCGGTGTCGACGCGCGAGGGTCACAGAGCAGCGGCGGAGCCCCTTGGCAGCTTGCATTGGGTGCGGAAGTGAAGGGTCCCCAGTGGCTGCGCTCAGGTGGTGTCGGGCCAGCTTGAGCCCGGGCGGCACCAGTAGGGCACGGCGGCGGGCGGTGGGTTGATCGGCGGTGCAGCACGGAGGAGTGGCGTGGCTAGGCGGTGGCGGTGGCGACGCACGAGGGTCGTAGAGCAACGGCGGAGCCACTCGATAGCTTCGCGTCTGGTGCGGAAGTGAAGGGTCCCCGGTAGCTGTGCTCAGGCGGTGTCGAGCCAGCTTGAGCGCGGGCGGCACCAGTAGGGCACGGCGGTGGCCGGTGCGTCTCGGCTGGCGTGCGGTCGGTGGAATGCGCGACAAGCGCAGCTTCGGGCGCACGATCGACGCCGAGGAAGGGGTGGTATGGGTTGGGCTATCTTCAAAACCGGATATCCGAATAGCTCATTTTTCGATATCCAGATCCCATCTCATATTTTTCGGATACTTCATGCTCCAAATCCGATCCGATATCCGGATTCTATCTAGATCTGAATCGGATATCTAAAATCCATCCCGAATCCGATCCCGATCGGATCTGGATCGGGTGGATAAAATCCGACCCGTTTTCACCCCTAGCGAGAGGCTATGGGTTGCAAGTTCCATCAAGTAGTCCCAACGTAGTAAATCGAAAGCTTTTGCGATATAAAACTTCATAAGCAAGGGTGATGTTTTGTTTTGATGTCATGTTCTCATCAGGTTTCGAACCTACGTATAATTGTCCCTCGATGAAAGCGCTTTCTCATTCATCAAAGGTGCCAATCTCAGAGCTCATAATTTGATGATGATTTTTGACATGCTGCGAATTAGACAAATAGGCCAATAGTCAGATACCATCTCAGCATCTTTTTTGGGCAACAACACCAAATGAGCCGTGTTGGTCACTGTAGGATCATGATTTTAAATCACATTTGCATGATGATCTAAACCAGAACTGTCAAAATAAACTTCCCCATGAACTGCCAACGACACATGGGAACAGCAATAGAAAACAACGCTGCTAGATCCTACAATGCACACAACGGATTGATAAAAAATGCATTAAACAAAGCTCGACATACATTCATAATATACAAATCAACTATCAAGATACAGACATTACAAGGGCAACCACCCACAAGTCATAGCCAATACACATTCCCTGCAAGGCTGGCCATGCAAATTTAACATGGGCGCTAGGAAATTTTATTTGGACGAAACAATTGTACTGGACCTGCATGATAAGCTATTCTCATTTCAAGTATTTGCTGAACCAGTCGAGCATTAAGGCAAGAGCCTGTTCAGCGGTTTTGACAGCGAACGGGTTGCTAGCATCATATCTGCAAGCAAAACCATGGGCAACTCCTGGAAAGATCTTGGCGAAGTAATGAATCTGCAACAAGCAAGCGCATATGAAGATCTCACTTACAGTTTATTTTTTCTTTTTCTTTTTTGGTTGTCGTTAAAGAATATGAAAAAACTGTACGACTCTGCAGCTGTATGTTAAGAAGCGACAGAGCCACACTTTTCCGGTGTTTTAAACATGAGACTCAGTCATGTTAATGTGGCAATGTTTAATACCAATTAAATCCACCATGATCTTTTAACATCTAATCTTCACTGGGGTATATTCTCTTCTGTGTGCTCTGTTTAAGTTTTAGTTATTCCAAATTCTACTCTTCCTGGCAATAGCAAATTATTTTTACAAAAGTTTTCTGTAGAAGGTAACTGTTGAAGTACAAGTAATTGCTCGTCTTTTCTCATAAGTTTAAGCTTTTGGGTGAATTGGTTCGTATATGCAATCAATATGGTATCAAAGCAAATAGATCTTGAGTTCGAGACCCGATTGGTGCAATTAAAAAAATAATTGCAGCCTACTTCTATTCCATGTCTTGGTTTTGAAGTATAAATGAAATGCGCCCGCCTTTCCTTATTAGCTTAGGCTTTTGGTTGAACTAATTGATGCACGCAACTCAATAAGCCATGTAGAAATATGCTGATGCATTTTGTATCCAGAGTCAATGATGGCAATATGAACTCACCTTACTTCTTTGACACAAGGCATGCACAAACTGATACACTAGCTTTGGTGGTGTAACTATATCATTCTGAGCTCCAAGGATCTCAATGGGGCGTTTGACCTCTGAGTGTCAGATGAATTTAGAATAAGTTCACAAATGATACATATTGCAACCACAGCACTATATAAGAAAGGTCACCTTTCATATCATCAGCAGTCACTCCTGAAGGATGGGAGATTACAATCGCTTCTACCTCATTAGTTTTGGCTATCTCCACTGCAAACTTTCCTGTTAATTTAAGCAGGACAGCAAGACCATCAACTAAATCTTGTCATGAAACTTGATTATTTGAATATGAAGTAAATCTTGTTGTGAAATTAATAGATTTTACAAAGTTCCAGGAGTGTATTCCTAGTGTAAAACTTGTAAACATATTTTCTTCTGTTGATTTCACTCACCGCCCCAACAATAACCTCCAACTCCAAGAACAGATTTCCCTTCCTTCTTTAAAGTAGCGAAGATTGGTTTAGCATCTACAGCTGCTTTGACCTGGAAGGACAATTGAATATGCTTATCAATCTCACCTTGTTTAACTGCATGACTGCATTCCTTGATTAGCATTTTAGGATCTGTTAAGTACTGAAGCCATTGTTCTTTAAGCAAGATCGCCGTTTAACGATTTGCATATTTTGGGAGAATGTGATAGGGAAATTATGATAGGTTAAACGATTTTTTTGTTTGAAGTGATGAAACGATTTACCGGAGAGTGATCAAGGATCCACTTTGTAATGTTTACACTTGGGTCTCCCGTATAAGGGTGTCCATTAAAGAAATCAGGCACCACAACGTAATATCCGGCTTCGCCAACTTTGTCGGCTATTTTCCTTCATTCACAGAAACATGATCATGGTATATCAGCTTTTGAACTTAAAGAAGAAAACATATCAGAATAAAAAAATAGAATTGCTTCTTGGCAAGTTGCTTACCGGGAAACCTAGTGGGTTCCGGGATTTATAATACCAATCGATTATGAAGATATAAGGTGCTATTTTGAAAGAATTTAGGACCTCATAATTTCAAGGTCAAGAAAACAAAACAAATAATAATAACGATTCAGTTATTTTTCTAAAAGTAGTCTCCTACTCGAGTTGTTCAATGATCAATTTTGTTTCACTAATTTTCTTGTCACTACGTGGAAACAAAGGGTGGATGCTTGTTGCAATAGTTTAATTCAAACCGGAATGTTCCTGCGGTTATTGGAAGATGTTGCAGTCGATTAATTTCTATGTCTCATGATCTCTCTCACACACAGAGACAGAGTTGACAGGAAACCACATTACTTTTTTTTAAAAAAAAGAAAACAGACAAATCAATCATTTTATATTGTAAAATCGGTGTCCTTGTGGTGCTGTTCATGGGTCAATTTCACTTCACTAATTTTCTAGTAGATACGAGGAAACAAGGAGCACAATTGGTGCATAGGGGGAAAAGAAAGGCGACAAGAAGAGAGGAAGAAGAGGAAGCCCGTACCTCAGCAATGGCGCTTCGAATCCTGCAGAAATCAAAGAACACAGCAGCCAAAATCCAAAGTCACATATGTAACCATTTACCAACAGTCAATCAACCAATAAAATCGATGGTATGTGCAGCGAACGACTTGTGCATTCACTAACCGAAGATGTCGGAGGCCAGGAGGATGGCCCGGTCGGAGTGGACGGCGCCGGTGACGTAGGCCCTGAAGCCGGCCAGGTCATCGACGACCCCGCCCGCCTCGTGGCCGCCGGCCGTGAGGTCCGGCGGGTTGTCGAGGCACTGCGAGTGCGGAGCAGGGGCGGCGCCGGCCACGGCGAGACAGAGGAGGCACAAGTAGAGCAACGCCCGTGCCATGGTTTGCAATGCATGAATGGATGTAACGAACAACTTGATCATTTTGTAATGTCTGGTAGCTCCGGTAGGTAGCATCGACGCGTAGGGTCGTTTCCCACGTCGCCATTGTGTTATTTTGCTTTCTCCCTTCTTTCTCCACTTTCGTCGTCCGGCTCAAAACAATGACATCAGGAGGAAAGGAAAGCTTTTTTTTAGGGTACAAAAAAAATACACCATACTCGCACCACACACATATGCGTCCCTTACTTACACACACTAAATGAGTCTAAATCAGGGTTCCAAATCTCATCGAATTTTGGACCACCCCGAAATCTAAAGTACCGGCCAGGAAAAAAAATTTAATTTTTTTTGAAATTGCTACAATAACCCAAAATTTCGGTTTTTCTCGGCGAAATTTCGTGTTTTTTGGCCGGTTTTGAAACTTTTAGGGCCGGATTTGGTCCAATAACCCTTAGGAAAGTCATCTCCTATGAAAATTTGTTAAAAACCGAAATTTTGAGATATTTTAAAATTTTGGCAGAAACACTGTTAGATTTTTATAAAATTGTACAAGCTTGATAATGAGCTGAAAATTTTACTATCTTTAGTAGTTTAGGATCATACATAAAAAATTTAAAAATAATTTAACTTTATTTGTTATCTTTAAAAAATCAAAAACAGAATGAACATAATTGGGACAGTTACATTGTCAGAATTTTATAAATTTTCTTGAGTGTGATTATGATCTAAAATTTTTGTGAGAGATTAATAATTAACTCAGTACCATTATATAATTTTTTAAAAAAAATTCAACTTTTTTTGTTTGGTCAATCAAATCTATGTAAGCATTGAACTTCGTTTGTTATATTATATTTCAAAAATCAAAAAGAGAAAGAACATAAATGGTATTGTGCCTTGTAAGAATTTAATAAATTCACTGGAGCGTGATCATGATTCAAAATGTTTTTGAGATATTAAGCATTCCCTTATCACCCTTATGTAAAAATTTCAAAAATTTTAAACCTTTTTTTATTGCTAAAGCAAATCTATGTATTGATCATGAGGCTTTCATCAGGACATAGCACTGTCTAAATGTTTAAAAATTATTTAAGAATGATAATCATATAAAACTTTTACAGAAACACTAATGTTACATCAGGACCATCCAAAAATAATTTCAAAAGTTTTTAACGTGGTTTAGATAATTTTTCATTTTGCTCAAGTTTGCCGGTAAGCCTTTTAACAGGGCAGTAGTACTGTTCGAATTTTTAAAAATTTATGAAGCTTTATAATCATCTGAAATTTTTATGAGACCATTAGTGATGCATCATAACCATTCAAAAAAAATCAAAGTTTTGTAACGTGGTTTGAACCATTTTGCATTCGGATCAAAATTACGAGTTAGCGTTTCATCAGGACAATAGCAATGTTTGAATTTTTAAAAATTACACATACCTCAGAATAATCTGACATTTTTATAGGAATATCATCAATGTGTCAGGACTCTCCAAAACAAATTTTAAAATTTTTCGACATGTTTGACCCACTTTTATTCCATTGCAAAAAGACCGAAATTTCGGGTATTTCGCCCTTGGTACAAAACGAATTGGATTTGAATTTTGGTTTTTGAATTTCGAACGAGATTTGTACAAAATACCCGAATTTCGCCGAAATTTCAGATTCCGGTCCAGGGCGGTATTTTATACCAAAACGAAATTTGAATCCTCGGTCTAAATACAGCTATCACATTGAACACGCAGAGATCGAACCTTCAACCGACCGAAAGTACCACGGCTCGAGCACCAATCCTCTTGAAAGGAAAGCTTTGATATGTATGTTATTCTCCTGGACCTATCGTAGCGCTTTCTTTTCCTTCTCCTTCAAAACTTTGATATGGATTTTCAGCCCGTACGGGATCCACCGTCCAAGGTGCTTTCAGATCGGCGCCCGTATTTAGCAATACGAATTTATACCCAACCGTATTTGTACAAAACCGTCTATATACCTCGCTGGATACCTTGACTTCGGAAGGGACCTTGCCGTCGTGGAAACCCCGATGTCACCGGAAACACCGCCGTAAAACTCGAAGTGAGAAAGAGGCACTACTACAGAACTGGGCATCACAACCGACCTATTAGAAGCGGTCTGGTGCGAACTCGTTGTGATCTTCGCACCAGAAGCGGTTCGTTGGCAACGGTCCGGAGAGGGCTTCCAGAAGCGGTTTAAGACACGAACCGCTTCAAGGTTGCGTTCTAGACGCGGTTCTTTTCTCAAACCGCTTCGATTTTTAGAAGCGGTTTGAGAAAAGAACCGCTTCTAAACTCAACCTTCGAAGCGGTTTGTGTCTCCAACCGCTCTGAAGCCCTCTGCTGCAGCGCATTTAAACCTTTCTTCCTCCATGCGCAAGCGAGTGCGAATCGATCGAGCAGAGAAGGCCGACCAAGCGCTGTTCTTGGGGAGGTGCTGTCCAAATTTTTAATTGGAGGTGATTAGCTCTAAATTAAGTGTTTCAAAGTTAGTAACATCATGTGAACATCCTTCTCACCTAGATATTGCTATTTTTTTCAATGGATGTGGAGAAATCTTGAACTTTTAAGCATTATCGAAAATTTGTTTTTCGTGTCTTGTTTTTGTTGTTGTATGAAGATGTAGGGTGGAGATCTAGTTCAAAATATGACATTACAAGGTAAAGGTGATTGGAAGCTTTAGATCTAGGTGGTTGTTAGCTTTAGAATCTTAAATATCACAATATTGGAAGAGATCTAGGTATAACATTGCAAGGAAGTAATTATTGGTGTATGAAATAAAATAGAAAAACATGTAGAAGGATAAAAATAATTACAAAGGTAGGAAGGGATACAAAATAATTAGAAAGGTAGGTCTTTAATTGGATGACGGTGTAGGTGGAGTTTTTTGGTTGGGTTTAAATGTTACTGAAATTTAAGTTAGGTTATAATTTTTCTAACGAATTTGTTATAATTTTTAATGAAATTATAACTTGGTATAGATGAATCGGCAATGGATGTACAATGCGGACCGTCGCTCGAGAGAGTTCATTGATGGCGTCGAGCTTTTCTCGATGCGGCCGTTGCATTATTGCCTCCAGGCAGCTTCATATGTTGTCCGTGTGTAGATTGCAAGAATGAGAAGGAGCATTCCCAGCGATGGCAAGTTATGAACCACTTGATCATGAGAGGTTTTATGCCAAATTATACCTGTTGGACCAACCATGGCGAAGTTGAGGTGATTAGCCAGGAAGACGATGAAGAAGACAAGGAAGAGGAAGATGGATTCAACAGTAACCCGGACGACACGCAATACTGTTCCGTGGAAGAAACACTTGGTGACTTTGGTGATGATGAGCTAGACCAGATGTTGCGTGACGGAGAGGGAGACTACACAGATGAAAGACAGTTCGAGAAGTTCCAGCGCATGTTAGAGGACCACAGAACTCCTTTGTACCCAAACTGTGGGCAGGGCCACAAAAAGCTGCGTACCACACTGGAACTCTTGCAATGGAAGGCTAGAAATGGTGTGTCAGATAAGGGATTCGATGAGGTGTTATCACTCGTAAAGAAGGTGCTTCCAGAAGATAACACTCTGCCGAATCTACATATGAAGCCAAGCAAGTCGTCATCCTTTGGGATTGGAAGTCTGAAAGATACACGCGTGTCCTAATGATTGTATCTGTATCGTAATGAGTATGCCGATTTGGATGTTTGTCCAGTGCGCAGAGAATCAAGGTATAAGGTGAAGCGTGGCGATCCGGTGAAATAGATGGGGAGCGTAAGAAGAAGAGACCTCCACTAAAGTGTTGTGGTATTTCCTGTGATCCCCGATTGAAGCGTATGTTTGCTAACAAAGCGCATGCCCGGATGATGCGTTGGCACAAAGAAGAGCGTAAGGACGACGGGATGCTTAGACACCTGCGGATGGCTCACAGTGGAGGAAAGTCGATCGAGCGTGCCGGACTTCGCGGATGAGGTGAAAACATAAGGTTTGGGTTGAGTACCGATGGGATGAATCCTTTCGGAGAATTGAGCAGCAGCCATAGCACCTGGCCCGTTACACTATGTATCTATAACATTCCTCCATGGCTGTGCATGAAGCGAAAGCACATCATGATGCCGTTGTTGATCCAAGGCCCCAAGCAACCCGGAAATGACATCGATGTCTACCTGAAACCATTGGTTGAAGATCTTGTGACGTTGTGGGACGATGGTGCAATGGTATGGGATGAGTACAAAAGGGAGTATTTCACCCTACGTGCATTGTTATTTGTAACAATCAACGATTGGCCTGCTCTCGGTAACCTGTCCGGCCTAACTAACAAAGGATATAGAGCACGCATCCGGTGCTTAGATGAAGCGGACGACGCGTGCACGAAAAACTCTCGGAAGGTTGTGTACATGGGTCACCGTAGGTTTCTTCTTACGAGTCACCCGTTGCGGAAGGAAGGCAGGAAATTTAACGGGCAACCAGACCTTCGTGCAAGGCCTCAGCATCGTAGTGGGCCACGTGTGTTTGCTATGGTAAAGGATTTGAAAGTAGTATTTGGAAAGGGTCCCGGAAGCAAACATGTGCAGAATGAGGATGGTCATGCACCCATGTGGAAGAAGAAGTCAATATTTTGGGACTTGCCTTATTGGGAAGTTATGGAGGTTCGTCACTCACTTGACTTCATGCACATCACGAAAAATGTCTGCTTGAACCTGCTAGGCTACATAGATATGTACGGAAAATCGAAAGATACACCGCAAGCTCGGAAGGACCTTAAATTCTTGGAATTGAGGAACGACCTACATCCGAAAAGAGAGAGAAAGGACAACATTACCTACATCCTGCGAGCTACACTCTAAGCAAAGAAGAAAAAAAGCATGATAGAGTTCTGAGCAGTGTGAAGGTCCCTTCCTGATACTCCTCGAATGTAAAGAGACTCGTAAACACGAAAGAGAATAAAATCGTACACATGAAATCTCATGGTGTCTTGTGTTAATGACACGATTGCTCCCGATGGTGTGAGAGGCATCTTGCCCGAGTGGGTACGAGGACAATCACAAAGCTGTGTTCTTTTTCAACGCGATTTCACGAAGGTCATCGACCCGGATAAACTAAGTAAGCTGCAGGATGACGTGGTACAAAGTTTGGTTAGCCTTGAGATGATCTTTCCTCTTGCATTTTTGATATTATGGTTCATCTCACTGTTCACCTTGTCAAAGAGATAGGTATCCTTGGACCGTGTATCTACACAACATGTTCCCTTCGAGAGGTACATGAGTGTGCTAAAGAAGTATGTTCGTAACCGTTCGTCAGGAAGGATGCATTGCCGAGGGTTATGGGACAGAGGAGGTGATTGAGTTTTGTGTGGATTACATTAATGATCTAAACCCGATCGGCGTCCCTATATCACGCCATGAGGGAGGCTACGAGGAAAAGGGACACTAGGAAGGAAAGCAATTGTATGCAATGATCTTCTTACATTTAAGCAAGCACATTTCACGGTTTTGAAACAATCAAGCTGTAGTGGCCCGTATGTCCTTGAGCACAAGAGTATTCTACGCGCGATTTCCGGGAGGTCGAGGATTAGATAACAACAAGCACATGGATTCTTTCGCGCTTGGTTACAAAAGTACATCCTTTTGAAAGGGTCGGACAATGAGCAGTTGTAACGCTTGGCTCGGGGACCATCTAGTGAAATCGTGACATTTAAAGTGCGAGATAAATGGTTACACATTTTACACCGGATCGCGAGGATAACAAGAGCACCAACCAAAATAGCGGTGTCCGTATAGACGCCAAGACAACAAAGGCAAGGTGGATACATATTATGGTTTCATAGAAGAGATATGGGAGCTTGACTATGGACCTTTGAAGGTCCTCTATTTAAGTGCCAATGGGTCAAACCGACTTCAAGCGGCGTGAAGGTAGACAAATACGGTATGACAATCGTGGACCTCACCCAAGTCGGCTATAGGCGCGAACCGTTTGTCCTCGCGACGATGTGAGACAGGTCTTCTACGTAATGGACATGTCAAGCAAACCTAAGAAGCATAAGGACAAGCGAAAAGATTGTAGTACTAAGCCGAGGCGACACGTGGTTCTACAAGACAAGCGAAGGATTGTTGGAGTTGAGGGCGTCCGCGGGCGAGGAAGAGTATAGTCGATTCGACGAGATCCCTCCTTTATTGTGGATGTCGACATAAGCCTCCTCAATGACACAGACGTGGATACTCCTTTCATACGTCGCGATCATAATGAAGGAACACTTGTAAAGACAAAGTGCGTTACTACTTAAGATGTACCCCTCTTTGTATGAACTATGTATATGTAAGTCTTTTCAAGAGGGAAGTGTTTATTTGGAATGAATGTAAAGTGCCAAAATTCGAATGAAACTAAAGTGCTCAAAGCATTTTGTAAAAATTATGGAATGAAAGTAAAGTTCTAAAAGCTTCTTAAAAATTAAAATGAAATCAAGTCGAAAAGCATTTTTAAAAATTATGAAATGAAACTGTCATGCTAAAAGCATTTTAAAAATTATGAAATGAAATCAGTAGTGCGAAAAGAATTTTTAAAAATCTGAAATGAAACTAAATTGCTAAAAGCACTTTTAAAAATTATGAAATTAAATCAAGTGCTAAAAGCATTTTTAAAAATTATGAAATGAAAAAGTGCTAAAAGTATTTTTAAAAATCTGAAATGAAACTAAATTGCTAAAAGCATTTTTAAAAAAGCGAAATGGCGAAGTGCTAAAAGCATTTTTAAAAAATTATGAAATGAAACTGAGTGCTAAAAGTATTTTTAAAAATTACGAAATGAAATCAATTGCTAAAAGCCTTTTAAAAATTATGAAATGAAATCATGTACTGAAAAGAATTTTTAAAAAATCATGAAATTAATTGGAAACGGTTTGAAAAACGAACCGCTTCTAGAGTGCAACATTCAGAAACGGTTAGTAATAAGAACCGCTTCTAGAACGCAATATTCAGAAGCGGTTTTAGAAAAGAACCGCTTCTAGAGTGGACTATTCAGAAACGGTTAGTAACACCAACCGCTTGTAGAAGTCATCCCTCTACAAGCGGTTGATCTAACTCCGCTTGTAGAGATATTCTAAAAGCGGTTCGTAGAACGAACCGCTTGTAGAAGTCCTCCCTGTACAAGCGGTTGGTTCTAAAACCGCTTGTAGAGATTTTCTACAAGCGGTTGGTTATTAGAACCGCTTGTAGAAGTGCTCCCTGTATAAATTTGAAACGCCCCGCCCTTTTCTCACACCCGAAATCTTCTAAGTCCCAGTCCACCCCGCGTGCGCCGAAGCCTTCTCTGCCACCCTCGTCGCCGCCGTCACTCCACCCCGGCCGCCGAAGCCTTCTCTGCCACCCCGCCGACGCCTTCTCCGCCACCAAAGCGCCGCCACACCGCCGTCCAGCCAGGAGGACCGAGGTAGCTGCTTGTGCACGCGTCCTCCTCCTCTCTAGTTCGGCTGCCCACCATCTGTTCGGTGAAATGTCCACAAGTGCTCTGCTTGCTTGAAATTTTAATTCTAAATTAAACCAACACGTATATTTTTCACTTAGTATGGAATTACATAACAATGCATGTTTTCTTTTTTCTTTTTATTATTTTGTTGTTTTTTATTTAATTTTGAATTTCAGTTCTAGTTTAGGATTTGTATATAAATTTAACTACTAATTTCATCTAATTTTTATTTCAAATTTTAGCTATGTACATATTTTAGTTTCATCTATTTAGTTTTGCATATCAATTTTAGGTAGAATTCATATACAAAGCGATCAAATCATCACGATCAAAGCGACTAACTAATAAATATCATCACGAGTTCGTGTTTGATCCTTGGGCTAGTTCCAACACGCCGTAGTACTTAATGCTTGGTGTAGAGATTTATGTAATAATATGCTTGTGTTGTAATCTGTAATATGGTTGTTTCAAAGTAATATGATATTTATGTCAACATTTTTTCGGAATTAGTATAGATGGCGCAACCGGGCGTGGTGACCCTACGTTCGATGAGGAGAACAGTTCTTGTTGGATTCCATCGCTACCGGGTACCATCGAAGGTGATGGTAACGCTGCCGCCGGGGCTAATGGTGGTTCGGTGAGGCCGTTGAGGCCGCGGTGATGAAGCCATTGACGCGGGAGCCGCCGAGTCCGATAACACTGGTTCCGGCCAGGATGAGGTATAGCCAGAAGAATATAATCCCCGTAGACATGTTAATTAATCGCAACTCATTAATATAATACACTCTGACACGTTTGTACATATGTTTATGTATTTCAAGCCCCGTGCATCGAGCAACCAATCCAAGCATCGGGGACCTAACAAGAAGCCATCCACGAAGCACGTGTTTACCGACGTTAACAACGAAGGGATGCCGGTTGCCCCTCTTTTAGCGGTTGGGCGTACAACAACGCTTGCGGTTACCACGTGAGGATCACGTCCCAATTAGCATCGAAAAATGGGCGAAGTTCCTCAAGCTACCAAGGACTGCTCGGCAAGATATTAAGGAAAATTTCACATTTCCTCAAGGGTCCAAGACAAGGCCAAGAAATTTACTTTGAAGAAGATGGCAACAATGTTTTAGGCTTGGAAGGCGTCTCTCACCGCAAGTGCGTGCGAGAAGGAGAAAGACCCGACTTCAACCAATTTCCTAAGTTGGCGGATCAGGGAAGCATTCGAGGAGTTCAAGCCGTCGGTGAAGGCCGAGCCGCGAGTCGGAAGAACAAGGCCAATTCACGGATGAAGAAATACCACCACCATCTTGGCACCGTGGTTACATCAAGGCTGTACCAAAATGGGAGAAGCGGAAGAAGAATTAATGGCGAAGGGCGTCACACCGGCTACCGCTCTGTGGGAACAGCGCTGCGCAATTGGTTCATGGGTCATGGGGAGCCTTTCGGATGACGCAGTTTGGTGATGGCACCAGAGTACAAGAGGTCGGCCAAAGGATTGTACAAGCCGTTGGCGATCTCGGCGGTACATTGGTGCGACAGGAGAATAACGAGCTAACACATGCCCTTGAAAACCACGAGCACCCAGGACGGACACGAGGTATGGGCAAGCTGACGCCGTGGAAGTATGGTTTCGCGAAGGACGCACATACGTACAGGAGCCGGCATAGAAGAAAATCAAGAGAATCACGTAAAGTGTACCAATTGGAACAAGAGCTCAGAGCAACCCAGGCTAGCATCGGCGACATAGTTGCGCAACAAGTACAAATTGCCCTCAGCAAGCTTCAAGGACTAGGTTCGAGCAATCAGCCGGACGCTGTGATCAGCCCCTCCGCGCGGCGAAGTAGCTGCGCGTCCACCGGGGCCCCTGAAGCGGACACCTTGCTATCCCGTTATCCTGTGGATGACATAAGGGTTCGCCGCCAGTGTGAGCTGCATGTTGATGCGCGTAACCTCTCCATCAAGGTGGCTTACGGCATGGCATATCCGGTGGAGTGGGCGAGATGTTCCATCGCAACGAGATACCCCGGGTTACTCAAAGGTCGCGGTGGAGGAGGTCTTGAGCGGTTGAAGAACTTCACCTCGATATTCTTTGGAAGCGACGACGTGACCAAGCTTGGACAGGCCCTCCACAATATCATCCTTTAGCATAAGCGGTACATCATATTTCCACCTGCTATGGGCGCGTCATCTCCACCACGGCAACCCACGCCTCCTCCAACGTCACCGCCACGCAATGCCTCACCAAGAAAAGCAGAGCGAAGCCCTACTCCACCACCAGCAGCCTCCTGTGTCTCCACCGCTCCACGAAGCCCTACTCCACCACCAAAGATCTCAAACAAAAAGAAACCCCTAGGAAAACCACGCCTCCACCATCTCCTCAGGAAGAAGCTCGATAATAGAATGAAGGCTCCCGCACCTGCTCCCAAGAAGGCGGAGTCCAGCCGATCGACCAAGGTAAAGGAACCTCCAAAGAGGGCATATGATATGAATAAGGAGGAGAGTGACACGGTCACTAAAGCAGAAGTGGCTGCACACTTCGCAAAAAAGAAGGTAGAGCCAAAGGTACCAACCGATCCAAAAGCGGCAGAACACTTCGCGACATGCCGTGCAAAGCCGCTGCCTGTGCCGTCCAACTATGAACGGACAATAATTAAGGCTACACAGAAGAATAAGCGTGGTCAAAGCGGCAAAGAAGAAGAAGAGAGACCAAGATCAGGAGAACCACGAGAGGTTTATGAAGGAGGCAGGACTCAGTTCCACAGCTGCAGCTCTTGGATTAAGAGATGATATCCCAATGGCAACAAAGGTCAGATGGCAATTTCAGTTGGGCCGGGAGCTGATTGACCCAAATGAGATAAAGGATCTGCCAACCAAGATGCGGCAATTTCACGAATGGTACATGACAGAGTCCGCTCAAGGAAGAACGATGTTCCTCCGTATCAAAGAAGATGATTTTTATCGCGGGGACAACACCATATGGCTCGAATTTGACGACTTATACAATATTTACCATGCCGACTCCATCAACGTGTCTCTCATGAGCTGTTTGGTGCTGTAAGTGTCAAGCTCATACCTTTACCGTGTGCTTCCTCGTACAATAAAATTGCAACTATTAAACTTATACCTTTCTATGTAGAATGGAGATACAACGATGTAGAAAGAGAATATCTTCAACGTGGGCTTCATCGACCAGATTGTTAACGAGTTCGTCTTTGGATACAACCGAAAGGAACTTGAAGATTACATTCTCGATGCATTCTTGGGACAGACTACAAACCGTACATACTTTTGCCCTTCAACTTCGAGTACGTATATATACAACCTCTCGTTCTTATATTTTCCAAGGCATTTATAATACTACTAGCTAACTAGTTACATATATGTTGCAATACATGAATAGGTTTCATTTGGATCCCGCTTGTCATCAAGCTTGATAGCAACCAAATCATTGTTCAAGACTCAAAAGGACTCGTGAAAAATTTCAATTTATCATTGACACCCTAAACAGTATATAGCACATATATATCGATGGTTTTCCTTATTATATATATTGAAATACCTTGCTAATTATTCCAACTCTAATAATTACCATTCATACTAACGCATCACACAGGACATTCGCACGGTTTCGAAAGAAGCAACAAGGAGATTTCGAGAACGAATTTGATGTACAATTAATCACTCGAGTACGTATTAAAGAATATTAATATGCCGTAACAGTTTTTCATCCCAATAATCGTGGTCCTTTCAAATTTCATCGTAGGTTCTACAACAGACGGGTGGAAACAACCTATGTGGCTATTATGTGTGCCACTATATGCAAAGTATTACCCACGGTGATGTGCCGACAACCAACGCCGAGGTAGTGTGCACATGTCAATTTCTTAGTACTTACACTTTAATAATTACATGTCCAGAGATTTATTTACCTCCGCTTTGTCATTAACATCGATGTGCAAGGCGTGATCCCGCCGCACGGGATGCAGCAATCCAAGAACAACTCATCGGCTTTATTGTCGACGAGATTGTATCCACCAAAGGCGAGTTCCACGCAAATGGTTGGAGAGATTGTCCTGAAATAAGGACAGGTGAACTGACATCAACGTCGACCAAGGGCACAAAGAGCGACGCACGCAAGAAATGAGCTCAACATTCGCCCTTTTATTCTTTGAAAGTTGTAAAAGACGTGGCTAGCTTATTATTTCATGTGTTCATCGATCAACTTGTTCATTTTTAGTGATCTGTAATTATCTGAATGAATACTAATGACTAATATATATATATATTTAAGTGTGTCAAAAAAACTCATGAAGTTCTATTTATTTTAATTGTCAAAATCTATATCAAAAACCCCTCTGAAAACATATTCTATATTGAATATAATCAAACGCTCTGTTGTCGGACTCTTCACAAGCGCTTGGTAACTCCAACCGCTTGTGAGAGCCTCCACAAGCGGTTCATAATACCAACCGCTTTTGAGAGAGCCTCTCCTGCGGTTGGTAACACCAACCGCTTGTGGAAATGTCGAACCACAAGCGGTTCGGGGAACCGCTTGTGATACCCGACGGGGTATCACTCCCGGTTGCTTACAAGCGGTTCTAAAACCGCTTCTGAAAGCGGTTTCGAACCGCTTGTGCATGCCCGATCCGCAGTAGTGAGGACAGAGATGAGTTATTTAGAAAAATGAAAATACCTTTTTGGTTGACAAAGAAAATGAAAATACTTTTTTGTTTGACAAAGAAAATGAGAATACCTAATGAAATACAAATGAGATACGGGCTACGCACGAATCATGAAGCAAGGTGGAGGGTTGATGGGTTGGGTGGATTTGTACATAGGGTCAAAAATGACTTTTCCAACTTTGATATGTAAATGATTCTTCTGACACTAGTATAGTGCCTGTGCTAACGCTACGGCAGCAGTACACCCGCTTATCAATTAAATGAGAAGATAAGTATGAATATAAAATTTAATAATAAATAATCACAGTGCCCGTATGCGAGTACAAAAATGAAGATATAACATTCAATAATATTTTTCGCTAAACGTTTCTCGTATGCTCTAAGACTTGTTCTTATGTCTTGAGGGATGTTTTCTGCGCACTCATTCCACTTGTATTAGTATTTCAATTAAGAAACACTTCCTGAGGATAGGTGAACCCTGTAAGTACGTTGTAGAGCATCATCAGTATAGGCCTACTTTATAACCTTATAAAAAGTGATTAATAAAATAGAGAGTACCGACCATGCGGATCCGTGCATTAAATCGTTGACCATTCGGATGTGCATGAAGTTCATGACAAAATAACTGTCAAGTTCTGCACAACATTTAATTGCTACATGTAAGTACACAAAAATTTAACTATTTACTAATCAGGTGTAAATAACTTACCGGTCTATTATTTTTGGAACAGACTTTGGAGCTACAATACGCCAATCATAGATATCATCGTTCCATGAGGGATTTACTATCCTTATAGCACGATCGAATATTATACCAATTTTTTGTATTCTATCAAGATAGTAACTGGATGTTTTATCCGTTGGAACCCATCCAGGTAGAGGTGTTGGATCAATAACGGAGATAACCCTGTCCTTCATGTCGAACGATAACATGCTGAATCGTCCTCCGTGATAAAAAGGCAGCATAATCTACAAATATAGATATTATATCTTTTGCACACATATATAACATAATAAAGCGTCAAACAATTTATTAAGCAAAGGGAATTCAAGGCTAACTTGGATTTCTGGCTTCAGACTGTTCTCTTTCTTTTTTTTTTGAGCTTTTAAACTGGATATATATCATATATGGAATAGCAGACCATGCCAAATGGAAACCAAACTCGGGATGCGGTTATGTGCCTTAGGGGTTTCCAGGTCAGAATCTATGTACACCTTAAGATTCTAAATCAGACAGGCTATTTTATTATTATTTTTTCTGTCTCATGGAATTTATACTATCAAGAAATGCTAGAAGTTTGAGAAGATTAGACAAACCTGAATGTATGAAATACAAAAGCACAGTTTGAGCACTCTCCCTGAAATCCTATGCTCTTAACACGATGCGATTTACTAATCGCCAATAACCGAACTTCTAGGCTTTTCCAAAACACCTGATCTTTAATCGGGAAGATGTAAACAACACAGTAGCTTATGCATAAAGAAGGGTGGCACATATCAAAATCAAGAAAATACTATGTACAAATAACAATGCACCCGTTGTCATTCATCTATCTTGGATTAAAATTTCAGATGGATACAACAGATGCTGCACTTAGCTGCTCCATCTAGTGTGAATTAGTACTTGAAGTAAAGATCAAATCTGGGGGCAACTTGAAATCGATGCATGCATGCATACCTTGAGGAACTGAGGGCTTTCAGTGAAGTAGCATCCCTGAGAAGTTGGTGCACAACATTAACAGTTCTCCAAATAACACCCTGCCAAAAAGCGCACAATCTGGAGTGTTTAGATAGATCATCTTGTTTACATTTTAGACTAAAAATATAAATCTAATTCACTTTATTTTAACCTACAAGTTTCAGATCTCAGATGAAACTGGGATTTATAGCTCTACCAAACAGACCTACATATTCCCAGTCAGTCACCCCTACGTACGAAACGCCTCACCATCTTCTCCACGGGCTCCCACACCACCTCCTTCCATGCCTCCTCACCGCCGGCGTCGCCCGCCATGCGCATCAGCACCTCCGTGCAGTCCACGCGCCGCACGTCCCACCCCTCCAGCGTGCTCATCCTCCTGATCTTCTCCACCTGCGCGACCACCAGCCCGAAGGTGTTGCCCTTGATCTCCTCCACGTACCGTGCTCGCCAGAATCGCCTCCGCGAGCGCGGCGTCGACAGTCTCCGCCGCCTCCCGCTCCGCGCGAAGGTACGCGTCCATCTCCGGCAGGCCGATCGCGCGGTGCAAGCCCCTGGTGTAGTTGGCGTCGGGCGGGTCGAACGCCGCGCGGGCCTCGTTCACCAGCCCGCGCCACAACATGTCGTCTACCCGAGCTGCGATGAACCACTGGAGGAGCTCTGGCGCGGCATCCAGCCAGACGAAGAGGCAGTCGTGAGCGGCGCGGAACGCCCCACCGCTGCCCTCAACCAGCGCCTCGACGTACCTGTTGGAGCCACTGGCCACGATGGGGAGGCGGCCGCGGGAGAGCATGCTCTCGATCGCGCAGGCGGCCTCACGAAAGAAGTTGTCCTCGGTGAAGTCGGCGTTGGGGCACGGCACGCAACCGAGGAGGTGGTGCGCCACTCCGGCGTGCTCGTGGTCGGTCACCTTGTTGGTGATCACGGGCAGGCCGGTGTAGACCTGGATCTTGTCCGAGTTGATCACCTCGCCATCAAGCGCCACCGTGGCGATGGCGGCCGACTTGCCGATGGCCGTCGCGCGAAACACGAACACGACCTTGGCTTGTTGGCCGTCGGGCTGATCACGGCGGCGGCGGCCATCGTGGATCGGTGCATGACGAGCATACTTGCCGGATCATGGGAAGTGGCGGCGGTACGTGAGCGCCTTGTATAGGATGTGGTGCACATGCATGAATGAAAGAAAATTAAGCGTGCGATTCATGGTACTGACTGGTATGGTAAATATTGAATCGAAATCAAATGGGTTTAGATTTGAAACATAATTTTCTTCCATTCATGCCGCCCGCCATGCGCATCAGCACCTCCATGCAGTCCACGCGCTGCACGTCCCACCCCTCCAGCGTGCTCATCCTCCTGATCTTCTCCACCTGCGCGACCACCAGCCCGAAGATGTTGCCCTTGATCTCCTCCACGCATCGCGCTTGCGGCATCGCCTTGCGGCGCGCGCGATCGATACCACCGCCGCCTCCGCTCCGCGCGAAGGCAGCGTCCATTTCCGTGAGCCGATCGCACGCGCAAGCCCTCGGTGTAGTCGGCGCCAAGGCGAGTCAACGCCGCAGCGAGCAGATATGTCATCCTGGAAAGCTGGATCAATAATGGCTTCTCTAATTGTCATCCAAATATGAATGCTAACATATAGCACCATTTGTGCGTCCTGATTGAGGCTAATTATTATCAGAATATCTGTTACTTCCCATAGTGTATTTAGGAATAATAAGTCCTAAAATGAACTTATTCCTTATATTTATCACACGATAATTGCATTTCATACACACATTCCTTATATAATATTTTTCGCTAAATAATATTATGGCGACGGTACGTGAGCGCCTTGTATAGGATGTGGTGCACATGCATGAATGGAAGAAGATTAAGCGCGCGATTCATGGTACTGACTGGTATGGTAAATATTGAATCGAAATCAAATGGGTTTAGATTTGCAACATAAATTTCATATATATAGTTCAATTGAAATATATATGTGCGGGCAATCCTGTTGTGGGCCACATGAATGAATGAGTTAGACACATTAAACAACGGCCATCGGATGTGGGTGAGTAAAACTGAGGAAAGATCTGAGACGTTCATTTTGATGAATGCAAGTTTCTGAGGACGTTTTGCTGGGTGCACGAACATTGGACCATCTCTAATGAGGTGCATTATTTAAGGTGAACGTAGGAAAAATTACTTAGATGCATTATAAAGGGGTATAGATATCCCTGCACTTTCTTTCTGTTCACACTCTCCTACTAGTTTTCACAAAAATCATTAGTTGTCCCTTATCAGTCATGACATGCTGTATCCGTTGACACTTCGCTAGCTATTCAATTCTGTCTAGATAAGATTTAAAAATTGCTCGTAAACTATACATGAGATGATATTCAGTCTAAATGAGTCGATTCGATTGAAGATCCGTACGTGCTTAACACAGCACATCAATTAACAAATCTATATCCTTTATAATGCACCTAAACATTCTTTTATACGTCCACCCCAAATAATGCACCCTACTAGAGATGACCCAACCTTCATGTACCCAGCGAAACGTCTCCAGAAACTTGCCTCCATCAAAATTAACCTCTCAGATCTTTCCTCAGCTTTACTCACCTACATCCGATGGTCATTGTTCAATGTGTCTAACTCATCCTTGTGGCCTACAATAGATCTTCCCCCACCTCCAGCATCATCTTAAGGAAAAGGAAACAAATATCCTGGAATTAAGGAAAAGGAAACAAACGTTCTAGAAAAGAAAAAGACCATATATTACGTGTTGGGAAAAGGAAATCGAAAGATAGGACACGATATTAATATATAAGATGCCCCAATTGGCATAGGAAACAGAAAAGTGTCGCCGGCAATTATTGAGGATCGATAAGGATCGTGAGAGCAATAAAGGCAACAAATACGTACATGATAGCAGGGATAACTAGCCTTTCTTTTCCTTGCGTACAGTGCAAAATACAAATTTAAATCTAGACTTCACCTAGCGTGTTAGAAGTACAAGTTTGAATTGATGTCAAATTAATAGGAGAATGATTTAAAATTCAAAATCAGAATTTGAATTCAAAATTCAAACACCAAAATTAAGTATAAAATAAGGATATGTAAATCTAAATTAGGAAATCAAAATTAAATTTTAATAAAATAGAAAAAAATAAATTTGGAACTGATATAAATAGCGGGATCTAAAATAAATCTGTATTAAGTTAAGAATTTATATAAATACAACTTTGGAAGCTAAATTTATTATATTAAAAATGTAATTGAATTGGGATTAAAATTATAAATATTAATTTGGAACCTAAGATTATGCATCCAAATATAGATTTATAAGGATATAAAAAATTTCAAACTCAAATTTAAAGATCATAAACTTCATATCAAAATTTTAGTTAAAATTTCAGATCTGAACATTGCTATTGGAATGTTTATAAATTGAGCAACAGAAGTTCTAAAAACAATTTTTTAGGTTTGTGCAGAAATTTGAATTTGGGGCTACCATATTGATCATATATATAAAAAAATGAAAATACATTGAGAAAGAAAATGAAAATAAAATATGAAACTCATATATATATATATTTATGTATATATATGTGTGTGTGAAATCAGAACTTTCCAAAATATATTTAATTTATATAATTTTACAAAAGTGATATTTATAACTTTCATTAATTTCCTATAATGTTGCGTTCGTAGCGTATTTTAAAAAATTTAAGGAATAAAGTTCTTGTTATGTTCAACCTAATAGAAGATGGTTTTAAATGTTTTGTCCTAATCGGCTATGTCTTTAAATAGTCTAAGTGTGTTTATTTGTATAAAAAATATTCTTAAAACATGTAGTTCGTGCTGGTGCAGGGGTTGATGACTAGTATCTATACTAATTAGAGGCTCATTTAGGACCCTCTCTTGTAGAATTTTATAGGAATCCAATTACTATAGAATTTGGTTCATGCATTTTCAAACACAAGAATAACCTGAAAATGAAACCTCAGCTACCGATTCTCAAAATGTATCTTTCATTCCACTTCCTTCTCACAATTCCTTGTGTGTTTCCTACCATCCACCCGAAAGCTTTCCAACAATTTTCGTGTTTTTTCTTATCGATATGTTCTGTACATGCGTTTCTTTCCTATTCCTATGCTTTTCTATTCTACATTTTTTCATTGATGCGTTCAGAACAAGCCTTCATAATTAATAACAAAAAGCATATGATGGCCATCACTTATCAAGGCGATGGTAGTTTTTGTAACATCCCAAATTTTGGCTTGTAATGATTTTGTTTTTCCATTTGCAATTTTGGTAATTTTGTGAATTTTAAATAATATTTTTGAATTAAGTCTTTTGCAAATATATTTAAATTTGGCAAAGTTTATATAAAATTTTGTCAAAATATTTTATTTGAATTCTATATGTCTCAAAATATTTTATAGAATTTTTTTTGGTTATTTTCCAACTAATTCTGCTATTTATTGGAGTTAATCATTTTTGGGAATTATTTAAATTTGAAAACCTTCGAAAATTTGAAAATCAGTTTTGGGCCAAAACCCTTGGCCTCGGCCCATTTCCTTTCCAGCACCCGGCCTATTTTCTTTCCTGAGTCGATCCGATTCGTCGATTGGGTTGTGTGGGACCAACAGGTAAGACCCACCTATCAGCCCCACCCTGCTTGTGTCTGGCTCGGACACGGCACACTGACCGAGTCCGCTGTGGACTCCATGGCCGCGCCGGCTACGTCTCGGACTCCCACCATAATAAAGGCGAGCACCTGGTGCGCTAGGTCCCTATCGACTCAAACCCTAGATCAACAAGGTTCGAGTAGCCGTTTTGTCGGATTTTGCATTTTCGCTTCCTATTACATCTATATATAAACGTTTGTGTATTATTTTAATGCATAATATATCTAAATCTAGCACTATGAGAATATTTATCATTTTTTATGATGGATACATGTAGTCCGACTAGATGCAATATTTATTTCAATTGGAATTCTCTATTGTCGGGACCCTAATATGCAAATCTAGGCCCTTTATGTATAATGCACTAGTCTAGGATCACGTTAGTGTACATAGTGACAACATAGATGTAATATCATAGTCATACATAGTGGAAACATAATAAAAGAATATATTTATTAAATGAAAGATTAATAAATAACCTTAAGGTCAACTTTACACTTATCAAGCCTCACAAGGCTTTAACTCAAAAATAAACTACATTGGAATGGAAAACTTCGATAGAAACCCATCAAAATGCTAGAAGCATCGGACAAGGTTTGACTCCTAATGACTCGTCTATTCCTAGAACACCTCCTCCAAAGTAGGTGTAGACTCCTCTTCAACGGATAGATTTGTTATGGCAAATGTGAGTACATAAAGCACTCAATAAGTTTTGCACATAATGCAAGTCTATTATATCTATATGCAAGGCTTATTCCAAAAGAATGGCTAATATGACTATTTTGCAATAAAGTAGCAATTTCAACTGTATACAATAATTAGATTAAAACAACAGTAAAATAAATAACAATAATAATAAATTTTCTAAGATATTTTATTAGTAAACTAGCACACAGCCTAAACTAAATTTCATTACTTCCATTGACACAAAGCCTCCCTCACTCTGCAGTTTTATTTAATAAAATCTAACCATTGAGTGAAATTTTCAAGCATTATCCATAACCGGGACACATCTATTTGAATATATTGACAATCTGCAGAGGTTATACACTTTACCCACAAGGTACGATCAATCTTATAATGTCAGCCATTACACGTACCCATCGATGTGCGACTAAGAAGATCATAACAAAACCTTTTGGAAACTTTATTCGAATATAGACACTCCCAATAAGCCTGGTCTCACTATTCCTCTCTCACACATAGCAGAAGAATAAGAGGGACTCATAGTTGAACGAGGAACAATCACTGTTCAAAATGTGGAGCCACTGTACACACACCTTCCCTAACCGCACACACAGCTTGGTTATCCTCCTGAGATATCATATATAAAGACTCGGTAATTTACTAAGCTAGGTCTGGCCTATAACAGATGTGTGGTTATATGATTAGTCCAGTTCAACAGTTTGTAAGGTTAAGTCCTTAATTGATAGAGGAAAGACTTCCCATTTATTCCTGAAAACCATATCAAGCGATTCACACAGAATCTTTAACCCAAATGTCACATAGACCTACCCTGGCACAGTCTCTTGCCACTTGCTTCCATTTAAATCATTTACCACCCTAATTGATTACCATGTAACACATGCCATCAACAATATCAACATCATTGTGTGACAATACATGACAAACTCTTTCCAAAAGATATTTCATAAGCCATTAGTCAAGTTTGAATTTGCACTTTAAAAGATATCAATTGTTCGTGGCATGGCTAAGCAAACTACTTCACGATCTAACCAACTCACATTGGCATTATATTAGCGACCAAATAATAATTATCTATCCTAGAGTGACAAATAATCATGGCATAGCAAATAACAAGGTAGTTATAATTCAAATGAGTTGAATAGCTATTTCCCAAATTATTTGGAAACATGTATAATTTGAAATATCATGCAATATATTAAAACAAAATAGTATTTATAAAATTGGGTTCAACATGATCAAAGAACAACTTGCCCTGGAATGACTATCAGTCCTGGTCTTGGATCAACTCTTCACTTTCAAACGCTCCCAACACTTCAACGTCTAAGAGAAATGAATGGCGAGAATCAAAATAAATTCAAATCAAATGCCGAACAAACATAAAAAAACCATACTAAATACAAGAGAAATTCCAAACAAACAGCAAAAACCATAATAAATACAAGAGAAATTCCAAACAAACTCCAAAAATAAAATAAAATAAACCAAAAGGTAGAACTTGAATTTAGAAACTTGAATGGGCTTAACCAAAGTTCGTATGAAGGATAACAGACTCTCGAAAGGTTCACTAAAGAATTAAATTTCAAAAAACAGAAAGAAAATAGAATATTCCTTTGACAAGTGGGCATGGCTATTTTTTCCAATTAATTTTTTTTCAGAATTTAAACCGCAGAGGTTGACATGTGGGCCCCACATGTCATTGATTCGACCCATATAGGCCAAGTCCACCTACTGGCTCATGCTGATGCAACACTGATGTCACCTGACACGTGGCAAGCATCAGGTCATCCATGTCAGCATGACAGCGCGTGAAGACCTATGGTCATCGTCGATGCTTTTCGACTTCTCGGGGTCATCACTCCGGGAAGCTTGTGATGACGCAATGATTTTGACACAAGTGTCACAGCTTCAGTGTCTCAACCGGTGGTGGACTGGCTGGGCTGTGTGCTGGGCCTTGGCCATTGGGCTTCGGCATTGACATAGGCCTAGGCGCGGTTGGGATGGCGCGGGGTTTTGGCACTAGGTCACGCAGACTTTGTTGGGCCGGACGAATAAGACTTCGGCCTAAGAGCTTTTTCAGGTTTTATTTACCTTTTTCATTTTAATAAATGCAGAGGATACAAATGAACTTCAAATAAATAGCAAATAAACTTGTAAAACTCCTAGAAAATTCTGTAAAATACTTTGAATCATTTAGAACTCAAATAAAATAATTCCAACAAATGTTCGCTTAAACATTAATAAATTCAAATCCTTTTTGAATTAGATAAATTCCCAACTAAGCTTTAATTAGGAACAAAATTATGAAAAATTATAAAAAAATCCAAAATACTTAAAAAAATTCAAATATGCAAAAATTAGGATGTTACATCTATAAACCTTGTTATGTTTACATCTAATTCTATGACGGGGTGTTGATTTCAGTTCCAAAGTCTTGCATTGTGATATTGGGCCTATTCCTTTCTTGTTTTGCCATAGATTGTTAGATCATCAAATTACCAATGCACAACAATGGGATGCATGAAATCCTTTTCCACCATGTCGTGTAAGAACCCATAAGAGCATTTTGCACCATGTTTTGGGTTTCCCACCATGCTCCCACGTAAAATTCACCATTACTTGTTTCTTGCCATATATTGGACTGACACAACATATGGGTTATGTTTAATGTTTTACCCATGCAGGGGTCGGATTTGGTCTATTCATAGTTTTAAACAACCAAATCAAGGAATTAGAGTACCACTGAATTAGGATGGCAACAATACCATTCTCTTTCTACGCACTTGCGCCATGCTTCCATTCATCAAATTGATGTATTGAACTTTATGTAAAAGATAACATGACAAGTAAAAATATGAAGATGCATATATTTTCTATCCAATGTTAGTAAAATCAGTAGAAATTCAACCATGTTCTTTCACACATAGAATGCACAAACGGGAATATTAGTTTTAGTGGTTTGCGTGTATCGTTGCTTCAAGGATCTCAATTAATTGGACATTTGACTGTGTCAGATGAACATAGTTAGCATAAGAATGCATGATTAGTTTTACACAAGGTGCACCAAATAATGTGTAGTTGAAGATTTCATCTCATCAACTATAGAAGGATGGTAAATGGAAACTACTTGGATATCATCAACGCATACGGTTGCTTGCAGAAGGATTCACAAATAAATTCTAGATGCTGTGAAAGACCATGTGAAGGTCTACATATATGTGTGATGAGTAATTGACTATGTTTGAGCTTGTGGCGCTCAAGTTTGAGTCTGAGGCAATTTGGTTTGCTGTCAGTTCAGTGCGGTACTACCGGCTTTTGTGAGGTGGAAGTTATTTTTGAGAATGAAATATTTGATACCACTGTTGATTAATGTTTTGTTGAGTAATGCTATGTGATGGTTTGTTTGTCCGTGATGGTTGTAGGACTTCGGAGTTAGGTCATGGTGAGGCGAAGTATATCAGAACTAGGATAAGAGAGCTGAGGTCCATACGGTCAAGGTGACGTCAGAAGATTACTAAGGTCGGGGAGTTTCTGTAAGCTAGGATGACAAGTGGATAGATGAGATGTTAATTTAAGTTTTACTCAAGTGAAGGAGGATCATTGGATCAAGGGTTGGTGGGTTGAGTAGATGTTAAGTTAGTGGGTATGGTAAAAACCCATTATATTGTGGGTTTCGGGTTAGCCCATGTATGAGTGAGTCAACCCTAGCCCTTGATGAGGTTCCTTATGGATGAAGGATGTCACCCAAGGGTGGAGATTGCTTCTAGTGGAGGAGTGAATCTCAACCCTTGATGAGGTTTCTTGAGGGCCAAGAAGGTCATCCAAGGATGGAGGTTACTCCTAGTGTGCTATAAATAGAGGGGGGTGGAGCGATGCCTCCACACCAAGCTTGTGAGAAGGATTTTGGTTTCCTTGTGCTCCTTTGAGCTTTGCCCACCTATTGTGAGGCTTTTCGCAATAGCCCAAAAAATGTGAAAAAGATGTAAAGTGACTTAACATGCTTTATAATGCATTTTTGGATTTTCTACTGGATTTAATTGCTTAGGGTTTATTTCCTACTTTTAAATTCCTTTTTCTCTGATTTTGAGCATTCTAAAAAAACTTAAAAAAATTTCAAATAACCCAACCTGTGAAATAATTTTTTAAAATACTATAATACCTGAGATGAATAAATATAAAATTTTCATAATTTTTACACAATATCTAGATGCCTCAAAAAATTCAATTATTATTCAAAAATAGCAAAATTTCATGAATTTTAATTTAAAAACCACAATAGCAACTGGGTGAAACAAAGAAAAATGGAAACACAATTCATTGATTGACCTCCACAAATTTTCTAAGAATTTTTCAAATTGCCAAAAGCCATGAAAGGATAGTCACAAACAACCACTACTACAATATGCCGGTGAGGTACAATATGCCAGTGAGGTGTTCGACGGATTGACTCGTGTCACAGCCACTGCCGATGTGCTGCACTAGCCAGGGACCCCACCGGTCAGCCTCTCTCTATCACCTCCCCTCTCTCTGCCTATGCCGCGATGGGACGCCAGCCATGCCGCCACGTGGCTCACCTCGCTGACTCCGCCGTGTGCCCATCCCGCGCCTCGCCTTTAAGCCAACTCGGAGCTCACCTAACACCTCAGCTCACCCTCACCTCACCCCCATCACCCATGAGCACATCGTGCGCTCAAGACGCCGATCTCAGGGACAAGGCCGGCAAGCACGCTCTCGCGCAATTCATCGCCGGGTGAGCTCGCTGACTCATGGAACTTCCTTACTAAATGTTGAAATAAAAACCTTGATAACCTTAGAATAGGGTAGGCAATACATAATGTCAACGTGAGTATACACGATCACTTAGTAATCATGCTTAGCTATGCTTAGTATATAACCCAGTTGCTATTTATAATTTAAAAAGGTTGGATATGATAAAAAAAGGTTGGATATGACATTAAAGGTTGTTGATATTCTGGTAAAAATAAAACTATAGTTTTAACACGGCAAGTATTGGCAATAGCCGGATGGATTTGCATGTAGTGTAGGGGAGATTTCTTGCTCGAGTTAGATTAAGGACTGAACTATTGTGTTGTTTTCAAGCCAAGAAAACCGTACAACCACAAGTGCTGCTATGGGACAGCCTTAACCTATTAAGTTACCTAGATTTAAGTTTGTACATTGGAAGGATGAAGTAGTACGGGATCTCTGGGTAGGTTTGCTCATAGGGGCTTCCACACTGAGGTGTGGGTAAATGCATACCAATACAACGGTGTACGCCTTGCTATAGGGAGAAACGTGTGTGGCAGGGATGGGCTACTAGAATTACTGTGTAAATGACAAGGATGGACTATCATTTATTTGTTGTGAGTTTCTGCCACCATAGTAAGGGTTTATTGTCACCGGGCTAGTGCAAAGTTAGGTTTATGTAATGTAAAAGTTATGTCATGACACTCCGCAGCACACAAAAGGAACTGTGCTAATGATCTACAAAAAGAGTCAGTCATGACTTGTGAGTAAAGCAGTACACCTCTACAGAGTGTAAATCTTATCGAAAAGCCATGTCCGTGATCATGGGCACTTGGTAAAGTCATCATATAGTTAGAAGTTTTAGTATTTTTCTAAAATAGCTTGGCTGGAAAACGTGTTTTGGAAATTATTACTTCGCGTCGAGGGTCGACGATGAAGACTCTCGAAACAGTCGTCGTAGACTATGTTGTAAAATTTAATACTCTACCAATACTTTATTATCACTCCTGCTTACTTTTACAAATTCCGCTTGCAAATCTACAATATACTTATGATTCATTTCTGCTAATGCAAAATAATCATAGAACCTCTCTATTGTCATAACTTGCATTTTATCTATATATGTATTTGTGAAACACTATAACTCTTGCTGAGTACACAATGTATTCAATCATGCCATCGTTGTTGTTTACTAGGTGATGAAACAGAATACCCCAACAAAACATATGATAACGCATGATACGGGGATTTCAACGAAGAAATTTTCTAGGGTTTACCATATCTGTTGCATGAGGGATTATGGGTTAAGGCATACTTCAAGATAAATAATGTTTCCGCTGTGTCTGTATTTTGGCTTGTAGGGACAAATTGTATAATTATAACTCTCGTATATAACATATTTTGTGTACGGATGTGATTTCAATTTGTAAATGTGCGTACAAGCCACTGATTATGGGACTGTGTTCACAGGGAACCCATTATTGGTAATTAATATAAAAAATAGGGGCCTTACAAGATGGTATCAAAGCCATACAAACTGTAAGAAAAACCCTAGTTATCTTGGCCATTAACTAAATACTTAAAAGTTTGAACTAAATAAGTTCATAGTAAAAATGCAAAATTTGTGCTATTTATTTTAATATATATATATATATATATGTTATTATCCTTCCCCTATTTTAAAGTATCTATTATTATTCCTTATCTATTCTGAATCAAAAATTTGAATCCTTTCCTTATTAATTAAACAGATGGGTTTTGTACCATGCCATGAATCCAGCAATCGAGAGGATGCCAGTATCATGGGAGTCCTGGCTAAGATGATGGATAGCGCTGACTACAAGGAGAATCCTCGATACGTCGTATACTATGTCCCTCAATTCGGCCACCGTCGAGTATGCAACATGAGTCCATATTCCAGCATGGGCTCTGTATGATGAAGACGAGTGCTTCTTTGATAGCTATGGATCCACCTTGGTCGCTGCGATGAATGAGGCTATATACATGGCTATCGTTCGTCTCCACCATGCACTACCAGAGCTGAGTACGGCATATCGCCTATATCCTTCTCGCCCACCATTTGGAGAGACCACCTACCCCGACCCCTCCAAGATTCGCCACGGAAACTCCACAATCTTGTGGAATTCATGAACACATATGATGCATATCATCTCTTGATGGCACACGAGTCAGTGGAGTCTCGTCACTGGGTGGCGTACCTCGAGGGAGTCATCGCACCATTCCTGAACATGGGATTCATTCCACGTTCAATTTTGGGAGATGGTCCACCTCCAGTGACACCCCCAGCTTGTGTAGCCACTACTAAGCCTCCAGCCCTTGCAGCACCTTCCAGCCATCGCCGTAATGCCCGTATGTAAATTGGTGGTAGTCACCCTCGCCCTATTAGTCGTGGCATTGATCCTAGTCCTTCTAGCTCTTGTTGTCCTTGATCAATGTAGGTGTATTGCCGTCGAGACACTTTTCCCACTGTCCTAGTGGGGAGTTCTTCGGACAAGCCCTCGATGCTGAAGGATGGTGACCTTGACACAACATTTGCAGGATGGCTAGAGACTAGTGACTAGGCATATAATGGTAATCGTAAAAATAGCCTAGTAACCCTATGATATGTAATGAGAGGGTAAGACTTTGGTTGTAAAATATTAAATTTGAATAAAATTTTTGGTTGTGAGAATTTTCTATATTTCTTGGATTTCACTCGTGAATATTTAACCTTAAAGTTAAAATTTTCACGATGTGCAACCCTTATAAGAAATAACAATTAAGAAGAATTATATAAAATAAATAAAATAATAATTGTAATAATAAATATAGCAGAAAAAAGCTTAGTAACTATCTTCTATAATCTTTAATAAGAAATATAATAAAAATATCAAGTAACCTTCACTTGAGAAATAATATCTTAATCCTTTGGTTACATCATCGTTTCAGGATGCCAGTAACTCGATCTCTCAGCAACCTCCTGGAAAGTGAGGCTACTCCAGAATCGCAATCTCAGGGGATCACAATTCCAAACCCAGCTCAACCAAATCCAATGCATCCTACGGCAAGAGCATCATCCTCCTACCATGCTAATTGCAGTAATTCTCCACCACCCACTACTTAAAACCAGCAAGACTCCATACCAGAAGAGCAATTACTCGAACCTCCAACCATGGCACAAGTGCTCATCCTGATTGAACAAAGCCAACAAACACAAACACACACTCTTCTTCTTCAACAGATGGTACAAAATATCGCCAACCTTGGTGCACCCATCACCAAGTGTGGAAATGGTAAACACCCCGCATCACTCCAAGCTAAGCGAGTTTCTAAAAACTCAGCCTCCAACTTTCTCCACGTTGACTGATCCTTTGGACATGACTACTGGCTCCATTCAATTAAGAGCAAATTGGCTATTGCGCAAGGCAATGACCAAGAAAAAACATTGTATGCATCCTACCAGCTGTAAGGAGCTACAGTAGCATGGTGGGAAAATTACCAAGCTGTAGTTCCACAAGATCAGGTCATCTCTTGGGAAGCTTTCAAGGAAGCTTTTCGTAAAACACATATCTTGACAAGAATTGTGTAAATTAAAAGAAGAGAATTCCTTGACCTTCACCAAGGAAACATGACGGTGGTAGAATTCCTCCAACGCTTCAATTATTTATCCCGCTATGCCACTTCCGAGATCACTACTGAAGAAAAGAAAATTGAGCGTTTCAGGGACCATTTGAATGATGAAATAAAATGGAGCCTTGTTGCTCATGATATACACGACTTTCAGTCTCTCGTGGATAAAGCCATTCGAGTGGAACAAGGCACTTGGGTGATTGCGGAATCACGCAAATGCAAGTGGATGGCACGGAAGTCTGCAAATGCTGGTCCTTTCAAACCCCGAACTGGGCGGACACCCAATGTTAGTCCTTCTGCTCTACCATATCAGTAAAGACGTCCAAGTTAAGCTTCTTGATCACAAGCTCCTCATCAACAACCACCTGCTCACCCCTTCAAAAATGTTGGCAGATGGCCTTCGGGTATGCAAAACCCGGCGACCAATGTAACGTGCTTCAACTGCAATGACGTGGGCACTACGCCAACAACTACCCCAAGAGAGGTTTAGCTCTACCTCGTCCTCAGCCTTAGGGAGCATAGCAGCGACCCCCAGGTCATCCACAATGACCTGGAGGCTTGCAGTCTTCTAAGGCAGCCCCTATTTCCACTGAAGGTCCTACTCGCGGTTGTTTGCACCATGTGACCACTAAGGAGGCAAGTGATGCACATGATGTGGTGTTAGGTACATTTCTTGTTCATTCAGTACCTACTTTGGTATTGTTTAATTTTGGAGCTTCGCATTCTTTCATTTTCAAAAGATTTGCTGAACACAATGGAAATCATGTTGATCTTTTATCAACCAACATGATAATCTATTCTCCTGGAGCCAAAATCAAAACTACCAACTTATGTCCTAGAGTCAGCATTGAAACAAATGGAGTATTATTTTATGCTAATCTCATTATCATATAAACTCCACGTTTAGTTATAATTCTTTCGATGGGTTGGTTATCTAAGCACAAAAGATGTATAGATTGTGCTAATCGATCCATATCTTTATTAAGCTTAGATGAAACTCTAGTTACGTTCTTATTTATTCAAGATGCCCCATCTCATCAGCCATTTCTTTGTTCCGCCACAATAAAATAACTCAATCGAGTAATTGTGGTTTGTGAATATCCTAACATTTTCCCAGAAGAATTACAGGGATTACCACTAGATCGAGACATGGAATTCGTCATCGATCTTGTGCTTGAAACAGCAGCAATCTCCAAACATCCATACCGAATACCCCTAAACAAGTTGGTTGAACTCAAGAAACAACTTGAAGAGCAGTTGAACAAAGGTTTCATTCGCCCTAGTTCATCTCCTTGGGGAATCCCTATCTTGTTTGTTAGTAAAAAGGATGGTAGCGTACACATGTGCGTGGATTATCGTGCTTTGAATGATATCACTATCAAAAATAAATATCCACTTCCTCGCATCGATGATCTATTCGATCAACTAAATAGTGCCCAAGTCTTTTCAAGATTGACTTAAGACATGGGTACTACCAACTTAAAATCAACCCTAGTAACATCCCAAAGACTGCTTTTACCACCCGGTATGGTTTATATGAATATGTCGTGATGTCCTTCGGACTCACCAATGCTCCTACAAGCTTTCTATGCCTTATGAATAAAGTCTTTATGGAGTATTTGGACAAGTTCGTTGTGGTTTTCATCAATGATATTCTCATCTATTCCAAGTCTGAAGAGGAACATATGCAGCATCTGCGCATGGTACTCGAAAAACTTCGAGCACACAAACTCTTTGCCAAATTCGACAAATGTGAATTCTGGTTGAAAGAATTCACATTCCTCGGGCATATTCTCTCAGAAGGAGGAATCACAATCGATCGAAGCAAAATCCAAGCTGTCCAAGCCTGGGAACAACCCAAGTCTATTGCCCAAATCTGACGTTTTCTCGGTCTAGAGGGATATTATCGCCACTTTATTGAAAACATTTCCAAAATCGCTAGACCCATGACTCAGCTACTTAAGAAGGAAAAGAAGTTCGAATGTACACCTAAATGCGAACCAAGCTTTCAGGAACTGAAAAAGAGGCTAACCACAACACCTGTGCTTGTGTTACTTGATGTCCATAAGAGCTTCGACGTATATTGTGATGCATCACGACACTGTCTTGGTTGCATGTTGATGCAAGAATCAAGGGCAGTATCATATGATTCCAACAACTACGACCCTATGAGCAGAACTATCCTACTCATGATCTGGAACTAGCAGCCGTAGTGCATGCTCTTAAAATCTGGCATCATTACCTCATTGGTAATCAATGCAATATATACTGATCAAAAGAGCCTAAAATATTTCTTCACTCAGCCAGACCTGAATCTAAGACAAAGAAGATGGCTGGAGCTAATCAAAGACTATGATCTTAGCTTTCATTACCACCCTGGTAAAGCTAATGTCGTAGCCGATACTCTTAGCCGCAAACTTCATTGCATCTCCATTACAGCCCACACCGATCAATATGAATTGCAAAAAGAATTCCAAAAGCTTAATTTGGGTATAGCCGAATAAGACTATGTTGCCGCACTTGAAATACAACCCACCTTAAAATCCCAAATTAAAGCTGCTCAACTCAAAGATGCAACTGTCTCCAAAATCCAAGAAGAAATGAAGCGAGAAATTGAATCAGAATTCATTTAAAGTCCAGAAGAAGTGCTCATGCACGGGAGTCAAATTTATATTCCCGATGATCTTGAACTAAAAAATCTTATCCTGAAGGAAGCTTATGAATCACCTCTTTCAATCCACCCCAGGAGCACAAAAATATATCAAGATCTTTGAAAAGACTATTGTGGCCCGTCATGAAAAAGGATATTGCTGCATATGTTACAAATTGTGATGTGTGCCAGCGAGTCAAAGCTGAGCATCAGCATCCAGCTGGACTCCTTCAGCCCCTACAAATTCCTGAGTGGAAATGGGATGATATTAGTATGGATTTCATTACCAGTCTACCCAAGACTCAAAAAGGAAATGATTCCATATGGGTTATCGTCGATGGGTTAACTAAATAGCTCACTTTATATTGGTCAACACCACTTACCCAGGAGGTAAACTTACTGAGCTATATCTGGAAAACTTGTGGGATTGCACGGTGTGCCAAAAACTATTGTATCTGATCGAGGTTCCCAATTCACCTCTCGTTTCTGAGAAAGTTTGCATAATGTCTTGGGGACTAAGCTAAACTTCAGTATGGCTTATCATCCTCAAACAGATGGGTAGACTGAAAAAAAAATCAAATCCTGGAAGACATGTTGAGGGCATGTGTGCTTTCATATAGCACTAGTTGGGTAAATGTTTGGCATTCGCCGAATTCTCCTACAACAACAGTTTCCAAACACTTTATGGAAGAAAGTGCAGAACTCCTCTCTTTTGGTTCGAAGTAGGTGAAAGAAAATTTTTTGGTCCAAATCTCGTCCAAGAAGCCCAAGAGCAAGTGGATATGATCAAAACACAACTAAAGGAAGCTCAATCTTGCCAGAAGAGTTACGCCGATAATCGTCGATGTGACCTCAGCTTCGAAGTTGGTGATCATGTCTACTTAAAAGTCTCGCCACTTCACTCGTTCGTTGTTTTCAAGTCCACCACTACAAGAAACAGAGAAAGATTCGTGGGTTTTTTTAAATTCGTGGGCCAAAACAAAACCCACGAATTTATTTATTTAAATTCGTCGGTTTCTATAAAACTCACGTTTTTAATTAAATTCGTGGGCCACAATAAAACCCACGAATTTATTTATTTAAATTCGTGGGTAATACAAATACCCACGAATTTAATTAAATTCGTGCGCCACAAAACCCACGAATTTGCAACGAATTTAATACCCCATCCGGCTTCTCTCTCTTCTTTCTCTCTCCGCCGCTTGCGCGCCGCTCTGCCGTACCCGCCCGTCCCCGCGCCGTTGCGGTTGTCGCCCGCCTGCCGCCCCTGGCCCGCCTGCCCCCGAAAGTCGCCGCTTCGCCGCTTGCGTCGCCGCCCGCCAGCGCCGCCGCCCTTCGGCCGCCGCGCCGCCTCCCTTCGCCGCCGCGACGCCGCCCGTCGCGCGCGCCGCTCGGCCGCCATGCGCCCGGCCGGGCACCGATATCGATCTCAACACGGTGGATGAGGAGGAGGATGCACCGCGGCGGCGGTGTCTGCCGAGCCGTGGCACGCTTGCGCGGGGCGATGCGGCGACGCCGCCGTGGCGGGCAGCGGCGGATAGTCTACTCGCCGCAGGGCACCTCGCGCCATCGGGCGACGGCCGCGGAGGGGCGTGGCGGTGGCCTGCGCCGCATGTGGCGTCTTGCCGCGTCGTGGGCGCCGAGCTATGCGTGAGTGGAGTCTCGTGCTCATGCCACAGGCCTTTTGGTTTCGCCGTATTGCTTGTTTTGACGACGGGATTACATTCACATGGCCGTGGATCGTGAGCGGCGGATGCGCGATCGATGAGGTGTACGCAAGCACGTGGCGCCGTGGCGGAGGCGAAGGTAAAACACTCAATTGAATCACTCAATTGAATTTTTGCGTGGTGGTGGAATTGAAGGAAGATGACTTGGTGGATGGTGATGGAGAAAGGAAGTCCGGATCTGCACATGTTTTGCAAGACACTTACGGCCTCCGACACGAGCACGCACGGAGGGTTCTCTGCTCTCGCCGTCTCTTCCGAGGATCGCTTGCCACCTCTGTGATAAGATCGGAAGATTGATTTGGGACATTTGGCACTTGAAATGACACTGGCCTTGTATTGCAACTCTAACCACTTCTGCTTGCTTTGTTCTTTTGTAGGATTACAAGCACTCGTGCCTTCCCAAGAGCTTGTTGCCAAAGATTTGCATGGAGTGAAATGGAGGTTCCGCCATATTTATAGAGGTGAGATCAAGACTAATGGAGTACTTGATCGGGAGTTTGCAATGCCCTTTTATATTATTTATTTATTTATTCATTGCTAGTATATGTTTCATTTGACACTTCTAATTTATGTAGTTATGTATGATGCTTCCATATACTTTTATATTTCAGAGTCAAAGAAAGACCATTTCTAAAAGCTCTGTAACTGCATTTTGCTTTTTCAAAGATATACCTAATATAAATCTTGGAGGACCGTTGTAGTCTATATTATGAAATATATGGTAGATGCAGCTTTAACTCTTTCCTAATTTCAAGACACTGGTAGTTTCTCCTTTATGTAGCCACACATTGGAACATTGCTGTTGTTGTTTCTTTTGCTGACAATGGTTTCCTTTTGTAATTAGTGTTTTGATGACTGGCATTGGCTTCATTGATATAACTTGCTTCATATCTCCATACGCTTCATGTAGCAAATTTTGAAGAGTTAAAAGGTTGGTTTCAGTATTTTAGTACTGGTAATAGGTTTGGTGTCTCGTTTGTTAATTCTTCGTTCGCTTGAAGTTCATTGTGGAGTTTGTCTTTTGTGTTAGTGTTTCTGATCAGATTTGAACAAAATAGATTATCCTTCTTATTTATTCTTCGCTTAGCAATTTTTAGTTTCAATTTTCTTTTTGCCTTTTCTTTTCTTCTTTAGTTGTTATATGTATTGAGTGCGATACATATATATATATAAATATATATACATTTGGATATATATATATATATTTTTTGTAAAAATGACTGATAAATTCGTGGGTTTAATAAACCCACGAATTTAATCTGTTAAATTCGTGGGTTTAATAAACCCACAATTTAAAGATTAAATTCGTGGGTTTATTAAACCACGAATTTAACTCAATTCCCAATTAAATTCGTGGGCTTGGCAGAAACCCACGAATTTAACTTAAATTCGTGAGTACCCACGAATTTAATTAATTAATTTCGTCGAGTTAAATTCGTGAACTAAATTCGACGGTTTGCTCACGAATTTAAATTAAATTCGTGGGTTTTGGCTTAAATTCGTGGGTTTTTGGCCCACGAATTTTTCCCTCATTCTTGTAGTGCACAGAAAGCTAGCCCCTTGGTATATTGGACCCTGTCAAATCCTGGAAAAGAAGGGAGAAATGGCATATAAATTGGAACTACCACCGCAATTATCTGATGTCTATGTGTCCCTCCTGATCTCACTCACTTAGAAGATATCGATCTGCAACCTGATCTATGATATCGGGAGCATCCCATCTGCATTTTGGAAGAAGCAAAATGTCACACGAGAAAACAATCTCACAAAATGTTGAAGGTCCAATGGAGCAATTACACAGAAGACGAAGCCACATAGGAACGCGAAGACCATCTCAGAAAAGAATTCCTAGGCTTCTTCTAGACCTCGCCAAATCTCGAGGACAAGATTTCTATAAGGGGGTAGGTTTGTAACATCCTGAAAATTTAAATAAAATAATAAAATAAAATTTAATTATGTTTAATTCTATATTTTTTTGCTTTTTCTGGATTATGAAAAGAAACTAGAATGAAAAAGATTTGACTATAAACAGTAACATTGTCAGATTTAAATAAAAATATCCTGAATTATCTTGAGCTAAAAATTTTACCTTATCTTCTGAATGAATATACCAATCACCAGCAAAAATATCAAAAATAAATAATCAATTTTGATGGATTTAAAAATTTAAAAACTTAAAGGTTGAAAATCTAAAAATCTCAATATCAGAATTTTTATAAGTTAATACAAAAGATATTAAGTTTAAATTTTTGTAGGTGAATTTTATAGTCAAAGGAACATCTAAAAGTTTCAATTTTTTTGATAAATTGTTAGCCCTCAAATAAATTAAAATCAGAAAAATAAAAAATTGAGCACAATGGCTTGTCTAAATTAATAAAAATTCTATACATATTATTTCGACCTGAAAATTTTACAAGATAGTCAATATTATCTAAAATTCATTGAGAAAAATTATCAAAATTTTCCAACAAGAATTGGGCCTCATTTAAAGGTCGACATCATCATGTGATCCTGAATAGATGAGGCGGTTTCACCTCTTTTCAACAGAATAGTGCGCTGCCCCTGTAGACGGTCCCACCTGGCAGCAATTGGTTCTTCTCTGCCCTTCCTCCTCTCGCTCAGCTGGCCTGCCCAAACCCTGCCACGGTAGATAAATTACGCTGATCTTCCCTGCCATGGCGAGCAATGGCGCAGTGCCAAGTCAAGCTAGCCTAGCCCTTCTCTGCCAGGCCTAGGTGACCCGTATCCTGCAAACTCTGTGTTGCGATCATCCTATGGTGCGAGAGAACAAAACATTGCCGCAAGAACTGAAGCCCGTTCCCACTTCGATCAAGAGCAAGAGATCATTTTCTAGGTCATTTGATCGCTATATATATCGGTCATAGTCCCCCGTAGCACCCCCACAACATCTATTAAACTATGCCGACCCCATTCACTCAGTTGCGTCGCTGTTCTTCCTCTGTGCCGGTGAAACCCGAAAAGGGGAAAAACCATGTGCAAGGCAATCCGATGAGAATTTTCTCGAATTGGTTGAATCCGAAGCCTCCTAGTAAGCCCTTGAGCCCTAACCCATCCTCATTTTCAACCTTCATCGCCTTTAGCCGCCGCTCCAAGCCGTCTTCTTCTCCGAGTCCGATGATCGTTGGTAGCCTTCTCCGGCTAATCCTAGATAGCATTAACTCGTAAAATGGAACTCATTCATCATGTTGATGCTTAATTAGAGCTTAATTGGTGAAAATGCGACGTTTTGTAAGCACTCCCATAACTCGACCATGGCACTGCCGCATGATTCCTGTGGAAGCCTATCTTTGGCTATCGTTGGCCAGACCCGAGCCACCCCCTAGGTGAACAATGGGGTGCTGGAGCTCACCACGCCAGAAGTTCGCCATCTCCTACGCCACCATGCCGCCGCGAACTAAAGCCCAAGCTCCTCTGCTCTCGGCCCTATGACGTGTGGGCCCAGAATGTCAGCCTCACACCACACGCGTCACTTGAGCCACTAACATGTGGGGCCATAATGTCAGTGGGTACAGCCAAGTTTAAAATAAAACCCGCAAAAATGAAAAGACGCTTTCGCAATTATGAAAGCGTGTTTCTACATTTCTGATTCCTTTTCTTAACCGAGATACTTTAACTGCTTATAACTTGTAACATCCCAAAATTTGAGTTTTGGAATGTTTGAATTTGAAATTGAACCAGTTGCAATTTTTCTCAATTTAATCAAGCTTAATCTGAATTTTCTATTAATAAAAGGAATTAATTTGACTAAACTATACATCAAACAAAAGATTTTCTTTTTATTGATTTGCTATTTATTGAGTTTCTGGAAATTTATTAAATCAAAAAAACGTTTTTATTTTCTAATTTTGCTTCGGGACGAATTTTCGCTAGCCCATTCCTATTCCCAGCTCCGTCCGGCCCAGCTCCCCTCCTTTCGGCCCACTCACCCGCGCCGCGTCGACTGTCCGATGCGAGCCACGTGGGCGGTCCAGATGCAGCCGCCATTGCTGCAAACCCTAGCCGAGTCCATGTCGGCGCCGTTCTTGGTGTCCGCGTCGCGTTGGCTACGCGTTCCCCAAGGCTATAAATAGACAAGCCACCGCCAGATTCGGGTTCTCCTCGCTACACCGCATCCATCGCCACCTTCGCCGTTGCCCAAGAGCCCTCCGTCGCCGAGAGTGAGCTCGAAGAAGTTCCTCCGCCACAACTGAGCCTTCTTCCCCATCGTCTAGCCGCTCCGGTGCCTCTCTGCCACAGCCGCGCATCTCGTTGAGTTCACCGCATCGCCCTCTTCCGGATCCGCACCCGCCCGCGCCCGATCCGGTACCGTCTCGCCGCCGGCCATGTCTTCTTCTCGGAGTCCGGCGGAATAACGCCGCCGCTCGTCGTCGACCCGCTTGCTCGATCGGGGCCATCTGATCGTGCGCCAACGCCCCAGATTGCGCCACGGCGCCGCTGCCCGCGCCCTTGCCTTTCCGTTGTCTGATCCGACGCAACCGCTGTATGCGTAACGCGTGGTCATCCACGTGGCAGCTGCGTCAGTGCCCACGTGTGCGCCACCTTAGCGCCCATCAGCCCTAGCCTCTGTACCCGTGAGCCTAGTCCACCGTGAACCAGCGCTGAGGCCGTGGACTCGGTCTATAGACCGAGGGTCCCACCTATCAGCCTAATGGAATTTTTGGATTTATTTTTATTTCAGGAAATTGATTGTTGACGTCAGCAACACGTCAAAAATAGGTTTTCCAATAGAAAAATAAATTGGGAAATTCGAATTTTCTGAATTTTCAGCCTTTTTCTCTGAATTTAATCTTTCGGAGGTCTGTTCTCCCTCATACGAACTCCGATTAAGGCAATTCAAGTTTCTAAATTTTTATAAAATCAAGCTCTACATTCCAGAGCCATTTATTTTCAATTTTGAGCTTATTTGAGTCTTTGTTTTGTATTTATTTGGTTTCATTGCCTTCTTTTCCAGTCGACGCTAATTCCGAGGGAGCGAACGGAGACTTTGAAGACCAAGACTTAGTACTGATCAGCAAGGCAAGTCGTAACCTTTGATCATATTGATCCTATGTTGCAAAGTAATTTGTTTTATACAATTGCATGCTATTTGTGTATAAATATTATTTCATGGGAATAGCTATGTACCTAGTTGACATTATACCACTTTGATTATTGGGATGCCATTTATCCATTGTTAAACCTAGATTGGGACATTACTAGTTGGACATGATGATATTACCAACATTGGGTTAACGTAGTTATGCTTCGCCATGCTTAGTTGTACAGAGGGATTCATGTCACATGTGAATTAATGTTAATCTTGACTTAATGAGATATTAAATTGTGGTTGTTAGCCATTATTGTAAAACTTGTTGTACCATGGCAGGGTTTCCATTGCTCTTGGTTGAACAAAGTTGTTTTCCCTCAGGCAAGTGATCGTGCAGTAAAGGGGTGCTTTCTAGCACATTGGGATGTGGATGTCTTGCCTGAGACAACTTAAGGACTTAATCTTGTGCACTATTAACTGGGCCTAACCGTGCTACCATATGTCTGGTATGGGACAGACCTAGCTGATTAATTTGTAATGTCTAGCCTTGAGTACTGCCAAATTGGTGGTGTGGGTTCCGGGATGAACGGGTAGATTCGCAAGGCGCAAGAGGTACCCCTAAGGGGCGAAACCTTAGCAGGCAGTACCGAGTTTAGACAGTGCATTTTAAAGGCTTTGTCATGATTTCTCTGGCGGCACACCAAAGGAAGTGTGCTAATGGCCAGGCATAAGGAGAATATCATGTCTTGTTGGTAAAGAAGTACAACCTCTGCAGAGTGTAAAACTATTCGAATAGCCGCGTTCGCGGTCATGGACAAGCCCGAGAATTTCACACAGGGTATAGAGTGTTTCATGAAATGTGGAAATGTGGAATTGTTGGGATGTGAACGGAGAGTTCACTGTTGTTTTGTTGTCTAAAGTAATATTGTTGAATTTATTGGTTGATACTTGTTTTAGATTGTGTAGGGTGATGCCTCGCCATTCTGTTCATGTTGCCTACCATTGATATACCAGTTATTTATTTATCTTTCCATAAATACGCTTTCAATCTATTTACTGTATTTCAATTCAAGTTATTACTTTCTGCAAATGAACCATATGGCTATCCTTTGTCAAGTCATGCATGAATATTGCATCATTTCCTTACGGCTTGCTGAGTACTTTTTGTACTCACGACTATACGCCTTTGTTGATCAGCTGCTGAGAAAGGATCAGGAAATACTGAATATCATGAGGAGGAATATTATGAAGGCTACGTGGATTAGGAAGGCGTTTCCCCGGACGATTGCCTGTGGCATGTCGAATGGCCCAAGTTATCTTTTTCGCTGCAATAGTTTATTTGTTTCTTAAACCCTTAAGGCATAGTGGTGTAAACTTTGACCATAAGATCTGATGCTTTATTTAATAATAATTTGCCTCTTTCTTAGTTAATTCGTTGTATGGAATGATATTTCATCTATATTTCCACTATATGCACTAGCGTGATCCAGGACTAGTGCAGTATACACAGAGGGTTCCGGATTTGCAAATCCGGGTCCCGACATAACTTTTGCATCATAACTCCAAATTCAACCAAATGAATTTACAAATTTATGTAAATTCATGTAGATTCAGAATATGCAAAAATATTTCATTTTTGTTCTCAGGACATAATTTAAATTTGAATTCAAGAAAGAATCAAGAACGTGCTCTATGTAAGATTTGTGCAAAATAACTTTAAAAATGATGAAACAAATTTTTCTAGGTTCCTGAGATCATAAGCCTTCCAAATATATAAAAATATTTAAATCTGGACTTGGTTTGTATTAAATGCATAAATGAGTTAATTGTAATACACTCAAAATTCAAATGCTTATAACTTGCGCACATAAATTCTAAATTTGGTAAAATTAGTTCCTATGTGCTGAGAACATGGTAACCATCCTGTAAATGCAAAAATGTTCAATATTGAATCACAGTTCTAATTATTGCATTTTTGTTTGAATTAAAGCCCTAATAAGGTTGCAAATAGGAATATGCAAACCCCAAATCATAAAAATAATGAAATAAATTATTTAAGCTCCTAGGATCCCTAGAAATTCATGTTTGCAAAAATATTTATAAATTTAACTTAATTTGGGCTTGTTTCATAAATAGATCATGCCCTAAGTGTAAGGGATATAAGTGTATATATATAACTAACAATAATATATAAAAATTTAATTGAGAATATAACCAATTTGTTAATTTTGAGATCCCTGGATGAATAACAGCATGTCATATGGGCATAGGATTAAAACTTGCAAAAAGGCCATAAGCTCCATGCACATAAAAGGATATATATACATATGCATGTGTGTATATATATATATATATATATATATAATATATATATATATATATATATATATATATATATATATATATATATATATATATATATATATATATATATATATATATATATATATACATACATACATACATACATACATACATACATACATACATACATACATACATACATACATACATGCATGCATACATACATAATGAGAAAGTAAAGGCAGGTTCATGAAAAGCTAGTTGCTAAAAATTCTTAAAGTTAAACCACCCTGAAATGTAGACATAATCCTAATATAATAAGCTTTGCATCTGAATCCCATTAAGAACACAACACCTTGTGCTAACACTGTATCAATAATATTGTAAATCCAAATAATTTTAGCATCTTGAATTCAAAATTTTACATATAAGTATACACAATTTTAGCCTCTTGAATTCGTAAAATAAGGATAAGTAGTCTATAGAAAACAAGAAACCTTATCATAGCATAACCTAAGACTTCTAATAATAATTAAGAATAAAAAGACTGCATAAAACACATGGACATAAAAATCATGAGCCCTAACCCTAAAAACCACACCTGTTTCTATAGCAAATTTTTATTTGGATTTTCTATCTATATTCTTTTTGCCCTTATTAAAGTTTACTATTTGTTGCATATTTTTGTTGAAGCACTTTATGGAAGAAAGTGCAGAACTCTTCTCTTTTTGTTCCGAAGTAGGTTAAAGAAAATTATTTGGCCCAAATCTCATCCAAGAAGCCCAAGAGCAAGTGGGTATGATCAAAAGTCGACTAAAGGAAGCTCAATCTCACCAGAAGAGCTACCAGGTATGCCACCAGACCGGGATATGGAGTTTGTCATCGATCTTTTGTCGGGGATAGCACCTACTTCCAAACGTCCTTATCGTATGCCCCTAGATGAGTTGATAGAATTAAAGAAACAACTCAAGGAGTAGCTAGACAAGGTTTTCATCCACCCTAGCTCATATCCATGGGGAAGTCCGGTGCTATTTGTCTCGAAGAAAGACAGTGGTCTCCGAACGTGTGTCAACTACTGATCATTGAACGAAGTCAGCATCAAGAACAAATATCCTCTTCCACGGATTGATGACTTATTTAATCAAATCAGCAGAGCTCATGTCTTTCCAAAAATTGACTTGAGACTTGGCTATTTTCAACTCAAAATCAGATCAAGGACATCTTAAAGAACGCCTTTACACTTTCTATGGTTTGTATGAGTATACCGTGGTTTATTTTGGGCTTACTAATGCATCTGCTACTTTTATGAATCTTATGAAAAGGTGTTCATGGATTACTTGGACAAATTTGTGGTGGTATTCATTGATGACATTCTCATCTATTCGAAGGGTGAAGAAGAGCACAAGCTTCAATTGCGCATGGTGCTCGACAAACTCCGCGAGTATCAACTTTATGCGAAGTTTAGCAAGTTTGAGTTTTGGCTAAAAGAAGTTGGATTCCTAGGCCATGTCATTTATGAAGGAGGTGTCATTGTTGATCTGAGCAAGGTGCAAGATGTGCTTGCTTGGGAATAGCCCTGAACTATTTTCGAGATTAAAAGTTTCCTCAGTCTTGTTGATTACTATCACTGGGTTATCAAGAACTTCTCCAAAATTGCAAAGCTAATGACCGAATACTAAAACAAAAGATATTTGAGTGGTCATCAGCTTGTGAGGCAAGTTTCCAAGGGCTAAAACAAAGACTCACAATAGCCCCAATACTCATATTGCTCGGCATATACAAGAGCTTCGACGTGTATTGTGATGCATCCTGTCAAGGCCTCGGTTGTGTGTTGATCTCATGAGGGCAAGGTTGTGGCCTACGCTTCATGCCAATTGAAGCTTCATGAAGCCAATTGTCCTACTCATGACTGAGTTGGTAGCTGTCATTCATGCTCTCAAGATATGGCGGCACTACCTTATCGGCAACCCATGTGAAATATACACCGATCCCAAAAGCCTAAAATATTCTTCACCCAACTAGATCTGAACCTTCGGCAGTGAAGATGGCTAGAGCTAATCAAGGATTATGATCTGGGCATCCATTATTGCCCCGGCAAGGCGAATGTGGTAGTTGATGCGCTCAGTCGGAAGCTACAGACCGTCAATGTCTCTATTATAGTCAATCAACTGGAACTACTCGAAAAATTACACAAACTCAACTTGGTAGTGGTCGAAAAGGGTTACGTTGTAGCCTTAACCCTACAACCAATCTTGGAATCACAAATTAAGGCGCTTAGCTCAAGGATGTAGGAGTGGGTGAAATTAAGCGCAGGATGAAAGAAGGTGCGCAATCGGGATTCTCTGAAAATGCCGATGGATTGGTCATGCATGGACGACAAATATGTGTTCCAGATGACCAAGAAATAAAGGGGTTGATTCTAAACGAAGCTCATGAATCTCCTCTCTCAATCCATCCTAGAAGCACCAAGATGTACCAGGACCTCGGGGAAAAGTTTTGGTGGCCTGGTATGAAAAGGGATGTGGTTGCGCATGTTGCTATCTGCGACGTGTGCCAACGCATAAAAGCAGAGCACCAGTGATCAACAGGGATGCTTCAACCCTTACAGATTCCAGAATGGAAGTGGGATGAAGTTGGCATGGACTTCGTCACCGGCTTACCGAAGATGTTGAACGGGCATGACTCTATATGGGTTATTGTCGACTATTTGACTAAGGTGGCCCATTTTATTCCAGTGCACATCTCTTATAATGGAGCCAAGCTTGCCAAACTCTACTTGAACAATGTTGTTTGACTTCACGGAGTTCCTAATGTCATCATCTCTGACAGTGGGCTGCAATTCACATATTGGTTTTGGGAGAGCTTACACGAGTTCCTTGGGACTAAGCTACTCTTTAGCACAGACTTTCACCCACAAACGGGATGCCAAACTGAAAGAACAAATTAGATTTTGGAGAATATGTTGAGAGCTTGCATGCTGTCCTATAGCACGAATTGGGAGAAATGCTTGGCGTTTGAGATTTCTTACAACAATAGCTTTTAAGGAAGTCTCCAAATATCACCCTTCGAGGCACTTTACGGGAGGAAGTGTAGAATGCCTTTGTTTTGGTCTGAAGTAGGCGAAACACAATTCTTTGGACCGGCCATAATCAAGGAAGCTAAAGACCATGTCAATCTAATAAGAAGTCATTTGAAACAGGCGCAATCGTGGCAAAAGAGCTATGCCGACAATCGCTACCGCGAGTTGAGCTTCGAGATGCATGATTTTGTTTACCTCAAGGTCTCACCGCTGCCCAGCACTTGACGATTTCAAGTCCGCAAAAAGTTGGACCCTCGATTCATCGGTCCATACCGGATCCTTGCGAAAAGAGGCGAAGTGGCATATCAACTTGAACTTCCGCATCAACTCTCAGATGAACATGATGTATTCCATATTTCTCAGCTGAAGAAGTTCCTTCGAGCTCCCACTGAGCTCACTCACTTGGACACCATTGACTTGCAACCCGATCTCTCTTATCATGAACATCCAATTAACGTCCTCGATGAAGCCCAACGTCATACTCGAAGCTGTACCATCAAAATGCTCAAGGTCCAATGGAGTAACTACACCGAGGAAGAATCCACTTGGGAATGAGAAGACCGCCTTAGAGCCGAATTTCCATACTTCTTCGACGAGTCTAGTTAATCTTAAGGATGAGATTATTTTAAGGGGGTAGGTTTGTAACAGACCGAAAAATGTGAATAAGGTGTTAAGTGACTTGACATGCTTTATAATGTTTTTTTGGATTTTCTACTGGATTTAATTGCTTTAGGGTTTATTTCCTACTTTTAAATTTCTTTTTCTCTAATTTTGAGCATTCTAAAAGAACTTATAAAAACTTCAAATAACCCAAGCTAAGAAATAGTTTTATAAAATACTGTAATACCTAAGATGAATAAATATAAATTTTTCAAATTTTTTGCACAATATCTAGATGCCACAAAAATTCAATCACTATTCAAAAATAGCAAATTTCAGGAATTTTAATTTAAAGACCACAATAACAAACTGGGTGAAACTAAGGAAAATGGAAACCTTATTCATTGATATACCTCCACAAATTTTCTCAGAATTTTGCAAACTATTTAAAGCCATGAAAAGACAATCACAAATAGCCAAGCTAAAAAGGGAAAAATGGCACTACTATAGTACACTGGCGAGTTGTTCGACAGATTGACTCGTGTCACAGCAACTGTTGGTGGGCCACACTGGCTAGGGACCCCACTCTCTCTACTGTTGCCACGTTAGGATGCTAGCCATGCCACGCATGGGTGCGCGGAGAGTTCGCTCGCCACATGGCTTACCTCGCCAACTCCACCATGTGCCCATCTCGCACCTCACCTTTAAGCTGACCTGGAGCTCACCTAATGCCTCAGCTCACCTGCACCTCGCCCCCATTGCATGTGAGCATGCCGAGCTCGAGGACGAGGCCAACAAGAACACCCTCGTGCAATTCGTCGCTAGGTGAGCTCGCTGACTCAATTCCGCTTGCACGCGACCACCTCGGTCCCCTAATCCCTTCCCTCGCTTTGGTTGCAGCTCAAGCTGACCGTAGTGCCACCGCTTCAGCCACCGTCTTCTCCACCTCTGGCCACACACTGACAAGCCACCTTGGCCACTCCCTGTTGGACTAAGGTAGCCCAATCGACTTCTCCTAGCCCCCTCATGCTCACCCCATGCTCATTCGTGCTCGAGCTAGCTTCTTCTTTGATGAGGACATCACTTCTTCGGGTACGTCCACAGCATCTGCTACCACAACTCCTCAACCTATACAAGGACCAATCACTCGAGCTCGTGCACGTAAACTGAATTATCAGGTACTTTCGTTTCTTGGTGCATCTAATGACTTCAAGAACTATATGATGCTACCTGAAACAGATTGTTTTATTCTTTTAAGGAATGAAGGTCCAAGCTCGTTGATGGTGAATGGACACAATGATGATGGCAGCAAGGGAAGGAGCTCTCCAGTTAACCACAAGACCCTGAAGTCTCCATGATTGAATAGAAGAGAAGGCTGTAATGCTTAATAGACTACAAGAAGATGGTAGCTAAGACTTAGTGATGTTTTAAGCATTTCTCCATGGGATTTCGGCAGTAAGGAGAGGGGGTGCTAGCCACCTATAGAGTGGCCCTTGCCATGCAATAGATTTCTTTAATTAGAGATAAGAATAATAGGAAAGAGGCCTAGCTAAAAATGGAAAGGAATAGGAGGGACGGTCTGATTTTTGGCCACAAACCAAGGCACGTGGATTTCATTGAGTTTAGGTTTAGCCCTTGTGTAAATTCCTGTTCTTCAGTTGTGTCGGTCGACCACCTGTCAAGACAGCTTAATCAGAATCCGACATTGTTATTCAGGTTGTTTTTCATCTTATTCTTGCTAGTTCTTCGATTGCTCGTAGGGATTGAACCTCGTGTTTAGGTTGACAGTGCTTTCGGCAAGGTCAATAACCATTCAGAGTTGGTTCAGCGATTGCTAAGGTGCAAACATCGTCGTGCGGTTGTAGTCGGATCGTGAGGGTCACTTCCACCAAATCGATATTTATCTACCTCATCGAAAGATCGAGCACACTCATACATCATTCTTTACTCACAGCCATGGCCACCGTCGTGCACCGCCCCTCTCTGCCACCAGCGCACCTTGCTACTGCACAGCCACAGCTGACCAGTGCCCTGGGACCACCTCAGCTCCTAGGTGCCCACTGAGCCACCAGCCAGGCTTCGTCGCCCCTGTTTGCCGCCGGCGACCTTCGAGCCGAGCTCCCATACCCACTATCGCCGACAAGTGGGCCCCGCTATCGGTGACTCACACTCACATGGTCACTGACGTGTGGGAACTCATTGCCAGCCGGTGGATAAATTCAAAAATCTGCGAAAAGGCAAAATACGCTTTCCAAGTTAGAAAGTGCATTTTGTCATATTCAGCTATTTTATGAAACCGATCGAATTCAAATGTTCCTATCTTTTGTTGTAAAACTCCAAATCTAGTGAAACAAGTCTCTAAATTTGTGTAAATTCATATATATTCTGAATATGCTAAAATATTTTAGATTTGGTCTCTGTACAGTAAATGAGCTCAAATATAATCTATAGGCCTAGAATGTGTACTATGTAAAATTTTCACAAATTAAAACCAAAAATGATGAAACAAATTTTTATGTAATCCTAAGGCCATGAGAATTCCATATATATAAAAATATCCAGATTTGAGCTTAGTTTGTGTCAAATGCATAAATAAGCTAATCTCAATGCATTCAAAATTCAAATGTCTATAACTTGTGCAAATAAATTCCAAATTCAGTGAAATCAATTCCTATGTTCTTTAGAAATGATTATCTTTATGCCTAAGTAAAAATTTTTAGGTGTTATTCTATGTTTATTCATGTTTATGACTTAGGAAGGTTCAAATCAATATTAGAAATGTGAAATAATAATAAATATCACAAATAGTCTCTAAAACCTTAGAAATAGAACCCAAATCACTGAAAAATCATAAATTTGTGCTCTGTAATAGTAGCTTAAGCCTAGGTTTTATGTGCCTTAGTAAAGTTCTTTTATACCTAAGCCCCTCGAGAAATGCTTTTGCACACACACCACTTCATGCTAACTCGGTATCGTATTTTTATAAATCCAAATAATTTTAGCCTCTTGAATTCATAAAATAAGAATAACATATCTATATGAATTAAAAATTCATGCCTTAGAATGGACCCAAAGATTGTCTCTTGACCGAATATTATAAAAGAACCTACTGTGATCAAAGGTCTAATGAAACCAATACGCATAAAATGATCACTCCAGAATCCTAAAAACACCCTTATCTCCTTTAGTAGATTTCAATTTGGTTTTATATTTGACTTCTTTTTGCCCTTAATAAAACCTTGTTATTTGTTATTTTCCGTGCTTTTCGAACGATGAGTAGACGTCGATGTTTTTGAAATTGTTGACAATGACCTCTCCAACGATCCAAATTATGTGCCGAACAATGATTAGCGAGGCAAGCACCCTTCTTTGACCATATTGATCCTACTATGTTTACAAAGTTTATATTGATTTCTCAAACTATATATGCATGCATGTATGTTTATATTAAACTTGCTATGTTGCGGGAACTGTTAGATACTTCCTATTTGTATGCATTACCCTCATGTATTTGCTTACCATGGTTGCTTAAAACATCATTTAAATGTTGAGCTACAATCTTAATTGGACTTGGGTAAATTTTAAAGGTTCGAGACCTGAGTTTAGGTCTCTAAGAATTTTAGTAAAATGTCAAACTAAAAGCTTATGATTTAGATGCGGGCGAGATATTGTTTAAACTTGAGACATGAGGAGGAATCTCGCGTGTAGATAGAGAAAGATCCTTGCTCGGGTCAAACTAAGGACCGAACTTGATACTATCACCTAAGTAAATATGTATAACCATATGTGCTAGTATGGGATAGCCTTAGCCTAGTAAATTAGTCGGGGTTTAGCCTTGCATTCTGGTAGGCCAAGTAGTAAGGGCGAACCGAGGTATATATGGTGTGGCTCGTAGGTGCTCCCTTCACCAAGGAGTTGGGATTAAAGCATTCCAATACAACATTAGGTGCCCCGTCGTGGAAGAGTTATAGCTACATGGGGATGAGATACCTAACGGGCTGGTGCAAGGCTAGGCCCTAGCTAATTGAACGGTTTCGTCACAATCTAGCAAATCGGGTACCATGGGTAATTAACGCGAGGCATGGTTGACATGATTGCTAGAATGTGTCATGTGGGTAAAGTGTACCATCTCTGTAGAAATTTAAATCTAATTAATTAGCTGTATTCGCGGCAATAAGCAACTCAGGAAAATAATGTCAAGTATAGCTTTGTCTTTGTAAAAATTCTTGGAAAATGGGACATACCGGGTAGGTGTATGTGAAAGCAAAGATTGGCTGTGATTTATTCGCTGTTCATGGCCAAGGAGGGTCATGACATGGTGGAATTAAACTTTATTTATGTTTATTAGTTTCATATCAAGAGCTCATTTCAAATTTCGATATCGTTTGATGTACTACTCTCTTGCAAATAAAATCTGCTTTATCCTGAAAATAAAACTTAGATTAGAAGCTTAATTCCTTGGATTAACCTTGCATGTAAATTTATTTCCATACACTAAAGTCTTGCGAGTACATACGTGTTCTCACCGTTGCTTAATTTACAATATTTAGATGAAGGTATCGATGAAATCCCCGATGATACTTACTTCACACTGGGGTCCGACGACTACTTGGACGGATGAACTAGGGCTCTTCCTAGTCGGTTGCCTCTGGGTTTTGGATGGGCATACTACTGTCCCTACTTTTGGATTATATCTTTCTTCCACTGCAAGTTACTTTTGTGTGTAATATTTGGTCGGTCGGCCGCATACTTGTAATATTAAGTAGATGTAATAGCTTCCTAGTTTATTTTTATGCTATGTCAAGGTTTAGGTATATGTGTATGTGTGATGACACATCTCGAATGTGGGATATGTGGGCGCTAGGCTTTGATCTTGGGAACTAGTGCCAGCCACATATCCGAGTACCCGGAATTGTTCTCAACCGTCTGATGCGTAGACACATGCCGGTGTGCGCTACGCCCGGAAGGGTTGATTTTAATCTCGGTATGGTTATTCGGAAAAGAATTGGAAATCTCTTGGATGCGTGTGTACGGTGTGACCAGGTGGCTCATATTTGTTTGGGTATGGGCGATCTGGTTAACATTCTATGCACGAGACTATTGGTGGCAGTGAACATACACTTAGTCGAGTATGGGTGTCACTTCTAGTCCAATGCACGAGAGAGGTTCGATTCATATTTCCAGGTGCCCACACTTTGTAAACCTTTCTCTCAAAGCAATGCAAGTTGTATTTTCTCTCATGCTCTGAAATTTATTTTAATTCTTGCATTTTTGCTTGGTTCTTTCATGCAACTTGAGTTTTGCTTCCATAGTTCGGCTGCGAATCCCCCTTGCGTTCTCCATAGATGCACTCCATTTTTATCTGTAGAAAGCAATTCTCGTGAAACCTCAGCTCAAAAACAAGAGAAAAGATGAAAAATTCAGCAAAGGTGGAAAAGAAGAAAGAGAGGATAAGTCAAGAACATTTTAGTCTTTTGAGTTAGTTTTGACTTTAGGAAATAGTTTTTGACACTCCTAAGACAACAGACTAGCTAGGGCTTGACCTACAGTCAGTATGGCTCTGATACCACCACTGTCGGGACCCGAATATGCAAATCCGGACCCTTTGTGTATTTAGCACTAGTCCAAAATCACGCTAGTGCACATAGGCTCAACATAGATGAATATTACAATCATACTCAACGATATCATAATAAAGACTTCATCAAATTAAGTATAACTTGTTAGATGACCTTATGATTCACCTTACATGAATACGCTACGTAGGGCTAAGACTGAAAATAAATAAATTGTAGCGGACATAAATTTATTTGTAGTAACCCTTCAAATTGCCATAGGCAACTAGCAAGGTTCACACCCTAGTTATCCGCTTCTTTCTGATACTCCTCAAAAGTAGGCGTGGACTCTGCTCCAACTGGTGATGTTTTGTGGCAAGGGTGAGTACATAAAGCACTCAACAAGTTGTGCACAGAATGCAAGTCTAATATACTATATGCATGGCTTATTCCAAATGAATGGCTGACATGGTTATTTTGCATAAAACAACATTTATAAAAGAATAGCATAAATAGATTGAAAAGACAGTAAAAAAATAATAACAATATTAAATTTCTCAGTTATTTCCCAAATAAACCAACTCATAACCTTAAATCATATTCCAACTTCCATAGGTATAAAGCCTCCATTCCCACATTTATTTCAATGAAAACTAACCCTTGACTGTAATCACCAAGCAATACTCAGTACCGCGAGCATAGCTATTTGAATAGGTTTGACACTCTGCAGAGGTTATACACTTTTCCCACAAGATAAAATCATACACCACAAAGCGAGTGATTATAACAAAGCCTTTCCAATGCTCTGTCTAAACCCAGTACTGTCCGCTAAAGTTTCAACACTGATGGGACTGGTTACCACACTCAAGGCCCCCCTCTTGCGCCATGTGAGTTTACCCATAAAGTCGGGACTCACACTACTACGACAGTACCAAAGCCTAGACATAACAAATTAATCAGCTAGGTCTGTCCCATACTAGACATGTGGTTGTATTAATGATTCAGCTCAAATTCTTCCAAGGTTAAGTCCTTAATTGACCAAGGCAAGACTAACCAAAAGTTACCACAATCATGAACCATCAATACCTCAAAAAGCAATGCGACCGCCCAAGTGCCACATTGGTCCACCACAAATACTTGCCTCAGTCTAAATTATTTTACCACCCCAGTTGTTTTACCATGCACCACGTGTCATCAACAACAACAACATTGTGTGACAACACCTGACACACATGTTCCATAATTCATTAAGCAAGATTAACCACATAAAATGATGACTCGTTGCATAGCTAAGCACACTACATGCGTTCTAGCTACCCACATTGGCAATTATAGCTACCAACTAATATGAAACCATTCTAGGGTGAGAAATGAATACGACATACAATATGATACAATATGGCAAGATGAATATATCACAATTGGATGAATAACTATACCCAACATAATTGAAACAAGTAGTAATTGAATTAGTATGCAATACGTTAAAACAATATAATGTTTAAATCATGGGTTCAATATGATCAAAGCACAACTTGCCTTCGAAGAGCTCTGGATCCTGCTCTTGACCTAGTTCTTGGGATGACTCCTCGCTCAAAAATTCCCCAGGCACTTCGACGTCTATGAGAATCGAGCGAGAAAGAAATAAATACCAAAAACAGAGAGTAAAATCAACTCCAAAAATTAAATAAAATTCACCATTAAATAAAACTCAATTTTACAAATTTTTAGAAACTGGAATCACCTCAATCAGAGTTAGTATGAGGGAGAACGAGCTAAACAAAGTTTGAAATAAAAAATCAGAATTAAATTAATTATTTTTATACTAGAAAATAGCATTTATGACATCATGCTAACATCAGCAACGAAATCATTTTCGGCCGAATATTTTTGTGTGGAAAAACCGAATTATGACGTCACGCTAAGTCACTAGACACGTGGCACAATCTCAGCCTGACACGTGGCGCAACCACAGTGTGACACGCGTGCGGGTGTATGGACTCAGTCCACGCTTGGGTCGGGTCTAAGGTGGACCATGGCACTGTGCACATGTACCGAACGACGCACGGCTGACGCTGGCTAGGACACGTGGCGGTGGACGGAGCGGTCCACGTTGCGCTACTACTGCGGCGACACGCGGCGGCATCACGACCGTTCAGATACGATCGGACGACAGTGACTACGGGCGTGAGCTGAAGCATCAAAGCGACGTGGCTACCTTGGCGGGTGAAGCGCGGCACAGATCTAGCCATCCATTACAAAATTGACGGTGATGATTAATCGGGGTAGACGAAACGGCGAAGATGCAGATCTACTGCGGACTTGACGCGTGGTTGCGTCTACAGCGTTCACGATAGATCAGACGATTCGGGGTTGCGCACGGACGGCGACTACGTAGCGTGACCTAGACCACTCGATCAAGATCGGACGGCGGTGCAAGCAAGCAACGCAAGAAGACGACACGACTGCCCCGGCGTGCGACACGTGGATGAAATCCAACGACGCTTACCAGATCCGACGACTGAAGGAGTTCGCGAGCGACGACGATGGCACATTGTCTCTTGGTCACCAGAGATGAAGATGAAGACGTGGCCTACGGTGCTACGAGGGCTTTGGTGACATTATCACCCACCCCGACGCGTCTCGACAGGACGAACTCGAAGGCACCAACGGCGATGGCTGAGATGGCTTGTTGGCAGTGGAAACCCACAAAAATCGCTGCGGCAGAGGCGAGAACACTGATGAGCTCACACAGGAAAACTACGGCGCCTCAGCGTGCGGGCTTGGAGCAATAGGAGTGGCGCGAGGTGAGGAAAACGAGGGTGGTGGCGGCGCATTAAATAGCAGCCTGAGGAGGCGTGAACGGTGCAGATACGGAGTCCGAAGTTCATGGGATTACAGCGGCACGGCGGATTCATTTGAAGCCGATGTGGCATGATCCTGTACGCCCACGTAGATCCGATCGTGCGGTGACAACGCGCGACGACGCGGAGAGAGCTCGGCCGTTGGATCAAGATCCAACGGTTGCAACTTTAGGGTTAGGGTTTATGACGAAACGGGCTGATGCGGGCTGTAGCTAGGCTGGCGCCTCAGGAAAAAATGGGCCAGACCGACTGGTTTTGGCCCAAACACTATTCACGGCATTTTCTAAAGATTTTCAAATAAAAATAAATGCCCAAAATTAAAGTAATCCAAATAAAATAGCAAAAATATCAAGAAAATTCCAAAAAAATTCTAGAAAATATGTTAAGGCATCTGGAACTCGAATAAAATATTTTAAGCAAAATTATATTTAAACTATTCCAATAAATAAATAAAAGATGACAGAAGGCTTAATTCAATAAATACAAAATAGATTGAATTAAATCCATAAAATTCATAAAAAGGTAAAATGCATATTAAATCCAATAAATGCAAAAAATTGGAATGTTACACATCCTCGGTGGTACTTCAGTTGAAAATACATCAGCAAACTCTTGCAAAATATTGGCAACTGCAGGAGGCAAAGAAGGAGGCATATCCTCAAATGAAAATAATGCTTCTTTACACACTAAAGCATAGCAAATATAATTACTAGCCTCCATCTCAACGATATCAGATTTTGTAGCGAGCAAAACTGCACCTTTCAATTTAATTTCACCTTTACTAGCACTAGGTTCTTTCTTCTTTTGTTGCACAAGTTCTTCAGCTTCAATCTGATTTTCACGTTTGCTACTCTCCTTTTCTCTATTAGCTCTATCTAATTCATCTTTTAAAATTGCCTCAGGAGACATGGACAGCAAAGTGATTTTCTTTTCTTTAGATATGAGTATATTGATTAGTTCTACCATGATGCAAGGTATCTCGATCATATTGCTATGATCTACCTAACAACAAAGAACATGTTTGAATAGGTATGACATCACAATCAGCATAACCATGATATGAACCAATAGAAAAGTTACCTTTAGCTTACCATAAGACTTAAACCATTGAATGTAGTAAGGACAGATACTGATTCGTTGTCAAGCCAAGCTTCTCAATGATCACACGACATGAACGGTCCTTGATAACAAACTTTGTTTGGAACAGATTGTGGCATTGATTTTGTTCAGCACGCTCCATTTGAGCACTTAGCACACGCTTCACAATGATGCTTAAGTAATTGTTAGAAGCTTCATCACCAAAATATTCTTCTTTATGTTCAGATCCTTGTTCATCACCTACAGAGTAAGTTGCAAACATAGCATATTCCTCCTCAATATCACTAGCTGAAGTATACTCACCATTATCCTTTATGAGGAGAACTCTCTTGCTAGGGCAGTCTCTCATCATATGACTGTAGCCCTTGCAGCGATGGTACTGTATTTCATGTGTTCTTCCTGTCGAAGCAACCGAGGATGAACTTTGTGTGGGGGCAGGTACCGTGGTTTTGCTTGTTTCTGGTTCATGTGAAGGAGTAGTGGAAGTAGTGGGGCGCTGACTCTTGTAAGAGGAACTTGGTACAAGGGCTCGACTAGAAGTGTTGTATGTAGCATTTGATTGCACTTAATTGGAACAACCTATAAAAGATCCTCCAAAATTTCCTCTTGTCTTGGATTGTCGTCCCTGTACTTCTCTTTCAGCCTTACAAGCAAGATGAAACAAGTGCGTGATAGAATTGTACTCCTTATAATCAAGTATATCCTAAATTTCACAGTTTAAACCACCCAAAACTCTAGCCATTTTAGCATCTTCAGTTTCTTCTAAACCACAACGTAATAACCCAGTTTGCAATTCTTGATAGTAATCCTCTACAAAACTACTACCTTGTCTTAAACGTTGCAATTTGTTTAGCAAATCATGAGAATAATATGAATGTACAAATCTATGTCTCATAGCCCTCTTCAAAGCATTTCAAGTTTTAGGTATGTTCTGAATATTTCGAAAATACTCACTCCACTAAATAGATGCAAAATCAGTGAACTCACTAGTAGCAGACCTAACTTTCATATCTTCTGGAAAAGCATAGCAAGTAAATTTTTGTTCTACGGCTAGCTCCCATGTGAGATATGCATCAAGATCATACTTTCCAGTAAAAGGAGGCATAGTGAATTTAATTTTACCAAGTGGATCAACATAGTCATGTACCTTTCTTGGTGGTGGATCTCTTCTCATACTTGGCGATTGAAATGATGTTGCCGATGATCACGATCACTGTTAGGATTGAATCCTCTATCGGACTCCGTATCAGCAACATTTTGACTTCCTTCATCAACGACTTCTTCTTCTAATTCATCTGCCCATGAGCGAGCAATGGAATGCGTATGGCATTTTCGTGGTACGCCGGCAGCAGCAGGGGCAGCAGGTGGTGGAGCTCTCTCTAGCTTCCCTATGCGTGTAGCAAGTGCAGCAAGCTCTCCATTGGTGCGATCTAGAACCCCCTCAAGATGCTCTAAATGTTGATTCAATAGGCATGAAAAGTGTTGTACGATTCCCTTCATTCACGTTGTAAGAGGTGCATCATCCTCGCTATGATCAGTGAAACCTGCCATTGTTAGTAGAAGACAAGAAACAAATCACAAGTATATGTTCCTATCAACTACTAGGTGCTAGTAGTTCAAAGTCTCTCACACTCAAGCTTTTACCAAGTTCTTACCAATTCTTACCAAGCAAATAAGTGGTGACCGGTGGTGGGTTTGTGATAAACGCACTCAAGCCTTGTAAAGCGATTGTAAGGAGAAGATGACCTATTTGGTTAGTAGAAGATGGATCTTGGACATGCAATATTTATTCCCTATACAATCTGATAATTCTAGTTATTTTAATGATAAGTAATAACCCAAACTAGCATTCACAAGCCCTAGTTGCTGATCACAAGGATATAAGCAAATTTCAAGACAACACACGTGCAAAGATAATGGTACTTATGCAATCAAGAAATGAGCTATAAAATATAAGTGAGGCACGAAAAACTTTATTGCACAAGTCATAGAGAGATGCTAACTTATTGCTTCAAGAATGTAAAAAGGGCGCAAGATTGCTCACTAATTAATACAATTGCACAATCTGAAAATAACGAATACAAATTAGGGTTTTGCTCAATGTAGTGCGATTGGCCACTTTTTTTTTACCTTTTGGCTCTTTCTTTCTCTTTTCTTTCTTTGGGTGACTTTCGGCCAACAATAGTACGAACAAAGTTTTAGAATCCCTAACTCAATGTCACAAGATAGTATGATATGATAATTCAAGATTATGCAATGTATCAAGTAGAGCAGCCCTAAGTAATGTCAAATAGCTAGTCTTAATTGGGATCAAAGTATTCGCAAAAGATGAATTGGTTCCCAAAGGTATGTGTACTGATATTTTTGGGGTTTTATGGTTTGTGGATGCTACTAGACTCAACGAACTCGAAGGAACAAGCTAGAACACAAATTGACGCAAGAAACCCAAATTCGGCTAGAACAGTGTAGCAAACTTGTTGCCACAATTAGAGTATGAAAATGACTGAATCTAGTTTACTCACAATGTAATAAATTGAAGGTAATGTTCTATGCTTTAAAAAAAGTATACAAACACACAATTTGGAGCTTGTGTATAGAAGTTATAGTCAAAACACCGAGGTGCACATATTTGATCTAAATTCAGCCGATCTGACCAAATTTGAATCGAAATCAAATTCGGTTTGAAAGAATCTGAATCACAAAGGACACCAAAAACGTTTTTGTAGAGGAATCTTCAAGGATTCAGGAAAGTACAAAAACTTCTCAATCGGAATTCAGACATGAGAATTATAATCAAAATACCGAACCGATCTGGATTGGAAGTACAACTTGTTTCACCAACTTTGACGTCCAGATTAAACTGACTTGGATATGGAATTAGAGTCCATGCCCAACTAGGTTTCTGTAGAGCTCGTTCCAAGGTTTCAAGAAAGTGCAAGAACAATAGAATTCGAGCTCGTATACGAAAGTTATGAACAAAACAAAGTACTAGACAGATTGAAATAAAAGCTACGTGAAGGAAAAACGATCAGCAACTAAAACAAGGACTCTAATGGATCAAAATCGAACAAAACACACTAAAATACTAGATTGAATCTAAAGGTTGAATTATTTTGTGGAGTAATTTTCAATTTTGGATAGAAAACAAAAACTAATCTAAGGTACTGAAATTCTCACCGATCAACGAAAGCTCTAATACCACCTGATGAGGCTAATGGAGACCCGATCTTCCGGTGAGATGGATAACTCTCGATTAGTGGAGATGACCCATACGATCTAAGCTACCGATCGAAACAAGACCGACACCAAGCAATCGCTGAACCAAACTCCGAATTATTATCAACCATGTCAAAACCCGGTTGACCTGATCATGAAGATCAATTCCTGCAAGCAATTGAAGAACATGTAAGAACAAAGCAAAAGCAATCTGAATTGCAAATATAATTGAAGTATTGATGTGGGTTTCTGAAGCACGGTATTGCTGTTGATCTAGCCGAACAAGAGAATACCTAATAGTTTCACCAAGGAAAACTACCACTAAACAAAATCCAAGTAATTTTGGGGGACTCCCTAGCTATATATAGGTAAAATAGAAGGGAGATTTGGCTAGCACAAAGGAGTGGCCGAATAGGACTCATACAAAGCCGAAGGCCCAAATTTGACTCAGACTAGAAAGTTGACCCGAATTGTTTTAGTGACTGTGGAGTGTTCCAAAGGAATTTTTAGGTGGTGTCAAATCCATTGGAAAGATCTCAAAGTAAGCTTTTCATCAAGTGCGAGAACTCGCCAATCGGACGCCGTATGCCAAAGTTATGCTCGTTTTAGTTCAGGCTAGTATTCGGAGGTCGAATTGGGCTTCAAAACGTGGCACACTTGATCTCCGACTTTGCTTAACATAGATGTGCATCCTTGCTGATCCAAACCATGGTTCCTAAGTATATGCACATCACACACATCAGGTAGTAGATTATTCTCAAAAGTGTAATTAGATACGTTTAAGAACGACTTTACCTGATAATTGAGTTGAAGATCACATGCTCTAGTAATTGGTCCTTGTATATCTAGTTGAGGAGCAGTAGGTATGGTTGTATCAGTGGAAGAGATGTCCTCATCACTTATACCTCACATTCATATTAGCTACGATCTCTGGGTCGTGATATGTGGCCTTTGGTTTTTGTTGCATGCTAAGAACATGGAGTAGGCTCACCTAAGGCCATGGCAATGGTGTCTGAGATCTAGACCAACCGTTGTTGTTTTCTCTATCAAGTTTGTGTTGTTGCCACTGGCCACACCCAGATGCCAAATGAGTGAGCGCGACGAAGAAAGAGAGGGAGGTGGTGTGTTTGTTGCGGGGAAATCGAAAGGGGGAAAGCATAACAAAGATGTATGTTGAAGAAGATTTGCAAGCTTTTCGCACAAAAAAAGATGTTCAAGATTGTTAATTTTTCATTGCTTCAGGATATTTCCCAAATTTTTCCTATGAAATTGGATCTAATGAAGGGTTATGGGTATGCTACACTTGCACAAATTAAAAATTCTATCGCGTAAAGCAGGATGCCAAGAAAGTAAATGATTATGGATTGTTACCACTAGATGCGCAGTGCAGCGGAAGGAGAGTTGAAGCAACCCGATCCAATGTCGCGCGTGTCTTCGAACCGTGGTCAATCTTCCTTGATCCGCGGCCGATCTTCCTCTAGTAGTGGCCGATCATCCTCAATTAACGCTACAGTAGCAACGATGCCTCTACCGAAGTCCACACGTTCAGGGAAAGAACGCCATGCATCGGTGTGCTAGCACCAGCTGGCACGGGAGGGTTTGAGTGATGACGGCTAGGGTTTTGGGTAGGGTTTCATGATTTCGTGTGCAACTGCTGTAACCCCTACACCCTTTAAGTAGCCGTCTCCCTTTTAGTGGAACCCTATGTTAGGGACCAACTAAGGTGCAAAGCCCACTTGGCCCATTAGTGACGGATCCAATCTGAATAACTGTATTCCAACCCGTTAAGTGTGTGACCTAGTAGGCTCATGCATATTCGCCCATGGGCCAAAACTCCTTTCAACCCATTAGTCGACAGCAGCTCCTAGCAGGGCATAGGGACTTCCAAACATACACAAAGATTATATTGAATGAATCTATATAGTGCTCATGTACTGATCCTTTTGCCTCATGATACTGGATCAAAATCAAGACGAGAAATGTGACATCCTATGATAGCTCGATCTTTCACTCGTTCTGTAGTGGATTACTTAGTTGCAATCGACTCCTCAATCATATTCGGCATGGCCATGCACTTCCTTAATCCAACCACATCGAGGGGCCAGAGATATATCTTCCGTTATATAGGAGGGGCAAATTCGATCTTGGTCGCTCACATCCCCCGCAAGTTTCATAGTAAACCCGAAAACTACCTTTATGACTACTTAGTTAAGGTGTAGCGCTTGGCAACCCATAAGCATACTATTACACATGTAGGCAACCACGATCTCAGATCTAAGGATCCCACATACACTATTATGAGACCAACTGATGACACTTTAAGAATTTAACAATTCCCGTAGTGTCTCATGGTGGGTCACTCCAACACCATGTTGTTCAACATGTGTTCATATTATTGATTTGATATCCCTATATCCATGATTCGTGAAACATGATCATCAATTAATACATATGCTGACCTCTAAGTCATAATTTTTGCAAATGATGATATAAGGTCAAGGATAATTTAGAATAATATCAAAACATAAACAAGGAGTTTAAGGAACAAGTCACATACTTGTTGATCGACATTAATGATATTCGTCCAAGGGACAAAATAATCATATTATTCTATAAATATAGACGTGATACAATCATATCTATGATTGCCTCAAAGGCATTTCACTAACACTAATTTGTTGCAAGTGTTCATAAGAAATGTTGCGAGCGTGTAACTGATCTTTTGCGCCAACGTGTATGATGGGAAGCTTCCCATACTACGTCCAGGCGTTCCCAATATAAAAAAAGGAAGGCAAGAGTGGACCACCCTATCTCAGACCTCGTCAGTGTTGAGACTTTGGAGTTCCAGCAAGTAATCCCAAGTACTGAATCGAAAGCTTTTGCGATGTCCAGCTTCATAAGCAAGGGTGATGTTTTGTTTTGATGTTATGTTCTCATCAGGTTTCGAACCTACATATAATTGTCCCTTGATGAAAGCGCTTTGGCTTGAGGGCATTAGCTCATTCATCAAAGGTGCCAATCTCAGAGCTAAGAATTTGTGATGATTTTTGACATGCTGCGAATCAGATGCCATCTCAGCTCCTTTTTTGGGCAACAACACCAAATGAGCCGTGTTGGTCACTGTTGGATCATGATTTTCAATCACATTTGGATGATGATCTAAACCAGAACTGCCAAAATAAATTTCCCCCTGTGCCAACGACACATGGGAAAACAACGCTGCTACATCCGACAATGCACACAGCGAATTGATTAAAAAATGCACTAGATAAAGCACAACATACATTCAACTATCAAGATACAGAGATTACAAGGGCAAGCACCCACAAGTCAGAGCCAATAAACATTACCTGCAAGGCTGGCCATGCAAATTTAACATGGGCGCTAGAAAATTTTATTTGGACGAAACAACTGTAATGGACCTGCATGATGAGCTATTCTCATTTCAAGTATTTGCTGAACCAGTCGAGCATTAAGGCAAGAGCCTGTTCAGCAGTTTTGACAGCGAACGGATTGCTAGCATTATATCTGCAAGCAAAGCCATGCGTAGTTCCTGGAAAGATCTTGGCGAAGTAAGGAACCTGCAACAAGCAAGCTCATATGAAGATCTCACTTACAGTTTTTTTTTTTTTTTGTTATTGCTAAAGAATATGAAAAAACTGTACGACTCTGCAGCTGTATGTTAAGAAGCAACAGAGCCACACTTTTCCGGTGTTTTAAACTTGAGACTCAGTCATGTTAATGTGGCAATGTTTAATACCAATTAAACCCAGCATGATCTTTTAACATCTAATCTTCAGTGGGGTATATTCTCTTCTGTGTGCTCTGTTTAAGTTTTAGTTATTCCAAATTATGACTCTTCCTGGCAATAGCAAATTATTTTTACAAAGTTTTATGTAGAAGGTAACTGTTAAAGTATAAGTGAATTGCTCAACTTTTCTCATCAGTTTAAGCTTTTAGGTGAACAGGTTCATGTATGCAACTCAATATGGTATCAGAGTTAAGAGGTCTTGAGTTCAAGAACAGATGACACAATTAAGAAAATAATTACAGCCCACTTCTATTCCATATCTTCGATCTAACAGAGCCTACACATGAGAAGGGGGTGTTGAACTATAAATGAAATGCCCGTCTTTCCTCATCTGCTTAGGTTTTTGGGTGAATTAATTGATGCATGCAACTCAATAAGCTAAGCAGAAATATGCTGATGCATTATGTATCCAGAATTAATGATGGCAATACGAACTCACCTCACTTCTTTGACGCAAGGCATGCACAAACTGATACAGTAGCTTTGGTGGTGTATCTATATCAATCTGAGCTCCAAGGATCTCAATGGGGCATTTGACCTCTAGTGTCAGATGAATTTAGAATAAGTTCACAATTGATACATATTGCAACCACAGCACTATATAAGAAAGGTCACCTTTCATATCATTAGCAGTCACTGTTGAAGGATGGAAGATTACAATCGCTTCTACCTCATTCGTTTTAGATATCTCCACTGCAAACTTTCCTGTCAATTTAAGCAGGACAGCAAGACCATCAACTAAAACTTGTCATGAAACTTGATTATTTGAATATGAAGTAAATCTTTTTGTGAAATTAGGAGATTTTACAAAGTTCCAGAAGTGTATTCCTAGTGTAAAAAAATGTAAACATATTTTCTTCTGTTGATTTCTCACCGCCCCAACAATAACCTCCAACTCCAAGAACAGTTTTCCCTTCCTTTTTTGAAGTAGCGAAGATTGGTTTAGCGTCAACAGCTGCTTTGACCTGGAAGGACAATTGAATATGCTTATCAATCTCACCTTGTTACTGCATGACTGTATTCCTTGGTTAGAATTTTAGGATATGTTAAGTACTGAAGCCATTGTTCTTTAAACAAGATCGCCGTTTACCGATTTGCATAGTTTGGGAGAAGGTGGTAGGGAAATTATGATAGGTCAAACGATTTTTTTGTTTGAAGTGATGAAACGATTTACCGGAGAGTGATCATCGATCCACTTTGTAATGTTTACACTTGGGTCTGTTGGGTCTCCCGTAAAAGGGTGTCCATTAAAGAAATCAGGCACCACAACGTAATATCCGGCTTCGCCAACTTTGTCGGCTATTTTCCTTCATTGTCACAGAAACATGATCATGGTATATCAGCTTTTAACTTAAAGAAGAAAACATATCAGAACAAAAAAATAGAATTACTTCTTGGCAAGTTGCTAACCGGGAAACCTAGTAGGTTCCGGGATTTATAATACCAATCGGTTATATGAAGCTATAAGGTGCTACTTTGAAAGAATTTAGGACCTCGTAATATTTCAAGGTCAAGAAAACAAAACAAATAATAAGTCCGATTCAGTTATTTTTCTAAAAATAGTCACCTACTCGAGTTGTTCAAGGGTAAATTTTATTTCACTAATTTTCTTGTCACTATGTGGAAACAAAGGGTTGATGCTTGTTGCAATAGTTTAATTGAAACCGAAATGTTACTGCGGTTATTGGAAGATGTTGCAGTAGAATAATCTCTGTCTTATGATCTCTCTCTCACACAAAGAGAGAGAGAGTTGACAAGAAACCATATTCCTTTTTTTTTAAAAAATATAACAGATAATTCAATCATTTTATATTGTAAAATCGGTGTCCTTGTGGTGTTATTCATGGGTCAATTTCACTTCACTAAGGAGCGCAATTGGTGAATCGGGGGAAAGAAAGACGACAAGAAGAGAGGAAGACCATACCTCAGCAATGGCGCTTCGAATCCTGGAGAAATCAAAGAACATGTACAGCAACCACTTGTCAACAGTCAATCAACCAATAAAATCGATGGTATGTGCATAGTGGTGGGCACATGGGCCGTGCCTCGGTGGGCCGGCCCGAGGCACGGAGGGCACGGCACGGCTCAAGCCCGGCCCGGCACGTTAGTGGGCCGTGCCGTGCCGGCCCGTTACTGTAGTTCGGGTCGTGCCGGGCCCAAAATCTGAGCACGACGGGCGGCACGGCCCGGCACGGCCGTTTGGGCCGTGCCCGTGCTAGCCCGCCCGAGACGGCGTGAAGGCCCGCACCGCACGACGAGCACGCCGGCGGCACGCCGGCCGCGCCACGCCCGCGGCGGCGGGCACGCGGCGATCGCGCCTCTGTCGCGCTGCGCCCGTCTGCGCGCTCTCTCTGCGCCACGCCGTCGCCGCGCGCCGTGCCACTCCGGCCGCGTCGTCGCCGGGCGCTCCCCGCCCGCCGCCGCGCGCCTCGCGCCGCCCTCGCCGCGCGCCGCGCCACCGCCGCCGCCGCCAGCGCCCATCGCGCACGCGCGCCGCGCCGCGCCATGGCCGGGCCAAGGAGAGAAGCGGCGACGAGTGAAGGAGGGAGGGGAGAGGAGGACCTCGGCCGGGGAGATGGAGTGGGAGGCGGCGGCGGCCGGGCGAGGCGAGGCCGGCGGTCGGCGGGGACGAGGCGGTCGGGAGGGCCGGCGAGACGGGCGGGGAAGCGAGGCGGGCCGGGAAGCGAAGCGGGGGCAGCGGCGCAAGGGCGAGCGAAGGCGGCGGGCGAGGCGAGGCGGGCGCGGGAAGCAAGGGGCGGGGAAGGGAAGGGCGGGGAAGCGGAGCGCGGGGGCAAGGCCGGCGGGGAGAGGGAGCGGGAGGTCGGCGGCCGACGGGCGAGGCAGTGCGGGGCGAGGCAGCGGGAGGAGTGGAGAGGCGGATGAATCAAGCCGCCCGGAGAAAGAGGGGAAAAAAGAGAGAGGGCGTCAGCTGTGGGGATGGGGGGAAATCGAGGGAAATGGGAGGGAAAAAATGGAAAATAGGAGAAAAGGTGAAAAAAAAAGAAAAAAAAAGAGAGAAAGTTCAGGTATTATCTTTTTTTCGGCTCTCTATGTGACTGTCACATATTTGGAGATAGAGACTTTGACTATTTTGAAAGTAGACAAGTGTTGAAAGAATGAAGTCTGAGGATAACAGTAAACTTACAAAATAAGATCTCCAAAGCTACATGCCCTACTATAAAAGTTCTCAAGTAAAAGACATACTGAACACCTATCTAGCTCTCTCTCACTCTCTCTGCCTCGATCCCACTCTCTCTCTCTTCCTCTCCTCGAGCGAATGAGAGAGCGAGAGAGGCTAAGAGATTGAGAGAGAGACCGAGAGATTGAGAGAGAGGTTGATCGGACGAGAGAGCAAGTGAGAGAGATTGAGAGAGAGAATGATCACGCGGAAGAGAGAGCGAATGAGAAAGGTTGAAATAGAGAGGCTAATCGGGTGAGAGAGATTGAGAGAGAGAATGATCGGGCGAGAGAGAGCAAGTGAGAGAGAATGAGATAGAGAGACTGATCGGACGAGAGAGACTGAGAGATTGAGAGAGAGAATGATCGGGTGAGAGAGATTGAGAGAGAATGATCGAACAAGAGAGATTGAGAGAGAGCAGGAGAGACTGAGAGAGAGCGCGAGCAAGAAAAACGGAGAGATTGAGAGAGACAACGACTGAGAAAGAGGGAGTGACAGTCAAGAATAAATAAAATTTAGTTCTTTTTCCCTTAATATTTGTGTCCACTGCCTCAGCTCCGTGCGTCTCCAACTCATTTTCTCTCGTCGCAATAGTGTAAATGGGTTGGGCCTGAGCCGGCACGGCACGAAGCAGGCACGGCACAAAGCAGGCACGAAGCGTAAATAGGCCGTGCCTAGGCTCGCCGAAGGCGAGCCGGGCCGGACCGGCCCGACACGGTGGGCACGATGGGCCGTCGCGGCCCGGCACGGTTCAAGCACGAAGCACGATGGACCCGTGCCGGGCCCGGCCCGGCACGGCACGACGCCCACCTCTATATGTGCACCGAGCGACTTGTGCATTCACTAACCGAAGATGTCGGAGGCCAGGAGGATGGCCTGGTCGGAGTGGACGGCGCCGGTGACGTAGGCCCTGAAGCCGGCCAGGTCATCGACGACCCCGCCCGCCTAGTGGCCGCCGGCCGTGAGGTCCGGCGGGTTGTCGAGGCACTGTGAGTGCGGAGCAGGGGCGGCGCCGGCCACGGCGAGGCAGAGGAGGCACAAGTAGAGCAATGCCCTTGCCATGGTTTGCAATGCATGAAGGTATGTGCCGAGCAACTTGATTGGTTTATAGTGCCTGGTAGCCGCCGGTACGTAGCATGGAGGCGTAGGGTCGTTTCCCACGTCGCCATCGTGGCGGCTTGTCGAGGCACTGCGAGTGCGGAGCAGGGGCTGCACCTGGTAGCCGCCGACTGGTAGGATGGAGCCATGGACGCGTAGGGTCGTTTCCCAGGTCGCCATCGTGCTAGTATTTTGTTTCCTCCCTTCTTCTTCCCTCGCTTTCGCCGTCCCTGCTCAAAAGAATAACAACAGAGAGGAAAGGAAAGCTTCGATATGTATATGATTCTCCTGGACCTGCCGGAGCGCTTTCTTTCCCTTGTCCGGTAAAACTTTGAAATGGATTTTCTGCCCGTACGGGATCCACCGCCCAAGGTGCTTTGAGATCTGCGCCCGTATTTAGCAATACGAATCCATACCCAACCGTATTTGTACACAAACTGTATACATACCTCGCTGGATACCTCGACGTTGGAAGGGACCTCGCTGGAAACCTCGTCGTCGTGGAAACCCCGAGGTCGCCGCAAAACTCGAGGTCTCGCCGGAAACTACGAGGTAACGCCGCCGGAACTGGAAAGCTCGAGGTCGGGTCTGACAGACTACGTAGAGGTCTATTTATGTTTGTAATGAGTATTTGTCTGTGTTTGAGCTTGTGGAGCTCAAATTTGAGTTTGTTTCAAAATATATTTTAAATTTGAATCAATTTGAGCTGTTGTCAATTTAGGCAAGGGCAGTAGTGCCGCCACTACCGGCCCCAATGAGACAGTAGTACCGGCCAGTAATTCTCTGACCCAGGGTTGAGCGATGTCCGTATTACTGGCCAGAGGGGTTGGTACTGCTGACCGAGCGGTACTACCAGCCTCTCTGAGTCGGTAGTTATTTTTCAAAGGGTATGTCTCGGGATTTCATAGCGTGTAACACTCCAAAATGTACCTATAATATTATTTTATTGCTAATAGTGTATTTTGTAATTTTTTCTGAATTTAATGGATTTTCTGGAATTTATTTGAAGTTAATTCAAATAATGCATATTGGCCCTTTGTGAAAATTTATTAAATTTAGTCAAAGCTAATATAAAGTTTTGCCAAAAATATTTTATTTGAGTCCAAAATGTCTCAAAGTATTTATGAGAATTTTCGTGGATTTTTCCTGATTATTTTATAGCCTAAAACTAATGAAATTAATTTCTGTAATTATTTTAAATCAAAAACCCGAGAAAATCGTTGTGAATAATCTCGGGCGAAGCCCAAAGATTGTCTTGCCACGACTTATGTAGTCGTGCGGCCCGTTCGGCCTGCGTTCTTCGTGTCGTTTAGCTCGGCCGTTGGATCTTCATTAGGTAGTCTTCATCAAGCCGTGTCACCCTCGTTGGTCAGCCGTTGGATCGTGAAGAAGCGCTTGAGATTTGAAGATGAAGCTGGGAAACCCTAACGCCTGCGAGCCGTCGGATCAAGATCGGGCGGAGGAAGTTGCGTCGCGTTAGTTAGGAAAGATCTGATCACGTCCATTGGATTTGGAAGGTGCAGATCAGATCGTATCGCTTTGGGAGTCATCGTGGCCGTTCATCGCCGATCGGACGGTTCTCATTCATCGTCTCCGATTTGGTTTCCGAATCCGCCGCCGCGTAGACTAGGGTTGCCATTCTTGTGCGTTTGCTGAGGCTATAAAAGTGGAGCTTGGCTGCCCGAGGTTCGCCAGCTCGCGCCGCATCCGTTGATCGGTAAGTTTTCGTAAGAATCGCCATCGTCGTCGCTCAGGAGCTCACCGTAGTTGGACGAAGGCGTCGCCGCGGTTTTCTTCACCTCCTACCACCATTGCGCCGTTTTTCGTTACACCGGTTTCAGAATCCGAATTCGCCAGATCGCGCTGCGTCAGGTCGTCGTCTTCTCGTCACCAGAATCTCGTCGGAGCGCCGTTTGAAGCGTCGTCATCTTCACGTTCGATGAAGTTGCATCGTCGTGCTGCCATCGCTGAGATCGGGTGTTGTGGACCGTTGGATCGTCAACCAGCGCTTCGGATTGTGCCACGTCTCGGTAAGCACAGTAAACCACTCGGGTATCGGTAGCCGTCAGATTTAGATCTAACCGTTGAGCAGGATCGCGTAGCTATAGAACCGTAGCCGTTAGATCTAGATCTAGCCGTCGAGTTAGTGCCGCGTGGGTGTAGATCTGTGGCCGTCGGATCGTCGCGCGGATGTGCGATGCGTGTCAGTACAGAAACCGAAGCGTTTTGCGCCGGGTTCACGGTGTACCAGAGGAGGTTCGTGCACCGGTTCTGTGCACCGAGGCGACGTGTCAGCGTTTGATCGGACCACGTGTCATTTGCGCAATAATACGAGTTTCTTTATAAAAATAATTGTGGAAAATCGGAATTTCTAATTTCAGTATTTTCAGAAATTATTGAAACTTTGAATAGCTATATCTTTTGCATTTAAACTCGGACTTGGGTTATTCAAATTTCTAAAAATTTGTAAAATCAAGATCTATTAAATGATGAATTTTATTTGATTTTTGGAGTCTGTATTCTCTCTGTTTTGGTGTTTATTTGCTATTCTTTTCTCGATTCTCGTAGACGTTGAATTGTTCGGTGCTCCGGAGGAGTCATCGCTTCAAGACCCAAGTTCAGAGCAAGATCAGAACCTATCTCAAGGCAAGTTGTGCTTTGATCATGTTGAACCCATGTTTATAAAGTCGCTATATTGTTTCACCTTATTACATACTGTTTCGCTTATACAATTGTTTCAAATTAAATTGGGATTCAGTTAATCTACCAATTGATCTATACCCTATCTTATCAATTGTATGCCATGGTCTAATTGTCACCCTAGATTGGTTCACTATAGTTGGTTGGTATTGAAATCAACATGGGAAGGTTAAAACGTCATAGTTGCTTAGCCATGCCACGTCATCACATGTACATGAATCATTATTGTTTAATCTTGACTAATGGAATATGTTACAATCTTATGAACTTGTGTGTCATGTGTGGTCACACGATGAGATTGAATTGATGTGGCAATGGTTGTCACGCAATGATGTTGAATTGTTGATGTCACGTGGTGCTTGGTAATCAACTGGGGTTGTTATGATTTAGATCGGAGCAAGTGGCAAGGGGCGAGTATGCCAAGGTGGGCCGTATGGCAAAGGGTATGTGGAAGTCTTGCTTTAATCACTCTAAGGACTTAACCTTGCAAGCCTTTGACCTGAGTCTTTCATGCAACCACGCATCTAGAATGGGACAGCCTAGCTGACTAATTTGTAATACTTAGATTTCGGTGCTGCTGTGGTGAATAGTGAATCCTGGGTTTATGGGGTAACTCACATGGCGCAAAAGGAGGGCCCTGTTTTGGTGGTTTAGCCTTTCAGTGTTGAAACCTTAGCGAACAGTACTGGGTCTAAGTAGAGGATTGTAAAGGCTTTGTTACGATCACTCGCCTTTGTGGTGTTTGGTTGTATCGTGTGGGTAAAGTGTATAACCTCTGCAGAGTATAAAATCTATTCGGATAGCCGTGCTCGCGGTATTGGGCAATACCCGGGAATTACAGTCAAGGGTTAGACTTTTATTAAATGAAAACTTGTTGGGATGGCAAGATTGCCATGGGAGGTTGGAACTTGACTTAGGATTGGATATCCTGTTTACTTGAAAAGCTTAATCTATTAATTATTGTTATTTGTTTTACTGTCTTTCAATCTATTTACCGTATTTTTTTATAAATGCTGCTTTAGTGCAAAATAGCCATATTAGCCATTCCTTGGAATAAGCCATGCATATAGAATATTAGACTTGCATATCTGTGCACAACTTGTTGAGTGCTTTATGTACTCACCCCACAACAACGACAACTTCAGAAGAGGAAGAGGCTAAGAAAGTCATGGAGGGGGAGTATCGTGATGATGCGATTGCTTAGGGTCCGAGCCTCGTCAGTTGCCTGTGGTGAATTGGAGAGCTACTACGTTTACTTTATTTCTGCTACCGCATATTTGCTATTTCCTAGTTAAGTCTTGCGAGATAATAATCATGTAAGATAACAGTTATTATTTAATGGAGTTTATTCTACATTCCGCTGTATATGACTGTGATGACATCTATGTTGAGCCTGTGTGCACTAGCGTGATCCTGGACTAGTGCAATATACACAGAGGATCCGGATTTGCATATTCGGGTCCCGACAACTACTGGCTACCGGAGAGCGGTAGTGCCAGCCGAGCGGCACTACCGGCCCATAGTAGGTGATAGTGCCGACTTTGACTGAGACATGTGATTTGAATTTTGATTTTTGATGTTTATTGAACTTCCTATTACATCTGTATATAAACGATTGTGTATCATTCCGTCATAGCATATTATCTCAATCTACACATAGCCAAGAAACAACACAATACTAACTGGTGGTGGGGAAGGGCAAATCAACCATGGGTAGGCAAAAGATTGAGATCAAGTCCATCCAGAACGAGGAGGCATGCCAGGTATGCTTCTCCAAGCGCCACCCAAGCCTATTCAAAAAGGCCGGCGAGCTTTCCACCCTATGTGCTGCAGAAGTTGCAGTTGTTGTCTTCTCACCAGTGGTAATTACTTCTCCTTTGGTCATCCCTCTATTAACTCTGACACTAACTACTTCCTTGATATGGGCACTATGGATGAGCATGCCATGGGTGGTGGGAGCCATGGCCGTGAAGGTGTAGTAGATACAGAGAGATGAATGAACAGCTTGCAAAGTTGCAACAATTGATGGGGGCTGAGAAGCAGAGAAAGGAGAGGGTGCAAACGGCAATGGAGAGAGACTGGGGACACATGATGCAATGGGTCAGAGATGTTAAGGCACTAGGGCTAAATGAGTTGGAAGAGCTTCACAAAGAGCTCATTACTTTGCAAGGCTGTGTAAATGATAAGGCTTACTAGGTGCTGCAAGAAGCCAAGAAAACAAAGAAGCCATTCCCACAATCACATATGCACACAGCTTCAGTATCACCATTCCTGTTTGGTGGAAAGAGTGTCACACCCTTGTCTAGCACTCTTCCTAGTTCTACCTGTTAGAATTGTAAAGTATAGAAGTAAATTCTACAATTGTAAAGTAATTTTCGGCTATAAATAGGATCCCTTAAAATATAGATAGTCTATGTATAGATAGAAACATGGGATCCTATCTTTGGCAGACAATGATGTACATACCCTGCCATGGGTTATTTCATGGTTAATATAAACACGCAATTGCGGCCTCTACGGAGGTAAGACGCTTCTGCATTCTTTCATGGTATCAGAGCCAGTTCCTTCCACCAAAAATTCATCTAGCTCCATGGTGTCTGCTTCATCCTCCTCTGTGTCGGTCCTGTCCTCAACATCATTGGGACATCTGGTCTTGGAGAAATTAACCAGGGAAAATTTCCTGGTCTGGCATGCCCAGGTTCTACCGGCTGTGCGTGGAGCACAGTTAACTGGCTATTGAGATGGCTCGAAATAGATGCCATCTAAAAAGATCACCGTCGAGAAGGCGGAGGTCAACAACCCAGCATACACCCAATGGATTGCTCAGGACCAGCAAGTCCTTGGGTATATCCTCTCGACACTGTCGAAAGAGGTGCTCGTTCAAGTGGCGCATCTTGAAAGCACCAGTGAAGTCTGGAAGGCGATCAATGAGATGTTTTCGTCGTAATCAAAGGCTTGGATCATTCAAATCCGTTCATAGTTGTCCAGAGAACAGAAGGGTGATGCGACGGCTACGGCATACTTCACCAAGATGAAGGGGCTCGTTGATGAGATGGTGGTAGCCAGAAAGAAACTCGAAGACGATGACGTCGTGTCCTACATCCTGGCGGGACTAGATGTAGAATATAATGCGTTTGTGTCCTCAATTTCTGCTAAAGATAATGTTTCCTTGAGTGATTTATATGCGCAGCTCCTCGCCTATGAAGCTCGACCGAATCTTCTGTCTGATGGCGGCTATCAATCCTCGGCAAATATAGCCTCGCGTGGTGGTCGTGGACGAGACCAAGGTAGAAGCCGCGGACGCGGCAATGGTAGAGGCTGTGAGGGACGTGGCCGTGGTGATGGCCCAAGACCCATATGCCAGTTATGTACCAAGGAAGGACACACTGTTCACTCATGTTGGAAGAGGTTTGATCGCTCCTTCACTGGCGATGATGGTACGTTCCAAAAATCAGCAACGGATGTGTCTTCCTATGGGGTGGACACGAACTGGTACATAGATACTGGTGCGACTGATCACATAACTAGTGAGCTGGAGAAGCTTACAACTCAGGAGAAGTATCATGGCCAAGACCAAGGTCATGCGGACAATGGTGCAGGTATGAGCATAAGTCACGTAGGTCAAGCTATTTTTCATACCCCCACTCGCAATCTTTATCTCAATGATGTCCTTCATATTCCTAAAGCTAAAAAAACTTGGTTTCAGTTCATTGTCTTGCTACAGACAACAATGCCTTTCTTGAATTTCATCCTAATTTTTTTTGTGTCAAGGATAAGGAAACAAAGAAAACTCTACTTCAAAGTAGATGCCAAGGTAGTCTTTATCCTATCCCTTTGAAGAATGCCGCACATCAAGTCCTTACAGTCACCAGGCCCTCGTCATTTAGATGGCACAGTCATTTTGGTCATCCCTCCTTTGCTATTGTTAGCAAAATTCTTAGAGAAAATAATATCCCTTTTGTTGATGAGTCAAATAAAGACACTATCTGTGATGCTTGTCAAAAAGCAGAGAGTCACCAATTACCTTATCCTAGGTCTACTAGCAGGTCTTCTGCTCCTTTGGAGCTTGTTTTTTCGAATGTTTGGGGACCAGCACCAAACTCTGTAGGAAGGTATCAATATTATGTAAGCTTCATCGATAATTTCAGTAAATTCACTTGGATCTATCTCTTGAAAAATAGGTTCGATGTGTTTCAAGATTTTACAAATTTTGAGCAACTTGTGGAGAGGCACTTCAATCGAAAAATTCTTACTATGCAGACTGATTGGGGTGGTGAATACCAACGATTGAATTCCTTTTTTAGCGAATTGGTATTGCTCATCATGTTTTCTGTCCCCATGCCCATCAACAAAATGGTTCTGCAGAATGTAAGCATCGTCACATTGTTGAGGTCGGGTTGGCCCTTCTTGCTCATGGATCTATGCCACTCAAATTTTGGGATCAAGCTCTTCTCATGGCTACTTATCTTATTAATCGTACTCCTAGTTGTGTGATTGATTTTTTCACTCCCTTGGAACTTCTTTTTCGTGAAAAACCAAAGTATACCTTTCTTTGAGTTTTTGGCTATGCCTGTTGGCCTAATCTTAGACCATATAATGATTGCAAACTCCAATTCAGATCCAAACAATGTGCTTTCCTAGGATACAATAATCAACTCAAGGGATATAAGTGTCTTGACATCTCTACTGGTCGTGTCTATATATCAAGAGACGTTATCTTTGATGAATCAAGTTTCCTGTTTACCAAACTTCATCCAAATGCTGGTGCTCAGTTACGCGCTGAAATTCTTCTTCTTCCACACTCCTTGTTAAATCTAGGGGTACACAAAATAGTGACTTTACGGTGACTAATACTTCTAATGCTACTATTGAAGTTCATCATTTTTTGCATAATACAGAAGTCAGAGCTGATACAGGCGTAGGAACTGAGGTTAATTCAGGAGCTACCCTCCTGCCGACAGGGGCTGATCCGCTTACCCCCTTATCAGACGGGCACTCTCAGCCGGACATGGACATGCGGACACCAGGATCGCCTGTGAACTTGTCTTCTCCTACGGAACCTTCTGTGCCCTTGGAGCCCGGATCCTCTGCTACGACACAACAAGACGGAGGATCTCCTGTGATGCATCCACCTGAAACTATTCCTGCTATTGATCATCCTCGCACAAGGTTACAAAATAACATCAGCAAACCTCTTATTAGAACTGATGGTCTTATCAGGTGGGGTTTATTGAGTTCAACAGGAGAACTTACAAGCTTAGCTGATGCTCTTTGTAATGATAATTGGAAAAAGGCTATGGATGAAGAATATGCAACACTTATGAAGAACAACACCTGGCATCTGGTCCCTAATCAGAAAGGGAAAAATATAATTGACTGCAAGTGGGTCTATAAGATCAAGAAAAAGTCTGATGAAACTATTGATAGATACATAGCTAGACTGGTGGCAAAAGGATTTAAGCAAAGATATGGCATTGACTATGAGGACACCTTTAGTCCTGTTGTCAAAACTGCTACCATTCATCTTATTTTATCTCTTGCAGTCACAAGAGGGTGGAGTATGCGCCAGCTAGATGTTCAGAACGCATTTCTTCATGCTGTTATGGAGGAGGAAGTTTATATGAAACAACCACCTGGTTATAAAGATAAGTTCACTCCCAATCATGTGTGCAAATTGGATAAAGCTTTATATGGGCTAAAACAGGCCCCTAGAGCTTGGTACTCTTGTCTCCATAATAAGTTACAAGAGCTTGGTTATATTGCATCCAAGGCAGACACCTCATTGTTCTTTTTTAGAAAAGGAGACATTGTTATATATTTTTTGGTATATGTTGATGACATTATTGTGAATATCAGATTCACAGAACACGAACACTTTATGACAACACATATCACATTCGTTCACAAAATAGAACTCAAACATCTTTAACCATCAGTACACATGCAATCGCATTCAGATATGTAATATTGTTCACATATGGACTAGTAGGAGCTTTCAGGATCTCTAAACCGTCCATACTCTGACATAACTTCCATCTAGTACCACTGGCATAAGTGGCCTCGTAACTTATTGAGTATAGAGCTGTCTAAGCTCTTCTAGGGGATATTGATATGCTGCAAAATAGAAACGAGTGCTCTAATTTAAGTTTTAAAATTTCTATGTGAAATGCTAATTGTATTATTATGCATGTACATATACCTTAGGAAAAAGGTCTGAGCCGCCAACCACAATCAACATGTGTTGCATGACGTACAAACTATAGTGGTCGTCGCTGCCCTGTTGATGACACTGTGAAGAAAGAAAAAGAAATTAAGAGACAAAGAATAGATGTCAGAAAATATTAATCTTATAGATGGTAGGCACTGGTACCTCGAAGCGCACATACTCCAGCTTCGAGCCCTTTTTGTCATCGTGTTTCCCTCCTTTAGTGACATAGTCCAAGAAACCCCTATATACATTGGAGAGATGCCGTTGGGTGAAAAAAATTAACTTAGATAAACATAGAAAGTGTTAGGTAAGAGTAGTGCATTTATTGCTCCAAAAGAGGCTTGATCGCGTAGGCCATCGGTCTCTTCTCGATCGAATTAAAAATGTAGACTATGTTTTCACTCAGAACGAGCACGAGTAGAACCCAATGGTTGCTTATTAAATGGTATGCAGCAAAGGAAATAAGTTCACATATGGTTTAAGTGTGTACAAGTAATTGAAGGGTAAAGTAGTACTTACTCCTCGTGGTATGGGAGTAGTACGAAGTCCTTCTTCGACTCAGCTCTCAATGCCCCCTTGATGAAGCCGGCAACCCATTTCGGTTGAAGCCTAGCCATGGTCGCGGACACAAGCTCAGGGTCAACGAACCCAACTAGTTATCGATTTGTCACGACTTGCTGCCTTATTGCCCTGCAACTCATGTTGAATGTTAAAAAACATAATGCAAAATCCTATGGAAGTCATAAGCTCGTGCTATATGGTGTGATACTCACAGCGTCCAGGATTGTATAGTAGAAATATCGATGGCTATCAGTTGGTACAGACGGAACAAATCCTCAAAGCTGACTGGGAATGTCCTATCCTCCTCGTGGTGGAAATGTCACTTTCTGTATTTAACATTGAAGTCGACACACCGCTCGCTCTCTTTCACTTTGTCAACGTACCATCCATAGAGCTGTCGAGTCCACTTGCCTAGAGGATTCAAGTTGCTGGTAGGCAAAAGGGGCTTTCCATGTACGTAGACCTTAAAATCATAAGGCCTCTCTGTGGCCTATGTCGACTTTCCTTTCTGGGAAAAAGGAGTCTCCGAGGCCAGGGCGGTGGGCTTTTTATGTACCTCAGGGGGCACTGTGGCCTCTGTGAGGTTTGCCTTTTTAGCAGAAGGAGTCTCTGAGGCCTCCAGTGGTTCTGTGGTTGTCGTGATAGTCCTTTTACGGGCCAGCTCTGTACTCTGTGTAGGACACGTCACGGTCGTGGGAGCAGGCGCAGGTACGGTAGGAACCTACGAAGCACGCGCATATGTAACTTGTTGCTGTACTACTGGAATGGTACAGAAGATGCGGGGGATTTTTACCTTGACCAGTACGACGCCTGTCGTGGGCCACTTGATGAATGACATTTGCGCTTGCCCGAGAGTGGTGATGTCTTCGTTGGGGGGAACTCGAGCACATATGATAAGAAGGCTTCGTGGACGTAGTCCACCGAGACCCTCATGTAGCCCTTCCCCAAAGGCGGACCATGCACCATGTCGGTCTCCTTGCATGGAAATGCAACCCCGCATACAGCCTCAACAAGAAATCCGTCTTTCGTCAGCATGAGCTGGCACTTGGTAGGCGCCTACAAGAAGTGCGCAACTTGAAAGAAAACATTGCAGGAGTTACCCTCGCACCTTTAAGTAAGGAAAAATTAATTATTACCTTCAGCTGGGGACTGGACTTATCATTTTTAGAACCACGGCTGCTGGGTCGGGGCACAGATTTCTCTATGGTAGGCGGGGGCATCTGGCTCTGACTCTGGGAGATCATCGCCATCATCTCGACCCTCAGGCGATCCTCACGCGCCATCATCTCCTCCCTCATATCCTCTTGACGTGTCGTCATCTCCTCCCTCATCTCCTCCTTGATCTCCTCCCTCAACTACTCCCTGAGCGTGTCCTTGAGGCGCTCAGCACGTGCCTCCCATGATCTTGATCTAGCACTCGCAGCGTCATCTTGGAAGTTGGACTTCTTTGTATGCCCCGCCCCTACGGCAAGCACTCGGCCCTTATGGTCAGACTTTCCGATCGCAGAGGATAGGATGTCCTTTGACCCTTAGCTCAGAAAGGTCCCCTACTCTTTTCGCTGGCTTACCTCCTCATGCAAAAAGCGAGTATGAATTAGACCTAAAATACAACAAGAATGGTCAACTGCAATGTACTAAGTTAGATGTCTTACGATGGTGAAGATGACGCGTGCGGTAGTGGGGTTTGGTACTACGAGCTGCCCATCCACGGTTTTCTTTCTCCTCGCTAATACCCAATCACGTGCCTGCTCCTCACATAAGTGCGAGTAAGGCATCGCAGTCCCAGAGGTCGCGCACTCCTCGGCTAGTCACGCCCACTCTACCTTCTTCCCTTCATAGCCGCCTGAACCGAGGTGGTGCGCATGCGTGTTCTGCCTCTTGGTAGCAATGTTCTTCTGTCTCAACTCCTTCGCCTTGGGCGTACTCTTGATCCTTGTGAACTCCTCCCAAAAATCGGGAGTCACGAACGGATACCTCTCGAATGATGTACGACCTTTCAGTACGTACTCACTGTGCATGAAGACCCTAAAGTGCCTTAGAGCCACACCCATCCTCTTCAAGGCGTACTGCCTGGCATTGTTTTCATCTTCCTCTTCTATAATCCATTTGCCCTTAACCTCGTCCCACAACCGATTCTTCTGCTTGGCGCTGACATCCTTTCTCCAAGCCTTAATCGTTATGGGAACTCTCTCCCTCACTAATTGGTCGAGGAATGAGCGGTATCGCCTCTTATACTTGGGAGGACCCGTGCAAACCCCAGTGGCATTGAAGTGGAGAACCTGCAGCGTTCTCCCTGTGGCCCCTTTGTTCAGTCCTCGGGCCTTCCTCACCTTACTTGGCCCCTCAATATTTGGAACTTGGCTCGGCTCAACACTTGGAACTTGGCTCAGCCCCTCAGGAGCACCTTCTACTCTGTCTGGCGATGAGCCGATGCTCTCTAATTGCGACATTTTGAGTTTTCTTATCTGACATGGTTATATATTTGACATGAGAGATAGCAATTCCAGCTATTATGTGAACTTGACAATAAATCATGTAAAGCAACAGCTGAATATTGCAGTAGAGTAACAGATGAACGAATGATTTTCAAGAAAAGTCTATCTGTTGACCTTTACTCCATACGTACCAACGATAATTCCTAATCTCTAAATAGGTTTGGTCCTAATCCCATTCGAGGATATATGGTTTGGGCAAGTTCCTAAGCCGTTGTACAACTCTAGAGAAAATTTCGGCAGCCTCACCCCACTGTTCTCCAGATACACGTCTCGACAACAGGTCAAGAGGGGTGTGTATCCAAAGAACACCAGGGAAACGCTACCGAAATCTACTCTGGAGTTGTACGACAGCTCAGGAACTTGCTCTAACCACATATCCTCGAACTATCCAAAAAACATGGACAATTCGAGACTGCTCGCTTATAAATATGCCATTCCAGCATATTTAAAATAAGCACTCTCTAACGGGAGACGCAGGTTACGCAACCTAAACTCTAAAATATGCTGAGATACAAAAACAAAAGTAATATGCAATTATAACTGAAAAGCCCATTCCATATGACAAGTGAACCATTGTATCCATAAGACTGCTGGCAAGTGAATCATTGTACCCATAAGACAGTAAGTGAAAAGAGTATTTAACTCAAGAAAACTCATACTTATATGCATCTAAAGAAGTCCACTGTTAAATACATATCTTCAACAACACTGCAATTGAGCATGAATGACATATATGTGAACTTTTCATGCCAAATGAACCAATGCAATGGCAATATATACAAGTACGTTTGCTGGCTACCAAGCAAACCTTTGCTTCCAAAACAAAGAAACAAAGGCTATATGCTGGTAGAAATCCTGCAAGTTACCTCCTTATACTGCCATTTTCATTTCAATCTTCTGGTGAGGATCATAGCAAACCGGTTTAAAGTCTTTGCCACAAATGAATCTATATCCTTCTTCAGAGTATTTAACTTCAAAATCTTCACTTGCATTCTATTCTGTTGCTTCTTATGTGTGCTTCTGTTTGCATATGTATCTGATCATGGATGCCAATGTTAAACAACACTGGGCAATGAGGATCAAGTATGTTATGTATGGAGCATGCAACTTTGTGTTTCATATAACTAGATCATTGACCTTCTCTATTTTTTGTTCTCCCTTTTTGGTTGGTTTTGCTTCTTGTTGTATTGAACAAAGTATGATATCAATGAGGCCCATCTAAAGTAGTTTGTTGATAATAGAAGGTGAACATTATGGCAAAAGAAAATAGTTTGATACCAGTTGGAGATGACACACTCGAAACTAACGGGAACATGGAAAATATCATCTGATTTGTTGATCATAAAACAAAGATAAACACGAAAAATTACTAAATAAACATATTAATTTGTCTGAGTTATGGCCGAGGGAAGCTGATTTTAATCCAATTATGTTTGATAATCTAATTCAGCTGAGTTTGGCTAGAGCTTGGATCCTTGAATTGTGTACTATAAATAAAACACATGTTTTGAAGAATACTTGCTAACACAACAAGAAGCAACGAAGAAAATTGAAGAAATAAATGGGAGCACCCTTACTTTGAATGGGCGCTCGGAGGCAGTAGTGGGGGGAGGTGACGGTGGGGGAAGGCGACGGTAGAGGGAGGCGTCAGAGCTCGCGGTCGACGGTGGGCGGAGGTTGAGGCGGACGGGGGAGCCGATAGATGGTGGGGAGTCACTCCGTGGAGGGGGAGCTGACTAGCGGTGTGGGCTGGGCGATCGACGGTGGGAAGTCACTCGGGGGAGGGTAAGCCGACCGACGATGTGGACTGGGCGACCGGCGGTGCGGCCTCGCTCGGTGGAATCGCTAGGGTTTGTCGCTCAAGTGGAAGTGCGCGCATGAGTTAGCGGGAGCAATAAAAGAGCGGCGCTGGATTGTAATTAATAAGCGGTATTAATCGGTGTGAACACAATCGGTTGAAGCAAAAATCGATACTTAAAACATACATCAGTATCGGCTTTTATAGAACCTCGATACAAATGTTCACATCCTAATTGACTAGATGCACCACCTTAATGTCTAGATGTTCATGACAAATTGAGACAGGCATGAAAGTATCGAGCCCACCTGATGCTGTTTAGCATTCCAGTATCGGCTTTTATACAACCTCGATACATCAGTGTCGGTTCAGTTAGGAAACCGATAGAAATAAAAATTGTATCAGTATCGGTTCTAAAGATAAACCGATACAAATTAGAGGAATGTCAGTATCGGTTCGCAGATTAAACCGATACAAATAAAAAAATATCTATATCGGTTCTTAGATTAAACCGATAGAAATGGAAATTGTATCAGTATCGGTTCTAAAGATAAACCGATACAAATGAGAGGAATATCAATATCGGTTCGCAGATTAAATCGATACAAATAAGAAAATATCTATATTGGTTCTCAGATTAATCCGATAGAAATGAAAAATGTATCAGTATCGGTTCTAAAGATAAACTGATACAAATAAAGGAATATCAGTATCGGTTTGCGGATTAAACCAATACAAATAAGAAGATATCAGTATCGGTTCGCAGATTAAACCGATAGAAATGAAAATTGTATCAGTATCAATTCTAAAGATAAACCGATACAAATGAGAGGAATATCAGTATCGGTTCGCAGATTAAACTGATAGAAATGAAAATTGTATCAGTATCGGTTCTAAAGATAAACCGATACAAATAAAGGAATATCATTATTGGTTCACAGATTAAACCGATACAAATAAGAAAATGTTAGTATCGGTTCGCGGATTAAACCGATAGAAATGAGAAAGTTAGCTTTCTCTAAATTGGAATATGGTAAATATGTATTAACTTGGATTGATGGTTTTGCATCAGTTCATGATGCATACGGTTTGAGGAAAACTCTTTGTTTACAGTCCAATGCATCCCATTCCATTCCACTTTGTTTACTGATTCTTTGTCCTCTGCCTTCTCCTTTGCTCAAATGAGAAAAATATCAGTATTGGTTCCAAAATCAAACCGATAGAAATATGATATCGGTCCTATCGGTTTTAAGCCAAAATCGATACAAATTGTCAATCACTATCGGTTTTATGAAAACACTATTAGAAATACATTGAGCAAATCACTATCGGGTTTAGCCAAAAACCAATACAAATACTAGAACAAATCACTATCGGTTTTGGATAAAAACCGATACAAATGTAATAAAATCACTGCCGGTTTTACATAAAACCCGATACAAATATCAAGTTCATCATATATACTCCATGGTAAATTCTGAATTGTCAGCATTTCATCAAAGAGAGAAAAGGCCATAACTTTTGCTTACATAGTTGAAATTATTTGAAATTTTGTAGAAACATACTTTGGGATACCCCAAAGCTTCTTCAAAAAGAATTTTTGAAAAACAGTGCCCATTAAAGAAATACTCCAATTTCATTTAGTAGGCATGATTTTCGCGTAAAGTTGTAAGATGGAGGATGCTGACTCGAGGAGGTGAATAGGGGGTTATAAAAACATTTCTCTAATTAAACGAACATCTAAGTACCCCTATGTCCAAACCTAAATGATAAATGATGCGAAAGCGATAAACTAAGGTTTTCACAAATTAAAGCCTAAATCAACTAGGCTCACTAAGTGCACTAGCTAATTATGTATCTAACAATAAATTACAATCCTAAAGACAAGCAAGCAATTTAATTCTAGGAATGTAAATTGCAACAATGTAAATAAGGAATTGCAAGTATACAAAAGGAGAAACAATACTTTTTACTGTGGTGCTCAGAGACTTGCTGGTCTCCCCTAATCCACGTTGAGGCAAGCCCAAATCACTTTGGACCGGCTCCATGAATTGGGTACCAGCCTCAATTCCACTAGTGGTAGCTCTTTCCCCCCCCGGGTAGCGAGCTCCGACCTTCACAACTTTTCCAGTCCTTCTCACAATCTCCTTGAGAAGGTCACCGCGCACGACGCCTCCACACGCGGTCTAGGTGTCGGCAAACACCAAGAGTAACAAGTCAAGCCCTCTAGCTTGAGCTCCACTAAGTACAACACATGTACAATGATGATCACCGAGTTCAACACATGCACAAGGCTCCCCTAAAGTGCAACACATGCACAAAGAGGCTCTCAATCCTCTCCTAAATTCAACATAGCAAATATGGCTCACTCTTAGCTCAAAAACCAAATGGAAGAAAGCAACACATGCACACGAATCCCACAAACCTTCCCCAAAGTCAGCAAGCACAAATGCCAGCCCCCAAGGCTCCTTTTATAGCCTCCAAGCTAAAACTAGCCGTTGGGAGGCAAATCTGAAAAAACTCAGTAAATCCGGTGCTACCGCCCAATTGGGCCCGGTAGCAGCGGTAGCACCGTCCTACAGGCCAACGGCTAGAAAACTAGTCGTTGTGCAGAACTTCCGGTAGCACCGGCCAACTGGGAGCGGTGCTACCACTCGGTGCTACCGCTCGGGCGGTAACACCGGCCTCCACCCCGGTAGCACCAACCTCGAGTCGATCGCAAAAACACCCTTCTCTGGATTTATCATATCGGCCAGAGGGGCGGTAGCACTGGAGGTCTGGTGCTACCGGGCTACCATGGGCGGTAGCACCGAACTGCCAATCCGCCCAAAAATAGCCTCTCTGGGATTTTCACACTAGTCTGTGTGCAACCGCTCGATCGGTGCATGCGGTAGCATCGGGCTACCATGGTCGATAGCACCAGCCTTCCAGGACAGAACCAGGTTTTCATAAAAAATATTTTCTTTTCGAATCAAATAAAATAATGATTTATTCTTTGAGCCATGTGATGATCAACACATGATCAAGCAATTTGCAAAACACATTTGCAAACGCAATTCACATTCTCCAAAGAATCACATTAAGCATAACATTTTTGCAAAACACATTTGCAAATAAACCGAGAACCTATGAGATCAATCCTCTAGCCATGTAAGGATCAACACATGATCCCAACACTTTGCAAAATACATTTTCAAATGCCAACACATGCTCTAGGATCGAAACCCATAACCTCCATCTTATTTGCAAATAACAAATCAATACTTTGCAAAAACACATTTTGCAAACACAAAGCATAAACCTCTCTTAGCCTTATGATGATCAACACAAGCAAACACCTTGCTCCATGCAAACAAGAAACATTTAAAAACCAAACGCTTGAGATCTCTTTTTGCAACTCATGCAAATCTTAGCTCCAAACAAACCACAACTCAAACTCAAATGCATGAGCTCTCTATTTGCAACACATGCAAATCTCTAGCTCCAAGCAACCACTTTAAACCAGATTGCTTGAGCTTTCTCCTTCTGCAACACATGCAAAACTTAGCTCCAAGCAATATCAAAACAAATTGAGAATTCAAATAAGAAGCAAGCATGAGCTTCTCCTATTTGCAACGCATGCAAATCAAAGCATCATGCAAAATCCAAATCAATTAAGATTTAATAAGAAGCAAGCATAAGCTCCCTTATTTGCAACACATGAAAATACTGAGCTCATGCAAGAACTAACCAAGAGAGTGAGCTAGAGTGAAACGGATTGAGTTCATCAACACACGATAAAGCTCAAGCTATAAGACTCGACCCCTCTTAATAGTACGGCAACCTATACTAGCAACCCGGTCTCTCAGCCACACACCGAGATCGGTAAAAGACTAGAAACACATCCTTAGCCCTAACTAGTTATACCTTTTCCTTTCACAACCGCTCGTAGCTTTCGTGATGACCAATCATCTTTTCTCCAAGTCGGGATCTTCATCTTGTTCATCAACACATGATGAACTCCCTTTTCTTAACTCCGGGATCTTCTCTTGATGCTCATCAATACATGATGACGTTTTTGTCCCATTTATCAATCTCAACCTTGGACTTAACCTATTTCAAACTCATTGAAAGTGTTAGTCGAAAACACATGGTTGTCTCAATCATCAATGCACTCCATTAGCACATAATGGATGCTCCCAAGATCCTTTGATCTTTCCTTTGATGATTGACCACAGCCCAAATACAACTGGTTGAAAGATTAAATGTGTCTTGAGTATGCTAATGTAACAAATGCTTCATATACTCAAGAACTTTCGATTGCCCTAGGGTTAACAAAGTGAACCGTCAATATATGATTAGTTCTTTGTTGATAGAATGGCAACCGAGCACAATTTAAATTATCGTGAGTATATATTAACTACACAAGTTTCATATACTCAATTTGATGGAATATAAAAGTAATGATCCAATTTATATGGAGTGGTGGAAAGGGATCAATACTCTTAAGATCATTAATTATAGAATAAACTCCATTAAATGTGTGCATACAAATAATTGAACTTGAATCAATATACACATATTCAATTTTTGATTGCTTTGAAATTTATCCTATATTGCCATGATTATACTACAACTAGACAAGTTAAATATACTCAAGGGGTTGTTTCAAAGTAATGATCATTGATATAGAAAGATGAATTCGATCAATACTATTGAACATCAAGATAAAGTATGAACTCCCCCTAAATGTGTGCATTCATGTATATATGGAATTGAAACATTAATGCGCATCTTGAGACCTAAATAATTGGTAGAGTTCATCCTTTAACTCGAATCCAAAATATGCATTAAGATATCATGAAATGAATACGAGTGCATACATTGGGTTTTCCACTTTTCAAAGAGATGAGACTAATTAACGATATACTCAATAAAAGAGTTAGTCTCATATTTGGATTTATCAATATGATCATGAATATTATATCTAAGGAATGCAACAAGATATGATAATATAAACTTGAATGCATACTTTTGATATTTCCATCTTTTTCATCCAAAAGAGACTAATGAGAGTTAAGCTCAACAAAAGAGTTAGTCTCATAAAAAGACTTGTCGTTAATTAACAATTGAGACTAATCAATATTATAATTATCAAAAGAGTTAGTCTCAATATTAGATTTGTCATTAATACCAAAACCAAATTAATGGAGCTTGAACTTTCAATCTCCCCCTTTTTGGTGATTGATGACAAATCCAAGCTTAATAACCACATTTGGATGAAAATCATCATATTGAGATAATTTAAGAAATTTGAACATGTAAGCATTCCTTTGAGCAATTTAAGCATTAACAATTGAGAATGCAAATGAGATTTTTAGAATGAATAAATATGCTTCTCTTCAAGACATGCACAAAATATCCAAATAAATTTTCTTTTGCAACCAAATAAGTTTCCCCCTTAACCAAATAATTCTTCCCCTTAACTAAATGAGGTATTAAGCTCCCACAAATTCTCCCCTTTTGGCATTAAACACCAAAAATATAAAATGAATTCAAAATGGAGACCTTTTAAAGTAAAGAGCTTGGCAATGAGATACCACTTTGACAAAGAGAGAGCTTGGCAAGAGATGCTCCGCAATAAGGTCATAAGAAGATTGAAATGATTACATATGACCAATTTAATTTCACAAGAATCCCTTTCAAAAAAACTACATGTAAATATTAAGAATTTTCAATAAGATTCAAGATATCTGCAAACTTCTTTATACGGCCCAAAAGAGGAAAACAAACAGAAACAAGGCCATATTTTTAGTTAGGCATGATAAATATATTTGGAACACATTCAAATACTCTCCTAATTTTATTAGGCTTTGCAATTTGAAAACGAACTCACGAAATGAGTCTTTGAGAGCCTAATAGCGCTTAAACGAGGAAAACATCCAAATGAGCTTCGAATTTTCATGAAACCACTTGTAGAAAGTTTTAGAGAAGAATCACTTGTAATAACACTTGAAGAAAATATAAAACTTGTAAATATCAAATGTTTAAAGAGATACCACTTGTAATGCTCATTTTTCAATTGATACCACAAGTAAAGATTGTTTTTTAAATGATACTATTTGTAAGAGATATCACTTGTAAAGATCATTTTGCATGAGGATACCACTTTTGAGAAAAACATTGACATTTGTTATAAAAACAAAATCATTTTCTCAAAGATTAACACTATATGTCAATTCAAGATCAACTTGATACCATGACATAGCCAAAAGAAGAAGAGCCTTTTTCAAATATACAAAACTTGATTAAGCAAGCTCCAGAAGGATTCTAAGATAAATCATGGAGCTAATACATTTAATCATACTCAAGTTTTGTTTTGGGAGGTTCTTCCAACTTGAAGCCAATTTGAAGATATGAAAACCACAAGGGTTTTAATCAAGTAGATTTTCAGATTTTGACATTTCATTTAGGCTTCAAAAGATGACAGAAAAACTGCGCAAATGAGGTCTAAAATATTTGATAAATTTTGGAATAATATACCAACTATTGAGGATCAATTATTACAAAGATGGTTCCCTCAAATTATGATCTGATTTGGAGATGCAAAAATCACAAATTAGCTCAAAACCATGCAAAAGTCTGAATTTTCAGCATTTTATCAAAGAGAGAAAAACTCATAACTTTTCCAAATGAAGTTTAAATTATTTGCAATTGTTCAAAAGCATACTTTGGACTCCTAAAAAACTTTTTCAAAAAGAATTTTCGAAAAAGGAGTCTCCATTCAAAAGATATCTCAAATTTTGCATTGTAGGCAAGATTTTTACTCAAAGAGAAGAAAAATCAAAACTTTTTTAAATTAAGTCCAAATGGTTTGAAAATTTCTAAAAATGAACTTTGGACTATTTATAAGGTTTCCAAAAAATAATATTTGGAAAACGAATTTTCTTTCAAAAGATATGGCGAAATGCACTTTGTAGGCATAACAAGAAATTGAATTTTCATCAAAACCTCAAAATGCTATTCAACTTGGATTTCATGTAGATTTGAACTTTCATGGTTGTGTATGAGTTATAAATATCATTTCAAACTAATATATACAAAGAAATCCAATTCAAATTGCAAAAACCACAATATGCAAAAATAGGTTATTTTGGGTCGAATGAATGATTTTGGCCAAATTCAAATGGCTATAACTTTTGAACGGTTGGTCGTTTGGAAAAATTTTGAACTAAAGAAATACTTTAAATGATCAACCCTACGAGTTTTTTATTGACCAATTTTTTCAAAAACTCAATAGATTTTGATTTATAAAAATATATCATTTAATCCAAAATTTAGATCATATAAGATCTATTTGAGGACAAATTTGCTATTTTGTTTCTAAAATAGGGAGTTTTACTCCAAAAGCTTTTTAAAATATTTGAAATGCATATTTGAGAACTTTTAAAAAGATTTTCACAAATATGGGCTTTTTAAACAATAATTTTGACCTTTGACCAAAGAGGCTCATATAAAAGAAACCACTTGCATATCGTTTTCAACAACACTCCCAAGGAAATTTGAAATGAAGCAAATAAAAAGATATTTGCTTCAGATTGGTACGTGTGAATTTGAAATACCATTTTGAACCAAAATATGGCCAGGAATCCGATCCAAGAGGTGAAACCCACATAGTGCTAGAATATGACAAATATAGGTCAATAGTAGTTTTTGGGTGAGTTTCAAAATCAAATAACTTTTGATGAGTCAGTCTTTTGAAAATATTTTGAATATGAGAATTGTTAAGAATGACCAACTCTAAGTTTTTCATTTTGGAACTATTTTCAAAATCCCTTTACAATTTATTCTATGAAAATTATAAGTTTAGATCCAAAACAAGATACTAGTAACTATATTTTAGACTTGAAACTCATTTTCTTTTGAAATTAGTTTTTGTAAAACCAAAACTCTTGGAAAATCTTTTTAAAGCATTTGTATATATTTTTCAACTAGTTTTCACAAGATTACTAATAGTTACAAAGAAATTTCACCTTTCGCTAAATGGCTTAATTTTGAAAATATATTAGCACTTATATAAATATGGACATACATAGGGATGTGATATACATGGTTATGATTTAGCACTCCCCTTAATGTGCCACTACCCAAACTTGCTTAATATTGCAATCAATACAACTAATAAGCATGAGCAAGAACATGAACAAGCAATTTAAATTGATTTTCATGATAATGCACTATAACCTACACAAGGCTATAGGCTAAAATTATCAATTTAAATACTTGTTACCCGAGATGGCATTGGTTCATGATTGAAGCGATGGTCTTCATGTTTGGCTCTATTTTGCAAGTGATGAAGTCATCTTCCCTTTTGAAGAAGCCAAGCATCCAATGCATCTCAAAGTACCTATTTAACTTTTAGGCACTTGTTGGTACCAATTTTTGTTGGATCCAAGAATGTTAGTCACAATAGATTTAGGGACCCAAATGACCATAACATTAATGATATTGGGTGAACTAACATGACTAGCAAGAGATTTGCAATTGCTATTACTCCTAAGTGAATTATTGGCATTGAAATGAGAAGGTTTAGGAGTCTTAGCAATTTTAACAAATCCATTTCTAGTTTTATCCTTTCTAAGCACATGATAATCATTATAATAAATGAGCTTAGAGGATCTAGCATAACTAGCAAATGATTTGCTATTATAATTTCTCCTAAATAATTTATTTTTATTGTTTAGAGTGGGTTAGGAGAATTAACAAATCTAGCAAACACATTTCTAGTTTTGCTCTTCCTAAGCAAACGAAAATAATTATTTTGCAAGAACTTAGGAGAATTGATAACTTTGGCAAACACATTACCATTTTTGTCTTTCCTAAGAAAATAATGATCATTGAAGAAAGTTGGCTTAGGAGAGTTACCTTTGGGACGGTCCTTACTAAAATGTCCCTTTTCCTGGCAATTGAAGCATGTTTGACCATTTGGACCTCTCTTCGTCTTCTTGTTATGCTCAATGCCGGTTTGCCTCAAGGTTGATGGTTGTGGCTTGAATTCCACTTTGTTAGGGCACACGGGGGCGAAGTGTCCCTTCTTGTTGCAAGCAAAGCACTTGATTGTCTTCGAGTGTCTTGCGTTGTACCTTGTCTTGCTAGTCTCTCTTTTCTTGGGAGTGCAGCCAACTCCGCTCTTGTCTTGCAAGACCCGTTGCTTGCTTAGAATATTGTCGAGGGTGGCCTTTCCATTGTAGCACTTCTTCAAATCATTTTCCAATTTAATGACTTGAGCCTTGAGTTCGATATTGTCCTCTACAAGGTTAGTCTCACATGACATAGAGGAACTTGACACAATTTTATTAGAGCAACAATGCATATCATCACTAGAGTTGGACATATCAATTTTTGATGAAATACTAGGATTAACATTTAAGCATGGCATTTCATCAATTAAATTACAAGTTGTGCCTATGTCCACCTTAGGCTTAATGATTTCCTTGAGAAGGAGGGATTCATGATTTTTCTTAAGCACATTATAATCATTTTAAAGTAAGTCGTGCTCAAGCTTCAAAATTTTATATTTAGCTTTCTCCTTCCCAAGATAATCATTGAGCTCCTCTAGCATATCCATCAAGTTGTCATAAGAGGGCTCATCATCATCGCTATCTCTTATCACAATTTTACATTTAGCCATGAAGCAACGAGTAGATGAAGGAAGAATTTGATGCTCGTCGTCACTTGAGGTGGAGGTTGAGGTTTCTTTGTCATTTGAAGTAGAAGTGGAGGTTTCTTCTACCGATGTCCAATCCTCAATGCAATCATTGTTCGTTGATGTGGATGATTGAAATGATTCTTGAAGCTTGATCCAAATTTCATGGACGCTCTTGAGATTTCAAATTAGATTGAAAACATCTACACACACAACGCTAAATAAAACGTTAGTGGCTTGAGCGTCGAGATGTAGGCATTTCTCTTCTCTATTAGTTGGACTAAATTCGTTCAACCGAAGAGAAAAGCCAACTTCTACGATCCACCATATTTGGGGACTCATGGATTTAAAATAAGAAATCATAAAGCATTTCCATGAGGCATAATTAGAACCATCAAGCATAGGTGAATCGGTGTAGTGCACTAATCCCATAGTCGTCATCCTTACTCTCTAGGCGGTAAAGCCTAATAAATGAGAGACCAAGCTCTGATACCACTTGTAGGATCGAGGATGCTGACTAAAGGGGGATGAATAGGCGGTTATAAAAAAATTTCTCTAATTAAACGAACACCTAAGTACTCCTATGTCAAAAACTAAACGATAAATGTTGCAGAAGCGATAAACTAATGTTTTGACAAATTAAAGCCTAAATCAACTAGACTCACTGAGTGCACTAGCTAATTATATCTTTAACAATAAATTACAATCCTAAAGACAAGCAAGCAATTTAATTCTAGGAATGTAAATTGCAACAATGTAAATAAGGAATTGCAAGCATATACGAGGAGACACAAAACTTTTTACCGTGGTGCTCGAAGACTTGCCAGTCTCCCCTAATCCACATTGAGGCAATCCCAAACCACTTTGGACCGGCTACATGAATTGAGCACACGCCTCGATTCCACTAGTGGTAGCTCTTTCCCCCTCCGGGTAGGCGAGCTCCGACCTTCAAACCTTTGCTGGGCCTTCTCACAATCTCCTTGAGAACGTCACCGCGCACGACGCCTCCACAAGCCGTCTAGGTGTCGGTAAACACCAAGAGTAACAAGTCAAGCCCTCTAGCTTGAGCTCCACTAAGTACAACACATGTACAATGATGATCACCGAGTGCAACAAATGCGCAAAGATCCCCTCAAGTGCAACACTGCACAAGAGGTTCTCAATCCTCTTCTAAATGCAACACATGAAAATAGGGCTCACTCTTAGCTCAAAAACCAAATAGAAGAGGGCAACATGCACACAACACCCACAAACCTTCCCCAAAGTTAGCAAGCACAAATGCTAGCCCTCAAGGCTCCTTTATTGCCTCCAAGCCAAAAGTAGCCGTTAGAAGGCAAATCTAGAAAAACTCAGTAAATCCGGTGCTACCGCCCAATTGGGCCCAGTAGCACTGGCCTACAGGCCAACGGCTAGAAAACTAGTCGTTGTGCAGAACTTCCGGTAGCACTGGCCAACTTGGAGCGGTGCTACCGCTCAGGCGGTAGCACCGGCCTCCACCCCGGTAGCACCTACCTCGAGTCGACCGCAAAAACACCCCTCTCTGGATTTTTCACACCGTCCAGAGGGGCGGTACCACTGGAGGTCCGGTGTTATCGGGCTACCATGGGCGGCAGCACCGGACTGCCAATCCGCCCAAAAACAGCCTCTTCGGGATTTTCACACTGGCCTGGGTTCGGTGCTACCGCTCGACCGGTAGCACCGGGCTACCATGGTCGGTAGCACCATCCTTCCAGGACAGAACCAGGTTTTTCATAAAAAATATTTTCTTTTCGAATCAAATACCAATAATGATTTATTCTTTGAGCCATGTGATGATCAACACATGATCAAGCAATTTGCAAAACATATTTGCAAACCCAATTCACATTCTCCAAAGAATCACATTAAGCACAACTTTTTTGCAAAACACATTTGCAAATAAACCGAGAACCTATGAGATCAATCCTCTAGCCATGTAAGGATCAACACATGATCCCAACACTTTGCAAAATACATTTTCAAATGCCAACACATGCTCTAGGATCGAAACCCATAACCTCCAGCTTATTTGCAAATAAAAAATCAATACTTTGCAAAAACACATTTTGCAAACACAAAGCATAAACCTCTCTTAGCCTTATGTTGATCAACACATGATCAAGTCAAAAGCTAAGTCTCTAATGCATGAGCTCTCCATTTGCAACACATGCAAATACCTAGCTCCATGCAAACAACAAACATTTAAAAACCAAATGCTTGAGATCTCTTTTTGCAACTCATGCAAATCTTAGCTCCAAACAAACAACAACTCAAACCCAAATGCATGAGCTCTCTATTTGCAACACATGCAAATCTCTAGCTCCATGCAACTACTTTAAACCAGATTGCTTGAGCTTTCTCCTTTTGCAACACATCCAAAACTTAGCTCCAAGCAATATCAAACCAAATTGAGAATTCAAATAAGAAGAAAGCATGAGCTCCTCCTATTTGCAACACGTGCAAATCAAAGCATCATGCAAAATCCAAACCAATTAAGATTAAATAAGTAGCAAGCATGAGCTCCCTTATTTGCAACACATGCAAATACTTAGCTTATGCAAGAACCAACCAAGAGAGTGATCTAGAGTGAACCGGATTGAGTTCATCAACACATGATGAAGCTCAAGCTATAAGACTCGACCCCTCTTAATAGTACGGCAACCTATACTAGCAACCCAGTCTCCTATCCACACACCGACACCGGTAAAAGACTAGAAACACATCCTTAGCCCTAACTTGTTATACCTTTTCCTCTCACAACCACTCGTAGCTTTCGTGATGACCGATCATCTTTTCTCCAAGTCGGGATCTTCACCTTGTTCATCAACACATGATGAACTCCCCTTGTCTTAGCTCCGGGGTCCTCTCTTGATGCTCATCAACACATGATGACGTATGTGTCCCATTTATCCATCTCAACCTTAGACTTAACCTATTTCAAACTCATTGAAAGTGTTAGTCCAAAACACATGGTTGTCTCAATTATCAATGCAGTCCATTAGCACATAATGGATGCTCCCAAGATCCTTTGATCTTTTCATTTGATGATTGACCACAACCCAATACAATTGGTTGAAAGATTAAATGTGTCTTGAGTATACTAATACAACAAATGCTTCATATACACAAGAACTTTTGATTGCCCTATGATTAACAAAGTGAACCATCAACACATGATTAGTTCTTTGTTGATTGAATGGCAACCGAGCACAATTTAAATTATCATGAGTATATATTAACTACACAAGTTTCATATACTCAATTTGATGAAATCTAAAAGTAATGATCCAATTTATATGGAGTGGTGGAAAGGGATCAATACTCTTAAGATTATTAATTACAGAATAAACTCCATTAAATGTGTGCACATAAATAATTGAACTTGAATCAATGTTCACATATTCAATTTTTGATTGCTTTGGAATTTATCCTATATTGCCATGAGTATACTACAACTACACAAGTTAAATATACTCAAGGGGTTGTTTCAAAGTAATGATCCTTGATATAGAAAGATGAATTCGATCAATACTATTGAACATCAAGATAAAGTATGAACTCCCCCTAAATGTGTGCATTCATGTATGTATGGAATTGAAACATTAATGCACATCTTGAGATTTAAATAATTTGTAGAGTTCATCCTTTAACTTGAATCCAAAATATGCATTAAGATATCATAAAATGAATACGAGTGCATACCTTGGGTTTTCTATTTTTCAATGAGATGAGACTAATCAACGATATACTCAATAAAAGAGCTAGTCTCATATTTGGATTTATCAATATGATCATGAATATTATATCCAAGGAATGCAACAAGATATGATAATATAAACTCGAATGCATACCTTTGATATTTCCATCTTTTTCATCCAAAAGAGACTAATGAGAGTTAAGATCAACAAAAGAGTTAGTCTCATAAAAAGATTTGTCATTTATTAACAATTGGGTGCAAAAACCTACTCAAAACCTAAATCTTTAATCTGTTCCTAAGCTATGCATTCGTGCTAGAGCTCAATTTAGCATATCAGGTTGTAATCATATTAGTGATTTGAAATGCTATACCATTCAAGAGCTTACACAAATATTAACAATATAAGCAATGTTCACTTAATATTCTTAATCTCTCAAAACCCACCAGTCATATTCATGTCCATACACATCTTATTTCACACTCTCATGTACAACTCAACTCCTGGATATCTCCTCATAAGTATAGCACCCAAACAAATATGGCTATCACATAAAAATATCGCCTCATTATTATCCATTCAAACCATCAAAGAAATTAAACGAGTTAAAGTGCAGTAACTTCACAAAAAGGAGTCACATTCTTCAAGTCATCTCCAATCAGTATGCTCAGTTTCCAGAATGTGCAAAATAGTATATTATTGCATCAAGCTACACCACTAAGTACAGACCACATCTCAATCAAAGCAAAATTCGACTATCTTCTAATGTCATCCGATGGAGATCACTTTTGTTGTTGAACAGACATCCATCCAGCCACCATCTTCTCTATTGCCCATTCTCTGCACCGGCTGGCTGCCAGCACTCTCCTTTGCCCATCTCTCCAGCCATGCCGATTGCCACCTCTCAACTTTTGCCCATCTCTCCAACTAACTGCCAGCAAGCTCCCTGCCCATTCTTCCAGCTAGAGGCCAGCAGTCTTTTACCCATTTTGGTTAGACAAGTGGCAGGTTGAAGCCATGCATGCAATCCACCTAGCATCAGCCCATAGATTCACCCCAACCAGCCCATAGTTTTCCTATAGTAGAGGCTGAAATTCAGCTACTTCAAAGTGGCAAAAGCGGGCAGTAAAAATAGGAGCCAAAGAGTACACCCTAGAAGCTTTACTGCTACCTACACATTTACTCACCTAGAACCAGGTCAACCGTAGCTGTTCTTCTCTGTCGAGAGAAGAGTAGGCCAAGGAGTAAAGAGGACAGTCGGCGCCACCTACTTTTCACCCCATACTCACCATCCATCAAGTTATTCTTGTAGCCATAAGGTGCCCCATTAGTTATTGCTTTGTTCTCTTTTAGTCATGTAAGTAATTCTGATGTATTCTTTAAATGAAATCTGAACATATATCAGTACTACAAATAAAACTGATCTGCATTGATTAGAACCATAGGTCTTTTGTTCTGTAACCTAGATTTTCTTTCTTTCTTGTTGCAAAAGGTAAATCCTTAAGCTGGTACCTGGGCATGCAAACAATAGTGATGACTGCACATAAGATTTCAGGCCTTTAATCTATTTCACAAATAGAAACTACAGACAACCAAAGCATGTATCATAGTGAACACAGTTTCTGTTAAGACATTACTATAAATTTATGATCTAGAAGAAATCAACCCATGTGCATGCATAATGAAAGATCATGTGGAGGTCTATCCTTGTTGGTGATGAGTTATTGACTGTGTTTGAGCTAAGTTTGCTTGAATATGAGTTTGATTTGAAATGGATTTTCAAAATGAAGGAATTTGAGTGTCTCTGCCAAGGGCGGCAGTACCGGCCATGTGGGCGCGGTAGTGCCGGCCAAGCAACAGTACCGGCCATTTGGAGGCGGTACTACTGACCTAGGGGCGGCAGTACCGGGCTGGGGTCCGTAGTTATATTCCAAAGAGAGGTGTTCGCTGGTTCTTGAGGGGAGCGGCACTACCGGCCATGCTGGAGCGGTAGTGCCGGCCGAGCGGCACTACCGGCCCCAGGAGGCCGTAGTGCCAGACAATAGAACGAATTTTGAGTTGAATTTTAAATTTGTGTGAGGTTTATTGCGTATCATTTTGGACAATGCTATGTGATGTGTTTCCTTGTTTTTGATGGTTGCAGGTCGACGATGCTAGATCATGGTGAGGCGAAGAATGACCGGGACTAGGCGAGGAGCGTCGGAGGTCCAGACGGTCGGGGATCGTCGGAAGATGATCGGAGATAGAGTCATGGCAAGCCGTGAAGACAAGGAACGGTTGAGATGCTAGCTAGGCGGTGCTTGGATCAATGAGGGCCATTGGATCTTGGTCTAGTCGATAGGTTAGCGGGTCTAGTTAGTGTGCTTTGAATACCGTGCAAGAAAACCCATTTTTGTAGTGGGTTTTGGGTGAGCCCTTGCATGGCTGGTTGAGTGGGTTAATCCTAACCCTTGATGAGTGTTCTAGGGTTTAGAACATCATCCAAGGGTGGTAGGTTGCCCAAGACTAGTATAAATAGAGGGGTAGGGGTAGCCCTCCCTCACTTGAAGGTTTTGATGGTTTTTTGCTCCTTTGAGCTTTGCCCACTTATTTGTGAGGCTTTGTAAACCTCTTCTTCCAGAAATGAAAATGTTTCCATAAGTCATTTCTTTCCTTTACACATTTACATTATGCATTTAAATTACGCAATTTAAATTCCGCATTTACTTTCTTGCAATTTACGTTTACACAATTTGGATTTGCCTCCTCTCCTACATGCTTACGAATCTTTGCTGAGGTTGATGTTTGATGAATGATTCTTCTCTTGATTTTATATCTTCAATCATCTAGGCAATCCATGTGTTCTTCGTGCAAGAAGTTGATTTTTGCGTTCTTGAATGCGTGATTTTATATCTCACGATTCCTTGTGTTTTGACTTGATCTCTTGCTTGCTGTGACATGTGGGAGCCTATCTAGGATCTTCTTGATCATCAAAACCCCACGAGCAAGTCTTGAATCAAGTTTGTTTGTTTTGCTCAAAAATTGATGTGTTCTTCCTTCCTGGGCAAAAAGGTCAGAACTTTGACGTCAATCCTTGTGATTGAAGGTTAGAATAAGTTCCTGACATCCTTAGGATCATATCTACCAAGTTTCATTGAGTTTGGATCAACGGATCAAAAGATTCATCAAATTTCCTTTTTGAACCCGTGCTGAAAACACTATTCATATGCATGTTTTTACTATAGCTACAGTACTCCGGTAGTACCGCTCTCACATGGGCAGTAGTACCGGCCGAAGGCTGAATTTTGGGAAAATTGATTCTTCTGCTTCCATTTGATTACTAAGGTTGTTGGCTTGTTTTTCTTGGGTGAAGAATTGCATTTGTGATCCTCTTTGGGGGATAAAATCGAATTTGGGATCATTCACCCTCCCTCTGATCGCCATCTTGATCCTTCACATAAAATTGGACCTAGCAAAGCCTTATCAAAATGATACCAATCTGATCACCACTAAAGGGACAGGGTGAGATAAGAACTTAATGCAATGTTAAATCAGAATGTATCAAACTGCTATGCATGTGAACTCCAGTAGCAAATTTTTCTTAATCACATGCTTAGTATTTGAGTAACCAAATCAAGTAAGGTAGATCTATCTATCTATATATACACATATGCATGTTCATAGATTGAGTTGAGTCAATCTAAAAGGCATTGAGGATCAGAACAATATGTCATCCCGATAAGCATGGAGTGATACTCCATCCACATAATAATCATGGCAAAAGACAACCATAAATCCTTATGTACCTTAATAAGTAAATTTTGAAAGCATACTCTTTTCCATGAGTCTCATCTTCAAAAGTATCAGTATATATATATAACTTTAACCTAACATCAAAACCCTAAGATAAATTCACCTGAGCATTCAACCAAGCAAATTCATATGAAATACTCATTTATTTGCTTATGTATACCTCTTACAATCATTTCAACACCTTAAGAACAATCATCTGAACCCTACAACACGAACGACATAATAATGCAGAACAAAGAATACATGCATTACTCTCTGTCTCTGGGTCCCGAATCATTCACACATTTATTTTTCTCAAGATCACATACACGGAGATTTACTAAACAGCAATAGGGTTCACGCCCAAACATTTCTCAGAACATTTAAACCATGCCAAAATATACAAGATGACATAATCTACACATATAGGAATACCTCTGGTAATCGCAAGTGAGATAGGTCAAGCACAGAGGTAAGAAAATTCTAATCTGTAGGAATCCAATACACTCCAGAGGTATTTATCAACCTCAAATCATTGTGCTAATATAATCCAAGCAATAAAACAACAGAAGGGTCAGACTGGCACTTAGCTTGTGATGGATTAGGCGCTGATTGTGGCCGAGAGGAGATGGTGGCCGGCGGCCATCGTGCCCCCTCACCTGCGACCCTCGGGTTCAGGCCCTGTGGCTATCAAGGAGGCCGCTGTGGCGGCGGGCCTGGGGCGGAGACGCTAACCCCTCTACAGGCGAGTAGGAGAATGGGTGGGTAAGGAAATAGAACATCCATGGCAGACAAAATAGAATAGGGAGATCACTTAGCTTGTAAATCGGGCGGTGGATGGCCCGGTAGCACCAAAGGCGAAGGGGAACTGGAGGGGTGATCGGCGCGGCTTAGATCCGCTAGATCTGGTGAGGGGGAGACCGAGTCGGGCTGGCGGCAGGCCAGAGGAGGGCTTCGGTGGCGTCACGCAAGAGGGGGGAGAGGCTCTCGGGCGTGGCCGGTCGGGACGGCGGAGGCGCCCAGCGCGAAAGAATGCGATGCGGCGTAGGGCCAAGATGGCGGTGGCGTGGGGTAAGGGTGACGGCGCTCGAGCAGGGAGAGGAGAGAGGGACCGGATGCCAGGGGCCATAGGTGGTGGCGCGCGTGGGGGAGAGAAGGAGGCGCGGTGGGGATTGGCAATGGAGATTGAGAGGGAGAGGAGGAGCCGAGGCGGCAGAGAAAATGAGGGAGTGGGGCATGCGGCCGAGTGAGGTGAGAAGAGAGAGAGATAGAAGGGATTAGGGTTAGGGGATTGGTCGAGCTTCTAGGCCAGAAGAAAAATTGGGCCGGGTTGGTCTGAAAAATAAAATGTGTTTATAAAATAAAAGGTAATAAATTTTTAGATAAATAAATAAACAAAAAAATGACGATGATGAATGTATAAATACAAATTTAGAATGAATTAATATAGGTTATACCTGAACAAATTACGAGAACAAGATTATAGATCAAGAAGAACAATGGAATTTAGATCCAAAATTTATTTCTTGTTTTTCTCTTTTCTTTTCTCTAAATTAATTAATGATCCAACTTCCAATCAAACATATATAGATGAGCATGAAAAACATTACAAGATTTAATTGTAGGCATTAATAAAATTGTTTCGCAAACCACTCAATAGAAAAAAATCATAAATTAAACCCAATATGAAGAATCTTGAATATTAAAATTTTTGATACTCTTATTAGGAAATCCCCACAATAACAGCAGAGGACATCTAGAGCCACTTCCCGTTGTGGACAGCTTTGTGATCACGCATCCAGACAAGTCGCCCTTCGACCATGTCTTGTGAACTGGTTTTGTGGTTTGGGTTGTTTGAAACTCTTGCATTCATCCCAAAAGCTAATTTCTAAAAGAAATTAAATCACACTAATTGGATTAGCTAGATCCAATGTTAGAATAATAACCTTGGTGAGGTTATGGAGTAAATGGTGGGTGGAGTTCAGGGTATGAACAACCCCGGTTGGGTTGCTTTGAAAGTCAGGGCTCCTCCACATAGGATATCATTTAAGGACAAACCAAATTGGTGTTTACTTCAAAAACGGCGCAAACCGTGCTGACCATAGACCCGGTATGGGACGGGCTGAACTAAGTAACCAACAAGTAGCTGACTTTGCCAAGATGAGAAAGGTGACTGTGCCAGGTGAGGGCAGTCACCCTAGGGCGAGACGTTGGGGGAGGAGTCTTGATCCGCGTGCCTTTGGTGAGGCGAGGCGGTATGGCAAAGGTTAGAGTACGATTGGCCAAACGTTATGTTTCCTTGGTTTATTAGTGTGCCTAAGGAAGCGCACTGTGATAATAAACCAAAGTGATGCTATGGACAAAGCAGTACACCTCTGATCAGAGTCAAATGTGATATCATTGCTAGCTTCTAGGTTTGAAAGTGCGTCATGTGGGTTTTTCTCTAGCACAGGATGTAAAACCCCATGTTGTCTTGTAGTCAGTAGATTTAAAAGGTAAAACTTGACTTTTTATAACAAATGGGGAAAGGGTACTTTTGGTAAAGTGCTACTTTGGAGTAGTGGCTCAGTGGCCGAAAAATATATTTATATACCCATGCATAAAGGTTCCGCGGCTTGCTGAGTATTGAAGTACTCAGCCTTGCTTTCTCTATTATTTTTTAGAACATGTTGAGTTCACCCACCCAGATGAGATAGAAGGCGATTGTCTTGATGATATGAATTTTTATGACAACACTGATGTTGCTGTGGAGGGTTATGAATATGAGGCAGCAGATGGCCAAGACCTGGCGAAATAAAACACCATCAGGAGGGAGGTTTTTAGAATAATATTGTAATATTAGGCAGGCGGTGTAGAAACCACCGTAGCCAGACCTAAGACAGTACTATATGTACTTTAAGAATAATTCCCGGAGTACTATTCGGTGGAAGTTTCTGTCTACATGTGTTGTTTTCCTTAGCCTGATTCTGGCGCACTCTGCTCTGTGATGTTTCCACTGATTTTGGCCTAGTCAGGCAAAGTGGGGGCATCACATTGGGAATAATAAATATTATAATAATCAAAAGAGTTAGTCTCAATATTAGATTTGTCATTATCACCAAAACCAAATTAATGGAGCTTGAACTTTCAAAAGCGTAGAAAAGTCAGAAGTTTTTCAAATTAAGCTCGAATTGTTTGAAAATTTCCAGAAATGAGGTTTCGACTAGTTACAAGCTTTACCAAAAAGAATTTTATCCAAAGGAATTTTCTTTCACAACATATGGAACAATGTGCTATTTAGGCATAAAGAGATATTGAATTTCCATCAAAGCCTCAAAACGCACTTCAGGTAGGAACTCTGGGATATTTGATCTTTCATGGCTTCGTATGAGTTACGAATACTTGTTCAAGCCAAGATGTACATAGAAATCCAACTCAAATTGCAGTACCTACTATATGCAAGAATACGTCATTTTGTGTCAAACGAAAGATTTGGGCGAATTTAAAATACATTTTTGACAAATTTTACAGAGATTTACACAAATCTGGGCCTATATGCGTAGTCCCTTTATTTACAGTACAACCCTTCTTGATGATCTAAACGCATGTAATTGGTTCCATGTGTGTCGTCGTCACCACTAAGACAGACTCCATTCGTAAATGGAGCTATTTCATCTAATTGGTTATACTCTTCTTCATCTACGACTTTTTCAACTCCTACGATCCGCCTCTTGCCATGTAGCATGACGTGCAACCTCAGATTGGCCGGATCACGCACGTAGAAGACTTGAGTTGCTTGGTTTGCAAGGATGAACGGGTCATCTTTGTAGGCGAGTCTACTGAGATCCACAAGAGTAAAACCTCTCTTATCTACCTTCACTCCATGTGAAAGTCCCACCCACTTATATCGGAACAATGGAACTTGGTATATTCCATAATCGAGCTCCCAAATTTCTTCGATCATCCCGTAGTAGGAGTTCATTAAGATTGAGAATCCTCTTTTCGAGTGATACTCATCGAACAAAACATCTATGCTTACACCACTATTTTGAACAGTACTATTCGCATCCTAACTTTCAGTGTAAAATGTGTATCCATTAATATTGTACCCCTACCATATCTGTACATTAAATCTAGTTCCGTCAGCCAACCAAATGACATTCTCACTAACGGAGACCTCTGCCTTTTCTTTGAACCATGTGAGAAATCTATCGTTGTTTTTTCGCGTGATGGAAAGCTCATCCATATGTGGATTATCTTCCTGTAATATCAACTTATGCTGTTCGATGTACCCTGTAGCTTCTCATTAGGTGCCCTGTAGGTTCATGAGCCTCATGAATGTACTAGGTGCATTAGTTAAACCAAATGGCATTACTAACCACTCATACAATCCAAATTTTGTTTTAAAGACTGTTTTCCATTCATCCCCTTCTTTCATCCTTATTTGATGGTACCCGCTTCGCAAATCAATTTTGGAGAAAATGATAGCACCACTCAATTCATCGAGCATGTCATCCAACCTAGGGATAGGATGGCGGTATCTAACAGTGATGTTGTTAATCGCTCTAGAATCTACACACATGCGCCATGTACCATCTTTCTTAGGGACTAAAATCACAGAACACAGACAAGGACTCAGGCTCTCACGTACATACCCGTTGTCAAGAAGTGCTTGTACTTGTCGCTGAATTTCTTTTGTTTCTTCCGGATTGGTACGGTACGGTGGTCGATTTGGAAGTGAAGCTCCTGGTACAAGGTCAATTTGATGTTCAATACCACGAATTGGAGGAAGACCAGCGGGTGTTTCCTCCGGAAAGACATCATCAAAGTCCTGTAAAATACTTGCCACAACACTTGAAAGAAAAGTTATGTCGTTATTAGAAAGCAACACATCTTTATACAGGAGTACAAAGTGCACCAAATGTGAGTTTGTATGTAATTCTCTCAATTCGGATTTAGTGGCTAACATCACTAGCTTGTTTCCCTCAACCTTTCTTTTACCACTCTCATTTTGTTTGTGGTTCTCACTTACCGAATTGGTTTTCTCACTTGCATTATTTTTCTCTCGTTCCTTAACACTCTCAATGTTTACCTCATTCTTTTGCATTGTATCAGTAATAATTTGAGCGGGAGACATTGGTCGAAGAACCATTTCCTTGTTATTCCACTTGAATGAGTGTTGATTAGTGTGTCCATTGTGATGACTTGCATGATCAAATTGCTATGGTCTACCGAGCAGCAAGTGACATACCGTCATAGGTACAACATCACACTCTACGGTATCACAATATTCGCCAATCTTGAAAGGTACTTTCACCATGTGCTGAACTTTCACTTCTCCACATTCATTCAACCATTGCACATGATAAGGATGTGGGTGTCGCAGTTGCTTCAATCCAAGCTTTTCACACATTTGTTTGCTGGCCAAATTGTGACAACTTCCTCCATCAATAATTACCTTGCACACACGACCATTTACCTTTGCCTTGGTGTGAAAAAGATTGCAGCGTTGTTCATTGTCATCTTTTTGTTGCACACTCAACACTTTTCTTGGTGACAATGAGAGATTGACCGGTCTCAAAGTCACAATAAGTCATCTCATTTTCATCATTATCCAAATCAGGAATTGGGACATCCTCTTCTTCACTTGCAGATTCGTATTCTCCACCCTCCGTTATAAGCATGGTGCGATTATTTGGACAATCCTTGGCGATGTGGCCTCTCCCCAAGCACTTGAAGCATTGAATGACACTACTCTTCGCTGTAGAACCCACAGAAGAAGTAGCACTAGCTGCTGGACCTTCTTTAGCATTTGGAGTAGATGGCTCTTTTCCACTTCGAGCTACATGTGAACTAGGAGCAACACTTGTACTAGAATTGTTAGCACGAAAGGAATTGAAGCGAGAAGTGGATTTACCTGTAGTAGGTGTTGAACGAGGAGCAAACGAAGAAGGCTTTGTAATTTTGTTGTCTTGTTGCACTTGTCTTTCAGCTTTGGTCGCTTGATGCACTAACTCCACCACATTGTCATAAGGCTGAAATTCGGTGATGCGCTTGAGGGGTGGTTCAAACCAGCGAGGAAACATGCCATAGTTTGTTCTTCATGTTCATACACATTAGCACGGATCATGGTCATCTCCATCTCCTTATAGTACTCATCCACCGTGCGACTTCCTTGCTTCAATCCCTGCAGCTTATCAAATAGATCATGTTTATAATGTCGAGGGACAAACTTTGCTCGCATTTCAACCTTCATCTCAGCCCAAGATGCAACGGGATTCTCACCATGTTCTATTCTTTGGTTCTGAATTTGTTCCCACCAAATCAGTGCATAATCATCAAATTCAAGTGATGCCATTGCAAGCTTCTTCTCTTCGGTGTAGTTGTGCAACCGAAAGATTTTGTCAACTTTCATTTCCCAAGTGAGGTAGTCCTCCGGGTTGGTGGTACCTGCAAACTTAGGCATAGAAAATTTTAGTTTGCCAAACCTTTCCTCCTTGGGACGATTGTTGTTGTTGAGATTGTGACGTTGGTTTCCTTCATTGCGGGGCAGTATGTTGACGTGAATTGGTTCGTGTGCAACACCCCCACGTTCGAACCCATGACCACGACCCCTTCCTACACCATGTTCATTACCTCTTGTTCCTTGCCTAGGTATGGGTGGTCGATTGGCATTAGGAACACGGGCCACTCGAGCAGCGGCTTCTTCATCGGTCTCATCAACTAGAGGACCATCTTCAGCTGGTGGTCGTAGTTGTCATACGATGTCAGCAACTATGTTGGTGTGAAGCACGTTCAGCTGTTGATTCACCTCTATTTGGATATCTTGGATGGAGTTGTTCACTTCTTCCCTTATATGTTCATTTCCTTTGTAGAACTCTCGTCGTAGTGTGTCTCGCAAAGCACAATATTCAGTCTATTTTACTGGTGCATCAGGGTCACGTCCTTCATCATCCACGTTGTCTCCTTGACCTGACATGGTTAGTTGTGCAAAAACAGAAAGAGAGGTACAATATGATGTATGAACAATTCTCTCAACCTCACTTATCCTTACACCGAAATTCTTACTCACCCTTTGTTGATTGACGGAGGAGCTTGCACTTGAGTGGTGAGGCAACACAAGATGAGGTTAAGCGAACTCACAGCCGAGATCAAAGCACACAACGTATTTATATGTGGAGCTTGGAGGGTAAAGTGTATATCCTACACAATCTGAATTCTCGTTGTTGTTTCGATAAGTAATTATCCAAGTTAAAACACAATGCCTAGTTACTGAAAACAAGATTTAAATGATGAACAAGCAACTCACACACAAGGATGACGGAACCAAATGCAATCAAAGGAGTGAGCTAGCACAAGATATGATGATAACATAAACAGCTCAATTGCATTGGTTATAGAAAGACACTAGCTAGCTGCAAATAATGAACTAGGGCACAAGATTGCACATCTAGAATGAGTTTCTCACAACGGTGCAAATAATTTTTTTTTCAGAAACTTTTCTTCTTCTCCTTTTCTTTTTATACAACTAGCAACCAGCCACAAAGATTTTCTTTTCTTCCTTTCTTCTTTTCTTTTCTAGCAACCAGCCACAAAGCTTTTCTTTTCTTCCTCTTTTTTTTTGCAACCGTGAGATCAAGATAAATGAGTGCAGCCCTAAGCAATAAATTAGCTAGTCTTGATGGGTGCAAAGTATTCGCAAAGGACAGATTGGCTATCAAGGGAAAACTACCAATTATTGGAACAAAAACAGCAGCATGGTTCAAGCACAAGTTCGACCAATTTCCAGGCTGAATCAGAAAAAATTGTCTCCAGCAAACTTGTAGATAATTGCAAGAGCTTTCCAACAAGTACAAGAATGAGACAAACGGAGCAAGAATGTGAGAGTTATGGCCAAAACAATAAACTGGACAGATTGGAACTAGAGAGTGACGCGAAGAAAAATGAAGAGTTCAGTAACAAGAACACGTTCCAATGGACAAGAACTTAGCAAAACGCACAAGAACAACAGAATGGAAACTAAGGTTCAATATTTTTGTGAGGCGAATTTTCAGATTAGGAAGAAAACACAGATCCAACTAGAGTTGATATTTTTGTGTGGCAACTTTTCTGGTATATAGCTGAAAGTAAATCTAAAACTAGGGATAAAAGATTCTACCGTGACAACCGGGGCTCTGATACCAAATGATACGAGGGGTGCCCGACCTTCACGGTGTAGAATCGAAGATACTCGTGAAACCTAACAAATCTTGTGCAGCCAACCGTTGCAAGTGCAACAACCTACAGCACGGAGTTCGCCCAACCTCACGTTGTCCACTCAACTAAGTCAAGCGGATTACAATCCTCGCTACAATCACAAAGAGCTTGCAAGAACAATGGGAAGGAATGCACAATCTCATAGATGTTTCAGCCGGTGGCATGAAAACCCAAGAACATGCATAGCATATCTATTTCAATATTCAGATTGTCTCACCAAAACACAAAGGGGTGCCTCTCTATATATAGGAGAGGAGAGAAGACAAAAGGTTGGCAAGGACCAAACATAATGGTGGCGCAGCACCCAACACAAGAGGAGACCGTCGCACGTTTTTCAATGTTGTGGCCAGCTCGAATGGAATTTAATTATGAGGCTGGATCCATTGGAAAGGGCACGAAATTATATTTCCATCAAGTACTCACACGACCCAAACCGAGTCCGTTTGCATTCTCTAGGTCCATTTGAATTCAGACTTGTCATTGAAGGCCGAGTGAAGCTCTTTCGTGTTCCCACCTTGCATGGTAATTTGTCTTTGCTTCTCTTGATCTTCTCTTGGGTGTTCACACTTCCTTTCATCACGTTCATACCTGAGAGTAGTTAAAATAGTTGCATTAGGTAGCAGCTGACTCTCACAAGAAAAGTAGTTCTTATTATGGAGCAAATTCACCTGTTGATTGATTTGTTTAGCACGGGCACGTGTTAATGGTCCTTGGAATTGTTTTAGATTATCTTGAACAATAGTAGGGGAAGGAAATGATGATGATGTTATGCTGCCCGTATCAACATAGGTACTAAGTAGTGGTAGTAGAAATCAAATCTAACCATCCATTCCTCAAGGGTATTTTAGACTTTTCCTATCCATTCATCAGGGGCATTTTGGACTTTTCCTAATTTGTTCACAGTTTTGGATTCACCGAATACCTGGTGATCTTCAAAGGCTTCTTATCCATTCATCCATTATTCATCAGGATCAAAGGACATGTTTTACCTAGAGGACAAATGGTATGACGAAATTTTTTACCCTTTTACCCCTCTCTGAATTTTACTACCAATACTACAGGTGGTAGTATAACTAGATCTAAATTGATTTCAACTATTAGATTCAAAGGAATGGACGGCTTATATTGATTTTAATCCACTGTAAAAGAGCTCATTTTCTTATGGGTGCTACCTAATAGGCAAGTCTTACTAAACGTGTGCAACTAGTCACTACATTCCACCTAGAACACATCCAACATGTCTCTTGGTATGTCTATTCCATCTTTGCTTCAATTGACTATGTTCCTTGTTAATTTTTACATTAAATGCCCTTTTTAGCAAATATCTTGGAAATATTCTAACGTGGTATACAGCTAAAACTCTACAATATTTTGACATGCATTCACATGATCGAACACAGAGCAATGCTTCCTATTATATATCACTATATAGACTCTTGTGTATCATTTCATCACGGCATATTATCCGAATCTACACATAGCCAAGAAGCAATACAATACTAACTAGGTGAAGGGGAAGGTCAAATAATGCAAGGGTAGGCAAAATATTGAGATCAAGCCCATCCAAAATGAGGAGGCATGCTAGATATGCTTCTCCAAGCACCGCCCAAGCCTAGTCAAGAAGGCCAACAAGCTTTCCACTCTATGTGGTGCAGAAGTTGCAGCCGTTGTCTTCTCACCTATTGGAAATTTTTTTCTCCTTTAACCATACCTCTGTTAACTCCATCACTAACCGCTTCCTTGCTGTTGGCACTACAGATTATCATGCCATGGGTGGGGGAGCCATGGCAGTGATGGAGTGGTAAATATAGTGAATGAGATGAATCAGTAGATACTGGAGTTGCAATAGTTGATGGGGGCTGAGAAGTAGAGAAAAGAGATGGTGCAAGTAGCAATTTAGAGGGAGAGTGGGGGACACGTGATGCAATGGGTCACATATGTTAAGGCATTGGGGCTAGATGAATTGGAGGAGTTCCATAAAGAGCTCACTTCTCTGCGAGGCCATGTCAATGGGAAGGCCTGCCAGGTGCTACAAGAAGCCAAGCAAAAAAAGAAGCCATTACCGCAAGCACAAATGCATAGGGCTTCGGCATCACCATTCATGTTTGGTGGGAAGAGTGTCACACCCTTGTCTAGCACACTTCCTAGTTCCACCTATCCACTGCATGATGGGCTTGATGTCAACTCCATGTTCAGCGATTTCCAAAGGGTTGGTAGATATAGCAATTTCTTCAAAGGCCAATTTGGCAGGTGAAGCTTATAAGCCTAGCCTACGCGTTTGTTAAGAATAATCATGAGGGATTATAATGCATAATATATCAAATCTAGCACTATGCGTATATTTATCATTTTTTATGCTGGATACATGTAATCCAGCTAGATACCATATTTATTTCGATTGTAATTCTCTATAAACCTTGTTGTGTTTACATCTAATGTTGTGATGTGGTGTTGGTTTCATATCTAAAGTCTTGCATTGTGATATTGGACATGTTCATTTCTTGTTTTTCCATAGTTTCCGAGATCATCAAATTGCCAATGCACAGCAATGAGATGCATGCAATCTTTTCACACCATGTCGGGTGAGAAGCCATCAAAACATTTTGCACCATGTTATGAGTTTCCCACCCAGCTCCCACATAAAATTCACCATTACTTGCTACTTGATATATCGTAATATTTTGAATAAAAAATGACTTGTGGGCCGGGCTGGGTGGAACCGAGCTGCCCTTGACATGCGTGTTGTTGCTAGACTGAACTCGGCGTCCGCGCTAGCCACAAAAGGGTGAGAGCATCTAGGCCCTCTATTTCTTTAGTTATACTTATTATATAGATTTTAATGTTGATGATCAAGAAGCATATTTAGTATAAGCTGACAATAGCTATATTTGAAGAATAAGGCTAAGGTGTTTATTTTTAGTTTTGGCTTGGGAATTGATTCAAGCCATATAGCTAGAATAACCGTACTATTAAGAGGGATTATACACAAGTAATAATCTTGCTTCATATGAAAAAATCACTAAGATTACTTGGAGCATAGGACATTTCATACCTCTCACTCAAAAATCTAGATATCCCTTCTCTTAGCCAAAAAGAGTTCTTTTTCGGACCAACTTCATTTAGTCCGGCGCTGAAAAAAATCAAGTTTCAAGTTCTAACCGAGCGCACTCCATGTACGTCGAACCAACTTTTTCAGTTTGGCGCTAAGAGCTCTCTTCTGATTTATTTCAACCGAGCGTACACCGTTCACGTCGGACCGATATGAATTCATCCTTATTTTCAAGTCCGGCGTATGTTGTCTTTTCACTCTGGACCATCATTTCTAGTTCGGCGTTAAGAATTACTTTACTCAAATCTTAACCGAGAACATGCCGTTTGATGCGGACCAAATTCTGAGTGTACGCCGGACCTACTTTTTCGGTTCGACGCAAACGTGATTCTCTCTGGAAAAACCAGCGGTTTTCCCTTCTACGTCGGACCAACATTTTCAATCTGGCGTAAACATTATTTTGCTGGTATCCAAATAGAACTAAGCATGTGTACGCCAGACCAATTTTGTCGGTCCGACACAAACCTACCTTTACCAGTACATGTAAACGACAAGTCGGTTTTGTCAGTTCGGCGCAAATGGGTTACACTGGGTACAATAATACTTCTCCAATCTTGTGTACCCCGGACTAACATTTTCACTCCGGCGCGTGAATATGTCTCATCATATCAGTCCGGTATGACTCATATACCTTAAAATACTTATAAAAGGGGCAGCCCGTGACTCCATAGTTGACCTGTCTCATTCATCCTGACACCCCCAACGGGAAAATAGCAGGTACAATGGTTATTTCTATTCAAGCTCCATATATACAGCGCTTGAGTTCGCAAAAAAGTGAGAAAAAACTTTGCACATACACATCTTTGACATTCTGAACACCGTTGACATCTTTCAAATCATTTACAACTCTTTGATCTTTAGCATTCCTGAACTTTCATTCCATCAAAGAGTTTGAGCTTAAACTCAGAAACAACAAACACTCATTCTGAACATTAGAGTTCTTGCTCTAAGCTGAGTCTAGTTAGCATCTAGCTACTGTACCAAGAAGACAGGACTTGTGGATAGTCTATTACTCTTGGAACTAGCTGTTCCTAGACGATTGAAGAAGTTGTTGGTGCGACCTATCCAAAAGGGATTGTGGAAGGCCACCATTACTGTGAAAGGTTGAGACTCACCTCACTGGAGTGGTGGAAGAGTCAAGCTAGTGAAAAACCAAAAGCCGTTGAGATTGGCTATTTGGTGGAGCAATACTTCTGAAGAAGTGCTCTAACGGGGACGTAGGAGATTGGTCTCTGAACCTTGGTGAAAAATCTTTGAGTCGTCCTGATATTGGTTTATCTTTGTGTGTTCATCTTATTATCAGTTTTTATTCAAGTTCTTCCTCACTATTCTGATCTTACTGAAATTGAGTTGTGCTAAATTTTTATTTTAATTGCTTTCTGTTGCTAACCTTTGTTGAGAAAAGTTTTTCTAAAGAATTAAAAAGTTTTAAAGTTGTCTATTCACCCCCCTCTAGGCCAACTTGATCCTTTCAAAGGGGGCACGAGGGAAAGGGTAGAACCCTAGCCGAACCTCAAACCTCACCCCCAGTCGCCGCATGATGCTAGCAGTTCAAACAACCTAGTGCCATGCCGTCGTTGCCAGTAGTGCTGTCGTTGCCCTGACGCCGTTCGCCGAAGTCAGCCGTCACGATGGCCGCACTCCAATGATGTATCACTTATCATTTTTTGTTCCCCATCAAACTGAGAATCCAATCTGAGCTCTATTTGTGTCACTATGTGTAGGAGGTAGTGAGGATCTTGGAGGATGTGGTGCTTCAAGATGGGTGAAGGAGCGGGGATCACAGAGGATCGCCGACATCGATGTTTCTGGTGGAACTTCAGGACGCATGATAAACCCTATATTGTTGTTATCCATATTAGTGCTGTAGTGGAGCGATGTATGGTCCTTTTGATAGTATATGTGATAGTTGGGGAGCACCGGGATAGAATTTGGGAGATATCGGTATTCATGTAATAGTTTTCTCTGTTTTTGGATCAAGTTCTGGGGTACTTATGGTCAGTTTCATGCCATGTATAGGTTATTAAAAATATATATTATTCTATAAATATTTAATTAGAATACAAGAACATAAAATTTGGTTAAGCGGTTTGAAAGTTTTGGTTTGTAGAAGCTTGTTGTCCATAAATCGGTCACTGCTGAGAGCAGTTATGGTAATCTGCTATTTAGGGACAGATAATGGCCGAATTAAATTATTCCCATAACTGGAGAAAGCTAGATAATTTTTCGTAGATTCCAGATATACTATGGTTTACTACATTTGGAGCTGTATAAAAATAGTTACAAAATTGTGAAGTATGTTGTCTAGTAAAACAACAGATCGATCTTCAAGTTTGGAAACGAGGGGTTAACTGAATTAATTGAAAAATATGGATAACTAGAAATTTGTAGATAATCGAAAACATATGGTTTACTATGTTTGGGCTCCCGAGTTAGGAGTTATGGTCTTCCGACCGCTGGGACATCAAAAGGTAAACTGCCCGACGAGGGAGAAAGTTAAGTTCGAGATGTGCATAGGAGCGATGTTGCTATGTTTGATGTATGTACTATTATGGAATATTTTTTAGATGGGTTTATGTACTGTAGGAGTGACTACGGGTTTGGCTTCAACCACACGCTATTCTGTTCATTATGGGTAAAAAAGCAAGTGCATAATAGAATGATGGCATAGATGGTTAATTTTTATTGTTTTTATTGGAAACTTGTTTATCATGATGCTTTACTTGATTCCTTTTGATTATTATGAAATATAATATGTTATGATGATAAGAATAATGGAGATGATGAAACATGTTAATAACTCATATCATTTGCATATGTGCCATCATGATGGAAAGAAGTGACTTGTGTGGGCATCTACGACATACTTGGTGTAGGTATGAAAGACATATTTTGGTAGATACCTCCATGGAATTGAGTGTATAAGAGGGTGTGATATCGATGGGTGTGCACTCAGTGATACCGATATATGCTATGTGATGAGCATATGAGCATGTAGACATATTTGCATTGCATCGCTAATGATAAAAGATGATTAATAAGATGAATGTGATAAATAGTTGTTATTGAGTCAAGGACTCACCCAAGGATGATTAATGAGATGAATGTGATAAATAGTTATATTATTATTTTATTATGTACTTACCGAGTGTGGACTTACCCTTGCTTATTTTAATATTTTTGGTGATCATTGAAGGTGACATGTATAAGATGGAAGTAGCATCATTATGTTACTTGTCACATCATTTTCTGTAAATACATAATTTTAGTGTTCACTCATGAGTAATAAAGTACTTAGCCAATTCAGTTGATGGACTTTCATAATCGTAGTAAAGGACATGTTAACTTAGTCAATTTTATATTAAACGAGAAGTTTAGTTATATACGTATTGATTATTTATTCTTGATCATCATCGTCGCCGTAAGGTAAAGATTGCTCCCAGACACATGTGATTCGGACGTACCCAAGTGCAAAGACTTGGATGTTCCCGAGAGCGTGGACTCGGGCGTGCTCGGGTGCGTGGTTCTAAGTTTATTATTGTTTTTTGTATTGTTTACGATGTTATGCAAATTTCTGTGAATCGTTTTAGAATGCTTGCTGAAATTATAGTTAAAATCATGTTAAAAGTGATGAAAAATGTAAATGGTGGAAATATCCTGAGCTGTGTTGTCAAGAGGGGTGTGTATCTGGAGAATACCAGGGAGACGCTATCAAAATCTACTCTGCAGTTGTACAACACAGCTCAGGAACTTGCCCGAACTACATATCCTCGAACTATCCAAAGAACGTGGACAATTCGAGACTGCTCGCTTATAAATATGCCATTTCGTTTGGTATATTTGTAAATAAGCATCCTCGAACGGGAGACGTAGGTTCCACAGTCTAAACTCTAACATTCATCATGTGACAGCAATAATAATTCCATATTAACATCAAGCACTACAAATTAAGATAATTAAATACATGTGTGCTTGTCAAATAAAGGGTGTGAAATTTGATAGGACATACACAATACCAGTGCAATCTAAACTTTCTTTGTGACATATCAAAATTACGTAGTGCAAAATTGAAGGGGTTTGAAGGAATGCTCATATTTTGAAGAAAACCACAAATTATGCAAAATAAAGGGAAATCTCCTCAAATTAGGGTTTCAAATTTACCCTCTTAACACCCACCCTTGAGGATTTCAAATTTTCTCACCCAAGTATTGCTTCCAACCACAAAATATAAGCTATTTTTTTGGGTGGCGGCCGAGAAATCTCCTCTTCAGCTCAAGTGGTATAAATAACCTAACGAGGCATATCACAATCGGTTTTCAATTAAAAAGCGATAGTGATGTGCACGGAAATCACTATCGATTCTCATATAAAAAGCGATAGTGATGTGATCATGCGCATCACAGTCGGTTCTTATGCGAGAAGCGATAGTGATGAGCGTTTTCATCACAATCGGTTCCCACATAAGAAGCGATAGTGATGAGCACGTTCACATCACTATCGGTTCTTATGCATGCACTCATCACTATCGCTTCTTTTGTGAGAAGCGATAGTGATGTGCATTCTCATCATATTGCTTCTTAAATAAGAACCGCTTATCACCATCGGTTCTTTTGTGAGAAGCGATAGTGATGTGCACGTGCTTATCACTATCGCTTTTTATGTGGGAACCGATAGTAATTATCATGCACATTACTATCACTTCTCACATAAGAATCGATTGTGATGTTCCCAGTGATACATCACAATCGCTTCTAACCTGAGAACCGATAGCGATTATTATTAATGCCTCTCCTAAGTCATCTTCACAATCGTTTTTTCCTAAAAACTTAAGAACCGACACATATGAAGCGATAGTGATGTACCATTCTGTAGTAGTGGATCAACTAGGCATACCAATCAACCACTTGCAACTCATGATGTATTTTCTAATCATTAGTTACCTTATATTTAACCATTGTCCATTGCATCACAATGTGATTTAGCAAATAGATAAATAAATTATGAGAAGTGAACTGAACAGATTGGAGAGTGTGACTTGATCTATTCTTAATCATTTTTACTTGGCTCGTGAGGATCACCATAGAAGAAATCAAGCACCAGAACGAAGTATCCGGCCTCACCAACTTTATTGGCTATTTTTATGCATTATTGTAGATGCATCACTACTACTGGGGACATCTTTACATATCACAGGAGTTATATCTTTTATGATTGATTTTTCAACTTAGCAAGTGTTTGATTAATAAAAAAATATGGACAATCTCCGTATCAGACATATGATGGAGTTTCCAAAAATAATTATGATGTGGTGTTTTTTATCATCTTTTTTATTGGAGCTTGTTCTTTAGACCTATAGAATACTCTTCGTATGAAAAATTCTTGATCATACCGTCTATGACCTACGACTACGAGGCTAGATGTGTCCACATTATCATCTATCTAAGACCGATGAGACTAGACAAAATTATGGCCTAGTGCCAACGAGGCAAGGTCACTACTCCATCAACACGTCCCAAATGGATGGGATCAAACACTCCGTTGCCGGGCACCGACAAGGCAAAGGCAACACATACGTCTGTAGCCCATGAAGTCAGGTGTACACATGGCTAGGCATCAAGGCGAAAGTCACCCTCTTCATCAACATATCCTTTCTGTAAGCCATTACAACGATGGCATACTGTGATCGGCCATTGGCGAAACAAAGCCACCCGCATCACATCCTTATCTTCATCATCTTCATCTACATCACCATTCATCACATTCATGGAGAATGTGAAGCAAAAAATGAAGACGACGACCAGCGTGCAGCTTAATAGGAGGTATCTGATGAGTTTATCTCATGGGAATAATTAACTGGGAGCCTTCTGTTGCCCTAGGAACTAGAAGATCATGTTGTGTATTTCAGATCTGCTATGCCAAGCAGGTGTGGAGCGCAATCATTCTAAGGAACTTGTAATTCCGTGATTCTCTAGAGAATTAATAAAATACGTGTTTCCCTACTTTATTTATGTTTATTTACTTTTATGAACTTTAGTACACAGGCATGCCCGCACCTTATACCCACGCATAGAAATCCTCGAGCGATTTCTCGTGTCAAACAATGTGTTTAGAACTAGCCTTCATAATTAATAAGGAAAAGCATATGGTAGCTGTCACTTATCTAGGTTTTGTCTCGGTACATGATAATACATGTACGCTGTTTAGTAAAAAAATATCTACCAAGCATATATGTGAATATAAGTCTATGGAAGTCTTTTTGTTGAGACTAGGCTATGGTTGCTTTATCTATACCCCTTTATAATGCACATAAGTATTCTTTTCTACGTCCACCCCAAATAATGCACCCCACTAGAGATGGCCCAACCTTCATACACCCAGCGAAACGTCCCCAGAAACTTGCCTCCATCAAAATTAACCTCTCAGATCTTTCCTCAGCTTTACTCACCCACATCCGATGGCCATTGTTTAATGTGTCTAACTCATCCCTGTGGCCCACAACAGATCTCCCCCACCTCCAGCATCATCTCAAGGAAAAGGAAACAAATATCCTGGAATTAAGGAAAAGGAAACAAACGTTCTAGAAAAGGAAAAGACCATATATTACGTGCTGGGAAAAGAAAACCGAAAAACAGGGCACTATACTAGTTAGCGATGAATTGAACAAGGAAGAGTAAAAATTTACTTCTATTAGTTTGGATGCACAGTGCTTGAGGCCTTATTCCTTTTCCTTTCCTTCTATGTGTGTATCCTTATCTTGTGAGGTGGCAGATATCAACAGGCCTACCCACCAAATTGCATACTCAAATTTTCTCGTCTCAACAAAAAGATATTTTCTTCTGGATGCTTCCTAATAGGCAAGTCTTACTAAATGTGTGCAATTAGTCTCTCCATGCCAACACACATCCAACATGTCTCTTGGTATGTGCATTCAATGTTTGCATCAATTGACCATATCTTCCAAATATATTAACGTGGTATCCAGCTAACACTATAATGCTTCCTATTACATCTCTATAAAAATGCTTGTGTATCATTCCAAGCATATTATCTCAATCTACACATAGCCAAGAAACAACACAATATTAACAAGGTGATGGCGAAGAGCAAATCTACCATGGGTAGGCAAAAGATTAAGATTGAGCCCATCCAGAATGAGGAGGCACGCCAAGTATGCTTCTCCAAGCGCCGCCCAAGCCTATTTAAGAAGGCCAGCGAGATTTCCACCCTATGTGGTGCAAAAGTTGCGGTTGTTGTCTTCTCACCTGGTAGTAATTGCTACTCCTTTGGCCATCCCTCTGTTAACTCTGTCACTAACCGCTTCCTTGCTGTGAGCACTACGGATGACCATGCCATTGGTGGTGGGAGCCATGGCACTGATGGAGTAGTAGATACAGTGAATGAGATGAATCAACAGCTTGTGGATTTGCAACAATTGATGCGAGATGAGAAGCAGAGAAAGGAGAAGGTGCAAGCGGCAATGGAGAGGGAGAGTGGGGGACATGTGATGCAATGGGTCACAGATGTTAAGGCATTAGGGCTAGATGAGTTGGAGGAGTTCTACAAAGCGCTCATTGCTCTGCAAGGCCGTGTCAATGGGAAGGCCTACCAGGTGCTACAAGAAGCCAAGCAAACAAAGAAACCATTACCACAATCACATATGTACACAGCTTCAGCATCACCATTCCTGTTTGGTGGGAAAAGTGTCACACCCTTGTCTAGCACTCTTCCTATTTCCACCTATCCACTGCATGAGGGGCATGATGGCAACTCCATGTTCAACGGCTTCCAAAGCGTTGGTGGATATGGAAATTTCTTCAACGGCCAATTTGGTGGGTGATGGTTATGAGCCTATGAGTTTGTTAAGAATAATCAGAGGAGCTGATCATGCATAATATATCTAAATCTGGCACTGTGAGAATATTTATCATATCTGATCCTAGATACATGTAATCCATTTAGATGCAATATTTATTTTGATTGGAATTATCACCAAACCTTGTTTATTTAACATCTAATGCCGTGATGTGGTGTTGGTTTTAGTTCCAAAGTCTTGCATTGTGATATTAGGCCTATTCGTTTGTTGTTTTGCTATAGATTGTGAGATCATCAAATTGCAAATGCACAGCAATGGGATGCATGCAATAATTTTTCACCCTGTCGAGTGAGAACCCATCTGAGCATTTTGTACCATGTTCTAGGTTTCCCGCCTAGCTCCCACGAAAAATTCACTATTACTTGCTACTTGCTATATATTGGGCCAATCCAGCATTTGAGTAATTTTTAGTGCTTTACCTATGCAAGTATCGAATTTGGCCTTTGCATAGTTTTAAACAATAAAAATAAGGCATTAGAGTAGTAATGAATTAGGATATCAACAATACCATTCTCTCTCTATGCACGTGCGCATGTGCTTTCCATTCATCAAATTGATGTATTGAACTTTATGTAAAAGATAACATGATAAGTACAAATATGATGATGCCTACATTTGGTATCTGGTGTTAGTTAAATCCATAACAATTGAACCTTGTTCTTTCACACATAGCATGGACAAACGGATATATTAGTTTTGGTGATGTGCATGTATCATTCTGAGCTTCCAGGATATGAATTGGGCATTTGACCTCTGAGTATCTGATGAACTTAATTAGAATAAGAACACGAAACTAGTTTTACACAAGGTACACCAAATAATGTGTAATTTAAGATTTCATCTCATCAACAGTTACCGTAAAAGTATGGCAAATGGAAACTACTTTTGTCTGATTAGTTTTTGCTATTTTCATAGCAAATTTCCAACAAATCAAGCAAGAGATAAAAATTAACACGCATACGGTTGCTTATAGAAGGATATGCAAATAAATTTTAGACTGCTTATAGAATTATGGCAAATGGAAACTACTTTGGTCTCAATATTAGTGAGGTAGATTTTGTTCACCACCCCAGCAATAAACCCCCAACTCCAATAGATTTTCCTTTCTTTTTTTAAAGTAACAATGAGTGGCTTAGCATCTTCTAATGCTTTTACCTATAAGATCAACTAGGCATAACATTCAATCACTTGCAACTCATGGTGTATTCTCTGGTCATTAGTTTGCCAAGATTTAACCATTGTCCATTGCATTACAATGCGATTTAGCAATTAGATGAATAAATTATGAGAAGTGAACTGAACAGACTGGAGACTGAGACTTGATCATTCTAAATCATTTTGACTGGTGTGGTGAGGATCTCCATGGAAGAAATCAGGCACCAGAACGAAGTATCTGGTCTCACCAGCTTTATTGGCTACTTTTATGCATTATTGCAAATGCATCACTGCTAATGGTGGTCCTATTTTACAAATCACTAGTGTTATAGCTTATATGATTGATTTTTCAACTAGTAAGTGTTTGATTAATACAGACATACGAACAATCTTCGTATCAGAAATATGATGGAGTCTCAAAAAGAACTATGATGTGATGTTTTTTATTATATTTTTTTAGCCTGTTCTTTAGACATATAGAATACTCTTCATTTAAAAAATATTCTTAAAACAGGTTGATGACTAGTATCTATACTAATTGGAGGCTCATATAGGACCCTCCATGTTAATCTTGGAGATGCAAATGCTAATAATTATCATGTTAATCACAGGGAAAATAAAATCTTTAACTCCTCCTATCTTATAGAATTTTATAGAAATCAGATTACTATGGAATTTGGTTCATGCCTTTTTGAACATAGGAATAACCTAAAAATGTAACCTCAGCTATCAATTCTCAGAATGTATCTTTGGTTCACAATTGCTATTGTGTTTCCTACCATCCATTCAAAATTTTCTTCCTACAATTTTAATGCATTTTCTTATCTATATATTTTGTACACGTGTTTCTTTCCTAACCCTATTCTTTTCCTATTCTAGTGTTTTTTCATTGATGCATTTCAGAACAAGCCTTACTATTTAATAAGGAAAAGCATATGGTGGTTTTCACTTATCTAGGTTTTGCCTCAGTACGTGATAATAATACATGTACACTCTTTAGTAAACAATATATCTAGCAAGCATATATGTGAATTGAAGGCTTTTTTTAGATGTGCTATGGTGGTTTTAGTAGCACTGAATCAAACAAGGCAGAGCAGAAAATTACTTTTATTAGATTGGATTGGACAGTGCTTTAGGCCTTAGTCCTTCTCCTTTCCATCTTTCTATGTATCCTTATCTTGCGAGGTGGCATATATCACTGGGCCTATCCACCAAATTGCATATTTAAATTTTCTATTGTGTCGACCAAAATATATTTTCTTCTGGATGCTTCCTGATAGGCAAGTCTTATTAAATGTGTGCAATTAGTCTCTACATTACACATAGCACACTCCAATATGTCTCTTGGTATATCCATTCCATCTTTGCATCAATTGAAAACATTCCTTTTAAATTTTTACATTAAATGCCCTTTTAGCCAATATCTTCCAAATATATTAATGTGGTATCCAACTAAAACTACAATATTTCAACATGCATTCACATGAATATAAAGCAATGCTTCCTATTACATCTGTGTATAAATGCTTGTTCATCATTCCATCACAACATATTATATAAATCTACATTGCCAAGAAACAACACAATACAAACTAGGTGATGGAGAAGGGCAAATCAACCATGTGTAGGCAAAAGATTGAGACCAAACCCATCCAAAATGAGAAGGCACACCAGGTATGCTTCTCCAAACACCACCGAAGCCTATTGAAGAAGGCCAACAAGCTTTCCACCCTATGTGGTACAGAAGTTGTAGTTGTTGTCTTCTCACCTAGTTGTAATTGTTTCTCCCTCGAAAATTCCTCTGTTAACTCCATCATTGACTGCTTCATTGCTATGCACACTATGGATGACCATGCCATTGGTGGTGGGAGCATTGGCAGTGATGGAGTAGTAGATATAGTGAATGAAATGAATCAACAGCTTGTGGAATTGCAGGAGTTGATGGGAACTAAGAAGCAGAGAAAGGAGAGGGTGCAAACGGCAATGGAGAGGGAGAGTGGGGGACATGTGATGCAATTTGCCACAGATGTTAAAGGCGTTAGGGCTAGATGAGTTGAAGAAGTTCCACAAAGAACTCACTACTCTGCAAGGCCATGTCATTGGGAAGGTCTACCAGGTGCTACAAGAAGTCAAGGTAACAAATAAACCATTACCACAAGAACATATGCACACGGCTTCGGCATAGCCATTCCTTTCTGGTGGGAATCGTGTCACACCCTTATCTAGCACTCTTCCTAGTTCCACCGATCCACTGCATGGGGGGCATGATGTCAACTCCATGTTCAGTGGTTTCCAAAGGGTTGGTGGATCTGGTAATTTCTTCATCGGCCAATTTGGCGGGTGATGACTATGCGCCTATGAGTTTGTTAAGAATAATGATGAGGGCTGATCATGCGTAATATATCTAAATCTAGCACTGAGAGAATATTTATCATTTCTGATGCTGGATATATGTAATCCAGCTAGATGCAATATTTATTACGATTGGAATTCTCAATAAACATTGTTGCTTTAACATCTAATGATGTGATGTGGTGTTGGTTTCATGTCCAAAGTCTTGAATTGTAATATTGTTTCTGTTCCATTATTCTTTGACCATAGATTGCGAGATCATCAAATTGTCAATGCACAGCAATGGGATGCATGTAGTCCTTTTTCACCTTGTTGAGTGAGAACCCATCAGAGCATTTTCCACCATGTTCTGGGTTTCCTGCCCAGCTCCCATGTAAAATTCATCATTACTTGCTACTTGTTATATATTGGGCCGATACAGCATTTGTGTCATGTTTAGTGTTTTACCTATGCAAGTTTCGAATTTCTTCTTTGCACAGTTAAACAAAAAAAACAAGGCGTTAGAGTAGCATTAAACTAGGATGGCAACAATACCATTCTCTCTCTATGCATGTGCGCCTGTACTTCCATTCATCAAATTTATGTATTGAACTTTATGTAATAGATAACATGACAAGTAAAAATATGACGATGCGTATATTTGATATCCGATGTTTGTAAAATCAATAGCAATTGAACCCTGTTCTTTCATGCATAGCATGCACAAACTGGAATATTAGTTTTGGCGGTGTGCATGTATTATTCTGAGCTCTGAATATCTCAATTGGGCATTTGACCTCTCAGTGTCAGATGAACTTAGTTAGCATAAGAACGCAAGACTAGTTTTACATAAGGTACACATACACCACATAATGTGTAGTGGAAGATTTAATCTCATCAACAATTACTTTAAAAGGATGGGAAATGGAAGCTACTTTGGTCTCATTAGTTTTCGCTATTTTCATAGCAAATTTCCTGCAAATCAAGGAAGACATAAAAATCAACATGCATATGGTTGCTTGTAGAAGGATTTGTAAATAAATTCTCGACATTGACTTGCGGATATTGGTGAAGTAGATTTCGTTCACCACCCCAGCAATAACGCCCCAACTACAATATATTTTCCTTTCATTTTTAAAGCAACAATGAGTGGCTTAGCATCTTCTACTGCTTTTACCTGTAACATGAACTAGGCATACAAATCAATCACAAGCAACTCATGATGTATCCTCTGATCATTAGTTATCTTGGATTTAACCATTCTACATTGCATTACATTGTGATTTAGCATGTAGATGAATAAATTATGAGAAGTGAATTGAACAGACTGGAAAGTGTGACTTGATCCATTCTAAATCGTTTTTACTTGCGTCGTGAGGATCTCTAAGGAAGAAATCAGGCACTTGAATGAAGTATCCAATCTCACCAACTTTATCGGATATTTTTATGCATTATTGCAGATGCATCACTACTACTGTCAGTCAACTTTTACATATCACTAAAGTTCACTACTACAGGAATGTATATCACAATCGGTTCTTTTTAATTATAACAGTCGGTTTTGATGACGATACTGCTGGGAAATCGGGGTGGAAAGACCCAGCAAATTTCAAAAATTTATTCCTTTTTCCGGATCGATCGCATGCATTAGAACCAAGATAAGCGATAAAACGAAAAGTACACGTATGTGTACCGTAGTCTAGGAGTGCAAATATGAAGCTAGCCGCTCGTAGCTTCAACGCCAGGACGTGGCAGCGGAAGTGGATTCCGTCCGATCTTCGTGGTAGTAGTAGCTACGACCTTCAGGTATCCACACGAACAGGCACCAGACACCATACCCCGATATGCTAGTACTGCACGATACGACTCCCGTGATTTTTCTGGCTCAGGTGAAACCTTTTCACCTTCTTAAATTTTTCTCCAAATTTTTTACACTTTTTCCTCTCATTTTTCTCACCCTTTACTAAACTGCTGGGCGCGAATTTATAGCCGCGGTACGGCAGCATCCGCTTGCTACAGTACCAGAACATCTGACACTGTAGCAAGTCGTTGCTACAGTGTTTTATCCTCGTCTACAGTAATATCATCGCTGCTACAGTGCTTTCAGCACAAGAAATCATGGTTACTATGCAGATTCGCAGACTTTTATAAATAACCAGATATCATGTTCAATCGCATTGACATGTATGTCACGAGAGAAGATTTCATAAATCTGTCTTAAGCTTATTCTTGTGTGTGACCCTTTAGGTTCATGCTATGTTGGCAATAAATCGAAAAACTCTTTTTTCAATTTATTAGTCGCAAGCGGCTCCTAGTAGAACATAACGACTACCCAAATTGCATGAATGTCATTTATCCGACAAACATTCAATGAATACATGCCGATCCCTTTGTCACTTTGATATCATGGTTTAACTCAACGTTGAGGTTTGCCATCCTTATACTGTTAAACCAATTTTCTCGATTCTCTAAAATAGACTAACAAGATCGATCGATTAACAACTTTAATCTTTCGGGCATGGCGATGCACATTCTTTAATCTGTTTCATTGAGTGGCCTATTGATATCATTCCCTCAGTATGAGGAGAACAAATTCCATCTTGATCATACACTTCCCTCTGCATGATTCAATGTATACCCGACTGTTGTCCTTATGATTATCCAGTTACGGACAACGTTAGACAACATCAAAGTATACCATCCTCATGTAGGAAACTGTGTTGACCTCAGGTCTTAGGATCAATCATTATCATTGTATGAAACAACTTATGACACTAACCAAATCCTCAAAAGGTGTTTCATAAGCGGGTCAGTCCAATAGTATGTACACTTACATGTATTCACATGACTGAATGGTATCACATACCCATAATCCATGAAATGTGATTATCAATCAATTCATGTGCTTGTTTTTTAATAACGTTTATTGGTGTCCTACCCAATAAATAAACAAGGGAAAATTTATAATAATGTCATAATCAAATTACAAAGTTTCATGATCAAGTCACATACTTGATGATCTATAATATGACATTATTAAAGGAACAACATAAGCATAAATACATGATAATCATCTTCATAATTGGCCTCTTGGGCATATTTCCTACAGATACAAGGTCATTAGACAGTGATGAGGATGCGCTATCACAGTTGGTTTTCGTCCGATAGCGATAATAGGGTCATTACAATAGGTTCTAGCTCATATTTGATTGTGATGAGGGGCACATCACAATCGGTTCTGAGCTAAGAACCGATTGTGATGTGGTGTCCATCATATCTTTAGCTCTATTTTGCCATCTAATAGCAGACACTATATGGTAATTTACAAATGGTTACAAACATAGTCAGTGCATAGGAACTCAATTAAAGGTTGTCACTACTCATTTTAAAGATAATGAGCACATAGTTTATTATTATCTACACTATGCTGGCAAAAGATACTATACAGTGAGATAATGAGCACATTTCAGATCAAAACATTTCCTTTGTATTAACAAATCTACAATACAGCCAAATATAAATTTTAAGAAAGCTCCTGTAATGTTATCTAGTAATCTAGAATATCAATTTTCCATCAAAGAAAATAAACAAAGAAATCACCTACAATTTTTTTCAGAACATATCTAGTTTTAAAGCTAGAAAGGATATATGATAATTAGAACATATATTACTTAGGTGAAATTGTAGACCTGCATTCTAGCTTACCTGCCAGCCAGGAACAAATTATGGTACTACAAGCTTGATTCCAGTATCCCTAGCAACAAGAATATGTCCAATTTCATGAGCCCCCATTATGAGTGCAGTTACTAGGGCACCAAAAAGTCCATCTTTCAATAGCTCAAGGTTATCAAATGTTGATCTGGAAGAGAAAGACTCATAAACAGAAGTTGCAGAGTAATGTATGTTTGGATCAAATGCTCAATTGATAAAAGGGAATTCTAAATACTCTTAGCAAGAGTTAGTTGCTTGATGGTGCCAACGAAAACTATATCAAACAAAGCATGTCTACAGTGCTACCAAAAAGGTATTCAAATGTGTGGCAAGCTTATTTGGCTACTCCTCATGAGAGGTGTGGAAAAGTGAGGTCAATTTGCTAGTTAAAGGTTAATTTCAAAACATCTATACAACTGTGCCCTCCTATATAGAGTCCAGAGAAATCCATCCACTTCAGCTCTTCCCATTACTCATTGAACAGTTACATCAAATCATATCCTCAAACTGGTTATTGGGAAAATTACCAACACTAAGCTCCCAAACTCGCCTTCAAAGGCTATAAAACCAAAACAGTATGTTTAGGCGATCTATCTTTGCCAAAGTGTTGGTCTTCTTCTTACTTTACCTAGTAGCTGGCAATAGGACCAAATAGCCCTTAAACACCTCACTAAACAGTAAACATTGTTGTATGGGCACAAAGATGAAGATATAAATGCGTCTTAATGTATTTGACATGATGAGCTATGAGGAAGCTAGGTAGAACACGTGCACTGGTCTGGAAATTAATAGGGTGCTGATACCAGGCAGCAATAGCCAATTGTCAAGCAGGCAACAGATGACCTTCACTGATAATAACAGAATGGGTTCCTGTCAGTTAAGTAGATTGGCGATAATGTTCATGAAGATCACAATTCTCAAAATTATACGATCTAAATCTTTTCTTTTCTTTTTTTTGCCGGGCACAATCTAAACCTTTGTTGACTTAGGATAGAAGATATATGCACATTCCAAGCACAGGTGAAGTTTGAAATAGAACTGATAATTACCGGTATCCCGACAACCCAGGATTTGGCAGCAACAACAACAGCTTTCCCCACACCATTGCGTCCTTTCGCATCATCTCCAAATCCCCCAAGGAGGTAGGCACTGAGCAACCACCCTGCACAAGACCCGACTCTATGAGCAATCCCTTCGTCCAACAGATGAGCATAAACGAAAAAAAAAGGCGGTGGCATTTTTCTGACCAGCAATGAATGCGTCGGCCGTCTTGAAAGTCTCAGTGTCAAGAACAGGCAGCCCATGGCTGAACCTTCCTATCGCGGAGAAGACCAGGAGGCAAAGCAAATCTCCGCTGGCCAAAAGCCCCACCTTCCTGCCAATTCAAGCACCCACGGATCAGCAAACAGAATCAAACCAAACACAACACAACAGGAGAACGGTGCCGGGGGGGCATACGCGTAGGAGACAAGCTTGGACTCAGCAGCGACGTCGCCGGGCTTATCAATCTGGATGATGCCCTCGAGGAGCTAGCCTTCGTCAGCGACGCCGATGAGGACGGGTTCCTCTGTGGTGGCGGGGGAGCCGGAGGGGCACTCGCCTGCGGCGGCGAGGGAAGGGGGCGCCGCGGACACGCGGCGGGGCTCGTCGGCGCCCGGACAGCGCGAGGCGGCAGCGTGGGAGGCGGGGGTTGGCGAAGAGGGGGTAGGGGTTGTGGCTGCAGTGGCTGGGAGCGGGCGGCTTGGAGGGCAGCCGCCGCGCGGATATGGAGCCATTAGCGGCCTGGCTCACCAGAAGCATCGTTGCGGTCTCTTGCCGGTGTGGGTGGGGCAGTGGAGCCGGTGGGGGTGGGGAGGAAGGGGCATTTGGGCTTGAATCCAAGCAAGTTAGGGTTTCCTCACCAGTAAAAGGAACCAGTCCGGATGGATGGATCTCCACTCCATGCCGAGCGTGAGCGGGGAGGAGGAGGGCTTGGCGTTGAGGGTGGAGTGGAGGATGGTGACGGCGAAGACGGCGGTGGTGAGAAGCAGCTGCGGGGCGAGGATACCGTAGACCTTGCAGACAAAGCCCCAGCGAAGGGCGCTCTCCCTACGCGAGATCCCTAGACGAGGGCGTTGGAGTGGCGGTGAAGGGCGACGGACGCCGAAGGCTTGAGCAGCTCGCGGTTGATGGTGCTCAGCTCCGAGCTCGGGGACAAGACACTCGAGGAGTAAGGACTGAGGAGGAGAGTTCGGGAGTACGGACCGATACACACAATCAGCTTTCGAAAGAACCACCCAGCACGTGACAATCGGTTTTTATATTAAAACCGAGGGTGATAATTTTTTACCATTTATTAAACACCCTCACCAAATTATCTATATACAATCAGTTTTTTTAAAAAAGTTAGGAACCAATACAGATAGTAGTTACAACTTTTATGATTGATTTTCAACTAGCAAGTTTTTTATTAATACAAAAATACGGACAATCTTCATATCAAATATGGTGGAGTCTCAAAATGAATTATGATGTGACGTTTTTGTTTATCTTATTTTTACCTTGTTCTTTAGACCTATAGAATACTGTAGGATCAACATGCGATCGGCATCCAGAAAAAAAATCAGAATGTGGTTTGAATATTGTTAGAACACAAAATATAGAAAACCCTTGAGTCTAGCTTGTTAAACTTTCCATAATAGTTGAATATAAACATTTTCCATGGACACTGATCACTTGTTGAAAACAATTGTGGTGTCTGAAATACAAAAAGATCAAACTGGACAAAGTAAAATCGCTAACTGCATTGACGCCAATTGTTTGATATATGAAATATTAAAAAATAAAGCTGTACTCCCAGACATAGCTCTTTAAACTAAAAATCGATCCAAATGTGATTGCATTGTTCAACTAACACAATATGAGGTATATAAGTGTCACGGACACAGCATCAAATTGGAGTCGGCATTTTCTCTGAATTTAGGCTACAAGCGGTGACGAGGTCAGCTAATGCAGCCGCACATACATGTGCCCGGCAAGCGTCGTCTCGCTACCCTGGTTGGTATTAGCTGGGCGCATAGGGTTCCTTTTTTCTTACACACTCATTGATAGCTTGTAAACTTGTGTTAAATCAGCAATAAATTAAGAGAGGTGATTGTATGCATCACTATTTTAAAACTGCATAAATATTAAAGTATGAATGATGGATGAATGTTGATTACTTACTACTTTAATTGCTTCGAAATTTATACAATTTATATTGAAAGGGAATATACAGAAGCACTGCTCATAAATTAATTAATAGCTCAGCGCCTTCTCAGAGGAAAAAAAAACACGCCAGCGTAGAATTTTTTTTTCTTTAATATTTATTTTTAATCTTTTTTTCAAAACTAGTCGCCCGGATGAAAAAATAACAAAATTACCCTCCGATCGCCGTGTATGGGCGATCGCCCCATACACTGAGCGATACCTCCCTCGCCCACGGCTCCGATAGCGGCTCTAACGGCCTGTGTGATGATGGGCCCCTATCGACAGGCTCTTATTTAAGCGCTCTCGATTATTGTTTGTCTGAGAGAAAGGAAAGAAAGAGAGGGGGCCGAGCGAGAGAGAAAAGAGGGTGAGAAGAAAGGGAGAAGAGGAAGAGAAGAAAAAGAAGGGGAGCCAAAAATTTAGGTAAATTTTGAATTTTATTGTAGAGTTAGTTTTAGCAATTTTTGTAGAGGTAAATGTAGGAATTTTTATAGGTTATGTAGTATTTAAAATTTAATGTAGCATTTAATATTTAGGAATTTGTTGTAGTATTTAGAAATTTTAGGATTATGTATTGTTTAGAAATTTAATATAGCAGTTAATATTCATAAATTTAATGTAGTATGTAGTATTTACAAATTTAATTTAGTATTTCAAGTATGTGCAAATTTAATGTAGTACTCGGTATGTAAAAATTTATCTGATGAGAAATATTAGACAATATTTGAATTTAATTTAAATACGGTTGTGTATTAGTAATTTTGTTATGCAAATAATGTATTAGGCAATATATATACAAATGTAATGTGGTATGAATTTAATTTAGTAGGCTCGTGTATTACTAATTTTATTATGTAAATAATGTATTAGGCAATATATACAAATGTAATGTAGTAGAAATTTAGTAGACTAGTCGAATCACTTATTTATAGTCGTATTTTGTAGTACGATCAATGTACGTTTTGTAGATTGTATTTTAGAGTAATATTTTTCCGTCGGACGTTGCAGCATGTCGGAGAAATTGTATTTCCAAATATTTTATGGAGACTGTTCGGTTGCGGGTGAGAGCAGTAGTGAGCCGAGCGCAAGACCGTTTTTACGGAGAGTTGATTCCTATTAACTCGACGTCAACATGGAGGAGTTATGTTGGTTTTGCCGTAGAGCGGAGTTGACCGCTCATGTTGTTGGTACAGTGCTACCCGATAGCTCCATCGGTGTCGCAAGTTCGTGATGTCGGGGTGAACATTACGGGGGAGGGGACGTCAAATGTAGAAGGATCACGAAGAGCAAGGCGGCGAGGAGCCGGAGGCGAGGAGCACGAGGCCCAGCGGTGGCGAAGGGGCCGGGGGCGGAGGAGACAGCGGTGGAGGCGCGGGTGGCCGACGAGGGGAGGAGGTGGAGGACATTGTTGACTGATGGAAGAGGAGGACCGTGCGGATGAGAAGTCCACGATGGTGAGCACTCCGGCGAGGAGGACAACGCCCACGAGGTGCCTATCCTGGTGCGTGGACCAATTACAATTTGAAGACCTGCGGGTGGTGTGTGCACCGGTAAGTGGGTATTGCGTGCATTCTTCGCCTGGCGCATGCATAAATGCGTTAAAACGCTTGTCGCCGGTCCTTTGCATGGGCGGCACGTTCCTCACGGGAAGTACAAGGGCGATTCTAATCTGCGATCGCGGTGGATGCCAACAACCGAGTTCTACCGGTTGCGTTGGCATTCGTGGAGGGAAAACACGGAGAGTTGGTGCGGTTCCTTGAAAGAGTGAAGCTAGCGATTGTTCTCGGCGGGCTGATGTTTGTGTCATCCATGGCCGACATGCGGTACTGTTAAGAGCGATCGTGGATATGCAACAAGGGTCCGCCGTCGTGGGAGCGACAAAGTGGCGGACACGAGGAGCGGGTGGTGCATGAGGCACATGGGTGCCAATTTTTCCGTCGATTCGGGAACAAGGAGCTTATGAACATGTTCAAGCGCTGTGCAAACAGAACCAACGGAGGAAGTTCGGCGCGCTTTGGAAGGCGTTGGGCGAACTAACGAAGAAGCAATCAATGGATCCCGGAGGTACCGCTAGTTCATCAAGGAACCCGATGGTGTACCATGGCGAGGAGAGGACCCCACACCTTGTGTGCGGCTGCCGACAGACCCCCAAACCTCGGCGTGGGCCGTACCAAGATAAAGAGTTTCACCGATTGGATCGACATGAGCCTTTGGAGAAATGGTCCTTCGCGCATGACGAGGCGGCTCGCGTTATGGGATCATGACAACGAACTGGCGGAGATTTACAATGGGTAATGAAAGGCACGGATGCCTTCTGCGGTGGGTATAGTTGAGGTGTCTTATTAGGGACACGAGATATTTTATTGAGCGATACAAGACCTCCACAGCATGTATGTCGGACAATCGATCGTACTCAAGCTGTTGTGTCTACCTACATGTCCAAGAAAACAAGAAAGGCACGGACACATCGGGTTACACCGGAGAGTGGCGTGGAGCGGAGATACCACGTGCCTGCGGTGGCCGAGGTCGCAGGGTGCCACCCGCAGAGGACTTCCCATCATGCATACTCCGGCGGTGAGTGCGAGTGCTCTGCCGCCAAACCACGCTGCTTTGCACTTGCCGTGCTGCGTCATTGCCGCAGCCGCCGAGACGCATCAATCCTGTCGTCCGTTCGTCTCCCCGTACTACTACAAGCAGAGCGTTCTCAACACGTGGCATCACGAGGTGTACAAGTACCGAGTGGACGGATCGTTCACAACAGCCCCCCCTCCGGACCATCGATGGGTGCGGACATCCGAATGTTGAAGCCAAGGTCGGACGTCGAAGGACAAGCGCGTTCGAACGATATGGGCGAGTCCGAGGCGTCGCAACCGCGGATAATGTAATTTTCCATGTTGTTCCCATCTTGTATTTTTCAATGGACCGTAAGTTGTGATGTAAGTTGTAATGATCGATGTAATTTTCAATGTACTAGTAAGTTATTTTTCGCATCATGTAATTCTTGATGTACCGAGTTAGTAGCTATGAGGATAATGTAATTCTCGGCGTTGTGTGCCTCGTCGAACATGTCGTTGTCTTTCGTATGTTTGTAATATGAGTTTTTTGGCTCTCGCACTTTGGTTGTATTGTTTGATGAGTATGGTACAATTCGTTATTTCGCATTTCATTTTGTGTGCACATGTAATTCTTGACAAATTTGTTGTATTTGCTTTCTAACGAGCCACGATGGCGCGACCTTGCCACGAGCTGCTGGGCGTGACCGTCGATCGACCACCGGTCTAGGTACTCCGCAGAGGAGAGCCGAGAGCTAGGGACACTCCGACCTCGGGTGCCCAACGAGCCGCCGCATCGACCCACGCTGGGTTCCACGGTAGGCGCCAGCGCTTGCACTCTTTTACGTACATGTACTTACACGTGAATGCAATTCTAACGACGCAATGCACTACATGCGAGTTGCGGCGGTGGCTTACTTCCTCTTTGTAGGATGGTGGAGCGGTGTTGCCCGTTAGCGGGCAAGGAGGTCCGCGGTTCGGTGCGATCGGTCCTGCTGGCGCGCTCGTGGACCGGTGGAGACCGGAGGCGCACGTTCCACCTTCCGTGCGGAGAGATGGCTCGGCGCTGCGGGGCGTGTCGTACCTCTTAGGCCTCCGTGTGCGGGTCCAGCGATCGTGCCGCCGCGGCGCCTCCGTCACGTGTACGCCGAGTTGTCGGCGCGTTCGCCATGATGCGGCAGCACCCGGCGACCCTACCAGCCCCTTAGGGAGGTGGCGCCCGCGGACCGGCGAAGGCATGGTTTGCCAGTTCACGGTGAGTACCTCTTTCTTTGAGAATTAAAATAGAAGCGCTAAGTTGCGATAATGTTTGTTCTGCGACAGCTGTAGGCTCAGCTTCTCCACCCGCACGCGGAGGAGGCGGACGTGGCCCGCCACTTGGAGGCATACCTCCTATTGTTGTTCGGTTGGGTGATGTTCCCGTCCTCCCACGGGAACACGGTGGACCGTCACCTGATCGAGTACGCCCAGCACATCGCCGACACCCCGATGGATGAGGTAACACACTCAGTTCCAATCTCATCTCAGCGGAGCACGTCTAACTCCCCCTTGTAAATAGGTGATGCAGTGGTCGTGGGCCTCAGCTGTGCTTGCGGCGACGTACGGAGGTCTGTACGACGCCGTCTCTCGGGCGGAGCACGACGCGACGATGTCAGGTTGCGTCCTACTCCTCCAGTTGTGGTCTTGGGAGCGCTTCTCCGTCGGTAGGCCTGTTGTTGACACGACACCGTACCCCGAGGACCTTTACGGAGACGACCCGGTGGACTGGCCCACCATGGTCCACTACTGGGTCCGACGACAGGTATGCTCTCTAGTATCTTTTTCCCCACTAACGCACTTCAATAACCTTCGCCATTTCTTATTTCCTCGCAGCGGAGGTTCGCGCACCGACAGGTGAGGAGGTCCTACCAGGAGTTCGTTCGGGAGTTCGACCGCCTCCACGACGAGGCGTGCGGTGGGCGCCATACACCGCGTCGGCGTCCACGCCCGAGCACCAGCGGGTCTCCGTGCTTTGCACGCGAGATGAGGCCTTCGGCTCACCGTAAGGTGCTCGTCTTTGACCTTTGCGTCGAGTACTCCCGCCGCAGTCTTTGCGGCGATTCGGCTGTTCGATCCTTTCCTTTGCCGCCTCGTCACGTTGTCGCCGCGTGGCGCTCACGGTACTGCCCCGATCCTACTACTCCGCATCTTTGCGAAATTAATGTGGTGTGTACTTACTGTTTTTGCATTGCGGATGACCGGATGGGTGCTGCGGTGGGCTCTCGATTCGCGCCGTATGCGACCATGGGCGTCGTCGATGGGGCGCCGCGACTCGGCGAGAGGTCACGAAACCCGACCGTCGACCATGATATGTACGATCGATACATGGAGTGGTTCGCCCAGCGCTTTCGCCTTAGGGTGGGTACACACACGGCCGCGTCGTCGCCGCGCGAGCATCGGTAGCGGACACGTACCCTTCACGGATGTCCCGGAGGACAACGCCTACGTAAGTGTCGCAATCGAACCTACATGGGCACGTCTTTTCATGTAACTTACGTAATAACAATCGGCGTTACATGCGGACTCAGCTCATGGCGGAGATTGAGGTGGAGGCGTGTCCATGTTGACGCGCCTACGGGGCATCGGTGACCACCACCAAGTCCGAGACGGCTTGGGTCGGGTCCTCGTGCGGTGAGGCGGTTGGCTCGCAGCCACTGCCGGGCGCGAGACGTCGGCGGGCGCAGCACACCACGTCACCGCCCCCAAAGCACCTCGCCCTACCCGTCGGTTCCTCGCTACGCTCCCACGCGGCGGCGGTGGGGGCGATGGTGAGGAGGCTCCCTCCGCGTCTCGCCCTACCCGTCGGTTCCTCGCTCGCTCCCACGCGGCGGCGGTGGGGCGATGGGCTCTGAGGCTCCCTCGTCGTCCGTGCCCAGCGAGACCCGAGTGGTTTCGGCGGCGGCGACCACATCGGCGACGAGAGTTCGACACGGAGGAGTACCTTTCGGCCGACTACCTCGACCCTCTCGGCTCTCGGTGCGCCGCCACGAGGACTTAGCCTCGTCGCGCGCGCTACTACTCTACGCCGCGCCGCAAGGCGGCCTAGGAGGGACGTCCGTCGCCGTCGCCACTCACCTACCCCACGGGCGATTAGGAAGCGTGGCGTGATTGACTTGTTATGCGGATGTATTTTTGTAATGGCTTTACGTTCAACGGCACATTGTATAACTCTCGAGTTAGTAACATGGCAGCGTTATCACTTTAAATTGTTCAAATCATTTATGCATTGCTTGCCTATGCCACACGGCGTGACAACACACCAACGTCTCGGTGCACCTATCGCCTCTAGTAGGGCGTCGCCTAATATGGGCGATCGCCTAATATGAGCGATCGCTCCATACCCGGCGATATCGCCTTTATAACATTCGTTCTCTGGCGGTCTATAACGAATAGCGGAAGAAAGAATAGAGGGTGAGCATCAATCGAAAATGCCGAGGCGCAAGTGCAAAGGGTAAGGGAAGGCAAAGGAAGAAGCAAGTGCATGCCGTGAATTTAGCGTACCAAGATCTCTTCCTACCTCGTGGAGTGTAGCACCCATGTGTATGTGCGGAGATATTTGCGGGCTTGTCCGCTCTTGGGAAGTTTCAACTTGGAAGATGAGGTATTGGAAGTGCGCAACTTCGCCTTCGATCCGTAGGAGAAGAGTCGAAGGATCGCCGCATGGTAACAATCGTCACGGGTTACATAATATTTGTGAATGAAACTTTGCTAATTTACGTTTCATGCGATCACCTCCGCCATTGTGTGAATTTGGCGATGGTTTGATCGGAGATCAACCCGAGGACCAACGGCTTCTTGACCAAGCCAACCGGCGGGGCGAGTTCAGCGGCGGCTTCAAGAACAACGCGATGCCGCACGCGTGGAGGCATGTAGGAAGGAAGCGGAGGAGAAGGAGGCCGAGAGAGAGAAGCGAGAGAGGCGCGGCGTGCGAGAAGCCACGGAGGCATGGGCGAATGGGAAGTGGCCTCGAAGCACTCGATGACGTCTGGTGTTAACTTTGATTTTCTTTGTTCGTGGTACTCCTTTCGGTTTTAAGTCGTAATAAAGAGTCGGCCTACCCTTCAAGTGTATGCTCACCGTCCAAGGGCTCGTATATGTCCCTCTTGCTCAGTTGCTCCAAATGATGTTATTTTTGTCCATCAAGATAGGTTATAGCATTTTAAGTTCATCGATTTGATTCCATCGAGTTTGACCCTCGTTTGCGAAAGATACGGCCATTTTGATATTTTACTGGGTTGCATATTGGACAACAATAAAATAGTGTAGCCTAAAGTGACATCTAAATATTTTTACATAATTGTAACCTATGCAAGCCCAAGAATGCAACAAAACTGGTTCTGTCAAGTTTTGAGGCCTTTTAGATATTATTATAACTACTTGAACAGTGAATGCTATAAAGGGTTTAAACTAGCAATCTTTGATTCAAAATGCAATCATATTTAGATATTTTTGCAAAAATGAAGTGCATAAGGTTGTAGTAACTTATTCTATTTATTTCATGATTTATGGATCAACACACAATGTAATTCCTTCACAATCTATAGTTAGAGCCTAGCATTCGAACTCAAATGAAATTATTTTTCGCAAACAACACATAGATTTTTATTTTACAATCTAATTCCTCATTCCAAAATTTAAATTTAGAAACAGTTTCATTTCATTTGGACACTCTTAGCAAAAGTTATGGGGTTCATATTAAAAAGCATATAGTAATTACAAAAATACTAAAAAATTACTTTGCAACCCACATCACTTGTCTCGAGGCGGCAGAATACCATGTGTGTAGTTACTCGATTAACGGTAGGGAAGAAATCGCCGTGTATGGGGCGATCGCCCCATACACGGGCGACCGGAAGGCATTTTCGTAATTTTTTTCATTCCGACGTATAGTTTTGAAAAAAAGATTAAAAATAAATATTAAAGAAAAAAAATTCGTCAAGTGTAGGAGCACAAGGCGGGAACAGGACATGCCAGGCATGGGCCGTGGGCAGGCCAAAGCCCACGTGCACGAATACCTACCATATATCATATTCTTTCGGAAGGTGGCCCATGAGGCGGGTAGAATGCGCGAATATGGGACTTGGCAGTATATTATAAGCTGAGCGGGTGTACTCGTTGTGATTGCACTGAAAAATACAATAAGGCTATCTTTGGAACGACTTTAGTTTGGCTTCTTTTTAGAAGCCAATAGCTGTTTTAAACAAGTGGCTTTTTTGCAACCCAAAGCTAAAAGACAACAGTCTATTTGTATTAGAAGAAACTGAAAGCCGAAAGCTGGTCTAGGATAGTTTTCTATAGCTTCGGTGGGTTGGGACTCTAACTTTGCTATTAAAGTTGAAGAAAATTACCTCCTACAAAGTATAAATTCCAAACTTCACTCCTTTCACCCTCATTCCTAATCCGCACCCTTCACACTTAAAAGCTAGACTGTCAAACATCAAACATTTTCAGTCCAGCCATACAGCACTTAAATATTGCAGCCCAGCCGAAAGTTGTTTTTAGAAAAGCTACAGCCATGTCAAACAGGACCGAAATCTAATGTGATCCCCAATCAAACTCTTCTATCGCCAAACTCTTCAGTTTCTACCCAGATTTTCAAATCCAAGAGCATAAACGCTGCCCGCTCCGGTGAACCAATGCTACTGCTGACGCTATGTCATGGAGACACGAAGAAGGTGAATTGAGGTCAATATCTTAGGCCCTGTTTAGATTCATTAGTGCTAATAGTTAGCTGGCTAATAGTTAATAGCTAGCTAACTATTAGCTGGCTAATTATTAGTAGGGGCTGTTTGGATCCACCTGCTAATAAAGTCCACAAAATCAGTCAATTAAAGAGAAATGACCATAATGCCCTTTTAGTAAGATAGTAAATGAGTGGACAGGGACGCTTGAGTGGATAGGGTTGGAGGGAGGGCAAAAGTGTCAATTGGCTATCTATTAGCAGCTTTTAGTAGGGTATAACCTGCTAATGAACTAATTGTTAGTAGGGTGGGTTGTTAATAATTAGCTGGTCTATTAGCAGACCTTTTTGGATCCATAGCTACTAATTTTAGCAGCTAACTATTAGTGCTAATGGATCCAAACAGACTCTTAGAGAGGAGAAGTAAGGGTGGAAAATGGGAAGTGAAGGGAAGGGTGTCATGTGGCAACACCCAGATATGTCATCACCAAAGAATTGTTAAGACCACTATCAAATTTGCAATACCCTTAATTAATTGTCAGTGTTTTTCTTATTTATCTTTATAATTTGGGAACTAACTATTTTTCAGACTTTTTACCATCCTCGAGGGAGGTAGTCTCGTCTCCCCACCCCCGAGGACGCGTCTACGAGCAGTCCAATCCAGGATGGGGAGAAGCATGGCCAATCGCCAAGGCGTGCCCCTTCACTCAGACACTGATGCATGGCCTTGCTGCTGCCGCCGCCTCGCCGTGACTCACTCACTCGACGTCCGCACGGTCATCCTCACATTGCGCCGCCGCCGGCCGCAGGGGATGAAGCAAGGAGACAAGAGCTCTGGCTTGCGCTACTAGAAGAAGTGGGCATCCAGGTTCGAGCCTGGGCAGACGAGGTGCTCAATACCATGCCCAGCCAACCGAGCCAGCGCTTGGTCCTGTAACCCTTGTATTTCGATTCGTTGGTACGCCCCATATGGCAGCAACTTAATTACGAGTTTACTTGGCCCTAACTGCATCTTCTTCTCCAATTCCTATTTTATACAATGCCATCTTCTAGAAACAACGGCCGTACTTGCCTACCTAGTTCCATGTTCTTTCCATATATACCTGGATCAGGAATGTATGTTAGCTGGATCAGTGAATCATCACTAATATAAACGCATGCTTGAATGTCCGCGTCAAGAGGCTAGGGACCCTGACCGGCCCCAGCATGAGCATGTTCCTGCAAACTCAAAATTCAAGCCACAACCATGCGCAATAATCATAGTAATGAATAGCATGCATGTACTTATTTGATGGAAATGAAAATTAAGATATAGATTAGCACATATACACGTAACATGTAATGATCCTTCCTAGTGATGTCGTCCATGTTACCCTGAATGACGAATATTGCGTTGGCTGCTCCCCACCCAGTACTGCACATGCTCAACCGAAGAATGCACGCGCGCGCGCGCAGCTATTTGAACACAACAGCTTCACATGTTCTGGGCGACGGCAAATGTCTCTGACGGTGTTTTCGACATCAAATAGTTGGGACTTCCTTTCGGGGCGAACTTTGGATCATTTTATGTACTTGAGCATACATAACTTGTCTATGTTTTAGCTGCCACTTTTTTTCCTCCAGAGTTCTTGACAAATAGTGATTGTTTCGAGCTTCAGTTTTGATGTTATATCAACAAGACATCATTGCCTCTGTTTAGAGAGCATCAGTCAGTCCACTGAAGTCTCAACTTGAAGCAGGGCACTGTTCACTGTCCGGCAACGGACAGTTAGTACTGTACTGTACTGTACTTCCAATTTGCACCTTATGGTGCACAAGTTCAGGCCCCCTCGGGATAGTTTATATCCAGCTTCTGCTTAAAAGAAAATCAGATTATTTATCGAACAGAAGGATTCTAGATAGCTTCTATCATAATAAAAAGTTGTCCTCTACATAGAATCAGAATCCGGGTGCCAGCTGATTCTCACTGATTCTCGCCAGCCCGGTCCTCCATCTCCACGCGCAGCCGACCCAGCCTGATTATCCCATAATCAGAAACAGCTTCTTCCATAATCCAGAATCTACACAATCAGAAGCTGTTCGGGCTATATATGCACAAGAGCAATCTAATGGGGCAGTGGCGGAACTAGAAATTTTTTGATGTAGGTGCACACTTCATATGCACAACTCTATAGTCTTGTATAGTGATTTCGTAACAACATAAATCCAACACATATATTTAAAATTTGCTAAAAGTACAATACAAATAGTTCTAAGTTCTGAAAAATTCTAAACCACTAAAATCGAAACCAATTCAATCAACAAATTTGCCCTATTGAAGAGGTGAACTTATAGCGTTTCCCCGGCACCCCCTAGATCCGCGTGTACAATGGGGTGGATAGTGATTTCGTAACAATATAAATCCATCACATATATTTGAAATTTGCTAAAAGTATAATACAAATAGTTCTAAGTTCTTAAAAATTCCAAACCACTAAAATCAAAACCAAATCAATCAATAAATTTGGCCATTTGAAGAGGTGAACTTATAGCATTTCCCTGGCACCCCTAGATCCACCCCTACGATGGGGTATAGAGTTTAATACAAAACTCCGAATTAAGCTCTCTTAACGGTAGACAAAGGGGAAATGTTTGATACTTGCCCGAAAGGAAATTGCACAGGTTCTAAAGCAGACACCGACCAGCAGTAATCCATAATTAACCGCAAATCTCTTAGGGCATGTTGCCAGATATAGCTCACAAGAACCAGTCAAGCCATTTTTGCTACCAGGAATTAAACCAACGTGGTCTAGCTTAGCTCCATGTGCAGTTTACTAAACACACATTCGGAGACGTGCTATTTTTCGACAAGAAACGTGGTACTTAAGCTAATTAAGCCGCATGTTCGTGCAGGTAGCTAGGTCAACGGCGACCCCATGGGATTAAGCTTGCATGCATGAGAGACCATGTTTTGAACACCTTCTATGATCTATCCAAGCCTTAGCCAGCCTAACATTCCGTTGAATCCTAACATGCTATGTCTCTCAGACATTCGAAAGAACATGCCATGCTCCTTCCTTCCCCATCTGATTAGCTATCACAATCCGTTCATTATAAATACAGTGCAAAACACCGATGGAAAACAACAAGAAGAAGAAGAAGAAAAAGAAGAAGAGCAAGTTAATTAGTTTCTAGAACCTAGTTGCATAGCCATGATGTCATTGTTATCATATGGTTGTAAGCTATGCGTGCTAGTGCTAGCCTTCGTCGTTCTAGCCATGGAGATGGAGAGGGGCATGGCGTCTCTGCACAATGACATCGATATGGTCTGGGGTGAGGACCACAGCTTCTTCTACATGGACGGCGACAACGTCGAGACGGTCGCGCTCTGCCTCGACCAGACACACGGCTCGGGCTTCGTCTCCAAGGACGCCTACCTCTACGCCCGCTTCGACGTCGATATCATGCTCGTCGCCAACAACTCCGCCGGCACCGTCACCACGCTCTACGTAAGTCGATCTCCCCACCGCCACGCCATGCATGTCTGGCCGCGGTCACCACGCGCTTCACGTTGCATATACTGGCACTGCCGCATCGGTTATTTAATTTCATCGCGCGAATGGGTGCAGCTGATGCCGGACGATGTGCCGTGGGAGTACCACGACGAGGTGGACCTGGAGTTCCTCGGCAACGTCACCGGCGAGCCCTACACGCTGCACACCAACATCTTCGCCAACGGCGTCGGCGGCCGAGAGCAGCAGTTCCGGCTCTGGTTCGACCCCACCGCCGCCTTCCACACCTACTCCATCGTCTGGAACCCCAAGCACATCACGTAATTAAGAACCTGCTTTGGTATCTCATTGCAAACTGCAAGTTGTTGTTGATGTCGAGAGAGAGCTCAATTTTGTCGGCGTTGCATGTATAAATTGTCAGAATCATGGTGGACGGCGTGCCGATCCGTGACTTCAAGAACGAGGAGGCGCTCGGGGTGGCGTTCCCGACGTGGCAGCGGATGCGGCTGCACGGGAGCCTGTGGAACGCCGACGACTGGGCCACGCAGGGCGGCCGCGTCAAGACGGACTGGTCGCAGGCGCCGTTCTACGCCTACTACCGCAACCTCCGCGTGTCGTCGTGCGTGCCGTCCCCCGGCGTGGCGTGGTGCGGCGACGAGCCGCCGGAGTCGGCGCGCTTCGAACAGGAGATGGACGAACCGGCGCTTCAGAAGGCGCGCAACGCACACATGATCTACGACTACTGCAAGGATTCCAACAGATTCGATGGATCGGGCTTCCCCAAGGAATGCACTTCTGACTAGGATTTTTTTGAACGGAATATATATAGCTAATCAAATAAACTTTGTTTGTATTGTTCTTTTACACGATGCACATGTAAAGAGAGCTCGTTCATAAATAATCTTTTCCAGTTTAATATACCGGAGCAATACTCTTAAATATCCTATCATTTTTTTTGTTTTCAAATTCCCCAAACTGCAATAATAATAATTTCTGACTAGGATTAATACTACATGTTTGTTGGGTTTGTACATTAATTAGTTTGCTTGATCCGACCTAGATTTCTGATTCTTTCGTTCATTTGTTACGCTTCATTCATCTCTTAGCTATTTTTTTCCTTTTCAGTTGTAACAAATTTTCCAGAGCAAGCATGTACGTATTTTGGCATCCATTCTTCGATAACAATATTGGCGAACATTTTTGGTATTTACTCAACAAGCTAAACTTTTGCTGAGGCGATGTGGCCTTTTATCGTCAACTCATTCCGACAGTAGCTCTGTCACTATTTGATTTGGCGACACAAGTTCTATCGCCGTTTGGTTCGGTGATAGAGGCTTTGTCATCATTTTCATATGGTGAGGTTATTCTATAATTTTGTAGAGAAATTTTATATTGTATTATACTAGTAGTATACGATAGATAGTAGAAATCAGATGTAACCGGTGATTTGTTTGATGATATTCTTATTACTCTACTATCGGAGAAAATATAAATAAATACTAGCTAATTTGATTAATGTACAGTAAAAACTCTTTTTTTTAACCGCGCTTTTTTTACATTAATACAACAGTGTGTTATTTGAAAAAATTCTTGAGCTGGTTGGGGTGCAGCACTATTCGGCTGATCTCACACTATCCGTACTCAGACTTGGGTCCAGCCTAGTGGCCCGTACTGGGCTGGGATGGGCATCTGGGCCAGGTAGATCGTGCTCTGTCTCCTCGCATATTTTGGGCTCTGTTTTCTACGTCTAGAACCTCAGTTTCTCAAGCTTACAAATTCTTACAAATCCATGGTAGTCATGAGAAGTAGGTGATCTGTGTGTGTGTGTGTGTCGTCTTAGAATTGAAAGTAGGAGTGTGTGTGTCGTCTTAGAATTGAAAGTAGGAGTGTGTGTGTGCGTGTCGTCTTAAGAATTCAAGTGTGGGAGTGGAAACTTTGGATCGGAATGAGATCTGAAATCATTTCTAGCTACTCGTATTTCTTGCGAGCGGAAGGAGATATTTATTGCATATATGATGAGAAACAGAGTATGCTACATCCAAGTGATTCATGAGCCATGCCATTCCTGATAAAAAAAAAAGACGAGTCACAGCATTTGACATCTTCTAATTAACCTGGTCCACCTCCCAATTCTGAAACTGCTGCAATCAGGATAGCACATTCAATCAAGGAAGTAGTAATCTGCACTCTCTGGTGACTGCTGACAAGCCACGGTCAACCATATCATGGCTGAAAGTAGGAGAATTGCTGTAGTGAAATGCCTTGCATGAATAGTAATGCACTGTTGAAAGCTAATGGTCTCTGCACTAATCTTTTTTTATATATACATAAAAAAGCGCGTCTCTGCTGCTCAGCATACTAGAGTGACTCGTACTCCACTGAAACATAGTGTAGTTCTCTCTGTTGTTCGGACTATGACAGGAATGGAATAAGAACTGAAGTGCGGGAGCTGAAAGGTGGGAATAAGATCCGAAATCATTTCTAGATAGTCAGAACTACTCCCTTGCTTGATGCCACAGCAATTCTTCTTCTTTTCTTTGTTTCCGTATGTACATCCTGAAATCATCAAAGAAAATCGTCAGAATCGAAACATTTGGCACAGCATCTTCGGTTCAGCCATTGATTTCCGTATTGCCACATTTGCTTTCAGGATAATCAAACCTCAGAGAGGACGATCTCAAGTACCATTAATTGCTAATTAGTAGGAACAGTTAGGCTTAAGAATCCATTCAGTAGGGCAAAGTGGCAGAAAAGCTTTATTCCATTTCGAGCCCACAAGGCATTCAGTGCGGTACAGCAAAGGCCCCCATCACAGCACAGCATTCCCGGTCCCTTCCACGTCCAATTTTCGATAAGCTGAGCTGAAAAGCAGGCAGGCGAGTCTCCCTCCAAGAGATAAGCATTATTCTATGTCCTCCACTACACTCGCCCCAAATCCCAGCCACTTTAGCTCAGCACCAGATGGTCATGATAATCTCTGGCCTTAATCATTGCCATTGTCCCGCTCTGAAGCTCCAGGAAAAGAGCACTAGTGCCGTTTGTTTTGGATTTGCCAATTGCTTGCCGCTGCTGGTAATTACTGGTGCTGGTGTGATGCCGCAGAGCAAGTGGGCATTGCCTTGCTTTGAACCAGTGACATTCCTTCGGATGGTCTGATGTATACTTTTCCAGGAAAAAACGATGGCCTGATAGTTGACACAATTTGCCTTGCCTTTCTCCAACAGCATGTGTCCATTGTGCTCAATTCGAATCAATCTGCCTCTCTCTTTTCTGAACAACATTGTTTTTCAGTCCAGTTCTCCCACCTCTGGGTTCAAGTTCATTCAGACTGAGCCTACATTGCGAAGTTAATTAACGGAAGGAATTGACTGCCCTTTTTACTTGAGAAATTTTACAGTGGATTACATAGGTAGTAAGTAGTGGTAGTAGAAATCAAATCTAACCATCTATTCTCAAGGGTATTTTAGACTTTTTATATCCATTCATCAAAGGTATTTTAGATTTTTCCTAATTCGTTTACAGTTTTAGGTTTACCGAATACCTGTTGATCTTCAAAGACTTCTTATCCATTCATCCGTTATTCATCAGAATCACAAGACGTGTTTTATCGTAGAGGTTTTATCGTAGAGGACAGATAGTATGATGGAATTTTTTACTCTTTTACCCCTCTTTCAATTTTACTACCAATACTACAGGTGGTAGTATAACTAGATCTAAATTGATCTCAACCATTAGATTCAAAGGAATAGATGGCTTATATTGACTTTAATCCACTGTAAAAGAGCTCTTTTACTTACAGAGAGATAGTCAGGTAGACTAAGAGACTTTTTTACCATCACTGGGTACCAAAATTTACATGGAACTAGTACTAAGTGGTACTAAAAGTTGATACCTCCACCTTTTAAACTTATGATACCTCTTAGTGCTAGCTTAATATAAATTTTAGTGCTTTGCAACGATGGTAGAAAGTCTGCTAGATTAATTGTGCACCAACCAACATTGCCAAGAAGAACATGGCAGCTGGCTAACTGTGCTGTGTGTCCTGTTCAATGTGTACGAGTGAAACCGTAACAGCGAAGCACACGGTTGTCACATGTCTTCTTGCATCACGCTGATAATCAAACTCGATCGCAAGAATCTAACGAAACCGCGTACGCAGACAACTCTGACAAAACACGTAGTATGGGGGATCCAACACGAAATCTCAACAAAGCCAAGCTATGTAATTAATTTATGGTTTATTCGTACCTAACAGCATGTGCATATATGCATGGCAAATTTACACCCTTAATTACACCTCCACTTTCACTTGCACTATGTATATGTAACCAAACACTTACTGGGTGACAACTAGAATTCACCTCGATTTTTTTCTCCCGGTAACAATTGAACAACAAATCAAGAACAAATGCATGGCAAAATGTACGTGGAAAATGGCACAAGTAAGTAACATGTGCCCATCAAATGAACAAGAACAACAAGAACAGCAACAGTTCAAGAAATTCTCCATCTACCAATTCGATGGACCGATCGATCGATTTGCCAAGAAACCAAACCAATTCGACAGACCGATCTACGGATTGCTCTGCATCACTTGCGGTAGCATTCGGCGGGGAAGCCCTGCGGGAAGCGCCAGCCGTCGGCGCAGTAGTTGTAGGACATGTAGTTGCGCTCGGCCCAGGCGACGGTGCCGAGGCCGGCGTCGTTGAGCTGCTTGTTCATCCAGGCGTCGGTGCCCTTTGGGCACCACGACGAACCGCCGTTGTTGACGCAGGCGTTGGCGTTGTAGCCGCGGTAGCTGACGACGAAGGGAGCGTTGCTCCAGTCGATCTTGACGTCGCCGTGCCGCGTCGCCCAGTAGCTGCCGTCCCACAGCGTCGCGTGCAGCGTCATCGGCTTGCTGCTCGGGTACGGCAGGTCGTCGTACTTCTTGAACGACCTCACCGGCACGTCGTCGACTTGGAATCTGCAGCCATCAATTCCACATTTCCCAGGACGATCAATTTCAAGCTCCTAGGCTGAATCATTCGGTCAGAGTTCGATTAATTAGTGGAGGGATTGAACGCGTGCGTACATGATGTTCTTGGGGTTCCAGGTGATCTTGTAGGTGTGGAAGTCGGCGGTGGGGTCGAACCAGAGGTAGAACTGGTGCTCCTTCTTGCCGTCGCCGTTGGCCCACACGTTGGTGTTCATCACGTACGGGTCGCCGCTCAGGTTCCCCATGAACTCGATATCGATCTCGTCGTGCCCGTCACCCTCCCCGGACGACAGCTAAACAAACACATGAATCAAACTGAATCAGCTCAAGAAAGACGCGACGATCCTTATATTGAACGGCTGGAACGGAACGACGGCCGGCTTTACGTACGTAGAAGGACGTGACGGTGCCGGCGGAGTTGCCCCGGACGAGCTTCATCTGGACGCTGAAATCGCCGTAGAGGTACTTGTCCTTCGAGTTGAAGGAGGAGCCGGAGGTGCGGTCGAGCGTGAGCGTCACCTGCTGGCTCTTGCCGTCGTCGAACACGCGGACGTGGTCGCCGCCGACCACGTCGAACCGGTCGTAGAACCCGGCCTCCGACAGGACCGCGAGGACGGCGAGGGCCGCGAGGGACAGGTGCAGAGCCGACCTCGCCATGGTTACCGTTGCTCTGTTTCTTGGAACGTGTTGGTGTGTGCTGCAGTGGTGGAGTGACACGGCGAAGAGAATAGGAGTCGGTGCAGCTTTATACTGCTGCTCCGCGTGCTCCGGCGAGTAGCGGGCGCGTTTTGTTAACGCAATTGGGGCGCACAAATGTCTTTGTCGGTTGGGCACGAAGCTTCGGATTACGCTGATCAGAGGATGTTTCACTGCCAGAATCTGCGCTAATCTAGCGGTGTCCCAACAAGCAATAGTTGCCAGCAAGACGGAGATTAATATTTAGTGCAAAACAGCTTTACGAGTCGCGGAATAAAATTTGATAGTGATTATTTATCTATTCGTATATTTTAAAATCTGTGTAATTTGTATTGGAAGAGAAAGCACAAAAGCAGTGCTGTTTTCTTCCTACTTTTACTACCAAATCTATAGGGGGAAAAGTACAGCTGTAAAACTGTTCAAATTCTCCAAAAGGGGAAAGGAGAATTGAACTCTCAAATTTAAACTAAAATTTTTAGTTCAAAACGTGCGAATCCAACTCTCGAATACTTGACAGCAATAAGTGGCAAAGCAAGAAAAATATTCGTTGTACGATCGATCGACAAATATATATGTCGAATGGGGCTTGTCTTTTTCTAAACATTTCGGTGATTTTCAATAGAGAACACAATTTTGTGGGATGAATTGACCCCCGTCCTCCCCTAGGACATGCTTTGGCCCACGAAAAAGATGGCTAATACGGAGATTAATATTTAGTGCAAAACAGCTTTACATGTAACACTTTCTGTAGAAATTTCATTTTGTGCTACGATAATCTTTCCTAGGGAGGGAAAAAATGTCGCTAATATCTTAATACTACATAAGGTTATCCGGATCCGACCAAATTCAGTACATATTCAATTCAAACTCGTATTCGCTACAATATTCGATTCGCATTCATATTTGAGGATATTTGAATTGGTATTCTTATTCTTTACAAAATACGAATATGGTAAAAATACTATTTGATTCGTATTCGATTTGTTTCCACCCCTAATCTTTCCTCCAAATTACAAATACGTCTCTTAATTATCACTAATAAATCTCCAGGCTGTTCTTTTTTGCTCTCTGTAAAACTATTCATGCTTCTTTTTTTGCTTCGTTCATCTGTGTTTTCTTGTATGCGACAGAAGACTGAAATTGCGTGAACAGACAAACAAGATCTAGTACAGTCTGTCTGAAATGCAACTTAAACAGGTGCACATGAATTGTTGGATCAAAAAGCGACGCTGCATCGGGTTCACTGTAGCATATACTATAGCATCACACTGTTAGACAATATAGACCGTTCGTTGACTCTAAGAACTAATTAATGTTTAAATTGCAATTCCTATAAAGGAATCCTATCCACCATAGTGAGGGCAACAAGATTAACTAACGGAACAGAGGAATCAGGCAAAGCGCCATGTATCCCTTGGTGGATCGCTAATTGCTGATAATTATTGCGTTGGTTGGGCGTGTTTGTCAAGTCCTCCGTCTCACGAATCAAAAATCATAAGGCCACCGATTGATGGCTAGTAATTAGCCAGGCGAATCTTTTAATCAATTGGTTGGTAGCTTCACTCGTAATCCACCTCCCTTTAACCGCTCGACGGGTTCGCATGGATGGCGAAGACGCCCGTGCTAAGCGTGCACGGGCGAGCGACCGCGGCGCCGGGTGGTGGTTTGCGCATTGCCGTCGGCCGCCTCTGGCTGCCGTTCGCTGCGCCGTCGCTATCGACCTCGACGGGCCTCGCTCTCACACGCCGCGCGGCGCCCGTACGGGAGTCAGTGGCGTGTACGTGCCAGCGCAGGGATAAGGCCGGCGATGCCGGTGGCTCAGGGATAAGTGGCTGGTTGTGCTCGCGGCCGGTAGGAATGTAGGATCGACGTCGACACTTCCTCGCCATACCTGTGGCCGGTGCTAGCTAAACGCAACTCAGAGCTTGCTAGTGGTAGCTTCCTCGTGACGCACATACACGTATTGTTGGTCGTGTTAGCAAGATGAGTAGTAGTAATGTTTTACTCCCTCCGTTCTAACATGTTTGACGTTTCAGCTCTTTGCATGGAAATTAAGGATTTATATAAATCGACTGGTCTGCCTTTTTACTTTGCTTGCAACCCATTACCTTCTGGGCGTGCACATATGGTAGCTTGTGAATAAACGTATGGCCCAATTTATTTTAGTTTAGGTTTTTTTTCTTATAGCTTAAATCCAGCTTTTAGACTTAAACAATTTAAAAGCTATTTGCTTTTATACGTAGTAGAAGTGGATAATTTTACCCTAACTTTAATAGTATTAGTCTAAAACCAATCTTCAATAAACCAAAAAAACCATATCCGGTGCCTTTTGGTTTTTAGTTATATGGATACTTATAACTTTTTAAAAAACTCATATAAAAAGTTACCTATTTGTTTAGGCTATAGCTTTTTAACTTTATGCCAGTGAAAATGTTCAAATAAACAGCACCAAATATATCACTTGAGGTCTAAACACTTTTCCAAAGCTAACGGGGAAGTCGGAAATCTGGCGTCTGTCTGCATAAAACACGCAATTAATATACCTTGTGTATGCGAATTTTTTCAACATGATGTTTTGTGAAACTAGGGAAACTTACCTGATGCAAAATGCAATTTACCTACTGTCCAATAATTTTGGTCAAATTGTAAAAAAAAATATGACTTGTACTTTTAGTGCTTACGCTAGATATATCCACTAGACCATTTTTTTTACAAAATTTTCGGTCCAGAATCCCCACATATGCATGCGACAAACACTTGCAACGGGATTCATGGTGCACAAATACATGCGGTTTGGTCCATGAGAGGCAGGGTAGGAAGAGGGCGGTGCATGCATGTTCACGGGGTGGGTCATGGGTGTCGCTTGTTTGGCGCCGTTCGGGACATGGGATTTTGGAGCCTCATCTGCGTCCCTCGCTGCCATGTGATCGCCTGGCTGGATCCTGCGCGTTTGTCCATCCGGTGTTGACCTACCAACCGTTGCGTTGGGTGTGCATGCACATGAATCATGGGCCAACATAGCTCCTTCCTGCCTTGGACTTCTCAGGGAGGGCGAAACTACTGACACATCATTTTGTAGTTATCTTTTCCCATGGAGAAAATAGAGTACGTATGTGTGCAGAATCTGTGTCCCCAAATCTTACAAAGTATTACACTTAACTTACACCGGTTCTTTTTTTTCCCCCAAGGAAAACAGTAGGAGAGCATGCATTCTAAGTTTCTACTTGAAACGAGGGAACTTCACGGGAAACAATTCAAGTCTTTACAAAGAGGACGACAGATTCTTGTGTTCCAAACGGGGTAAAGACAAAAATGCCATGGGCGTCACCTAAAAAAAATTGACATGGGCGTTGCATTGTGATCCTTGAAAGTCATCGTTTTTCAAGAACCTAAAATTAAAATTCATTTTTGACAAATATAGTCCATTTCGTTTGAATTTACGAAACTAGCTCACTTGGTGAGCTCGAAAGGTGCGGAAGGCAACATAATTCACCTACCGCACCATAGAAGCTCGGCAGAAAACTACCAAGTAAAGGGAGCTCAGCAGGAATCTCTTCCGCTCGACAGTCACCTATCGAGGCCTAGTGGCTCGGAAGGACCAATTCACTAGTAAGTAATCTTGTGATTAAATAAGGAAAATGATTAATTAGCAGTATAATTACATAGTTAATTAAGTAGTATGATTAAATTTGTTATTAATTAGTATATTTGATTCTGGCCAAGGAACGAGAGCTCGGTAGGAATCTTGACCGGTAGGTGGGTTAAGGAGTTCCTGGAGCGTAGGAGATGACTTATGGGTATTAAATCTATAAATGATTTTGGAGGTAGATTATATTTAAAAAAACATTTGTAGGAGGATTAAAAAGCAAACATTTCCGATCCTTGACTTGGGTCTAGCGCGGCCGGCGGTGGGTGAACATGCAATCAGCAAGCTAGCGGCGGTGGACGCGATGGGACGCAGCGCATCGAGGAAACAAGCAGGCAGGCAGGCCGGTATTAAATCCGGCCGTGCGCGTACACACGGCATGATCTGATCGCATGCCCTGGCGTAGTAAGCGTGTGGTTGGTGAAATCCTTGAAAACGCAACACAAATTCCAAGAAATGATAACTTTTCAAGTGCTGTTTTTTTTTTACAAATTTAGCTTCTTCACACCGTAAGATGCTTGTCCGGACAATATAGGAGCTGGAGCACGGGAGACACGTGCCGTGGTGGAGAGGAGACTAGATTTGTAATTACGTTCGAGAGAGGATTAAATTTGAAAAAAAAAATATAAGAGGGCTAAGAAAGCGATAACTACACATTCCGACCCTCTCTCCAGAGAAAGGGAAGAAATAAAGGAAAGGCACATGTTTCCAGCGCAGAACGCAGCGACTTTGGCCAAAGTGAACTACTCCTTTCCCATGAAGTTTGTGATTCAGTGGAGACTGGACTGGACTGCCGGAGAGAAAACGAACGGTGAATTACAACCAGTTGCATCACTAAAGAATGGACAGCACAGAAGTGGAGTATGATCACGATCTGTAATGCCAGAGGTATCAGAAATGTGCGCCTAATGATTGGGCTCGCGCAGTATTATTTGCAAGCCATAAGTTCTACATAAAGCCGTAAAGATCTACTGTTAGTAGTTGGATATGTAATCGCTTTTTCGACAAGCAAACATGCATGTCGTATCTAGTAGGACATTTCATATATACAACCATACAAGAATGTAGTACTGTACAGCAGCTTATTTATGGCTGTCATCCAGCTGAATGTACTATCTCCAGGATATGTAAGGGCTACAATTTCGTTTGTTCTGCGATAACAGATGAAATGTTCCCTTCCCCCTTCCCATTTTGCTACACTAGCTATCAACAGATCATGAGATTAGAAAATAGCATCAATGTGAAAAATACATGTAACGTTGTACCCTACGTTGTAAATAAATTACCGAACTTGCTCTAGAGAAATAGGATGTTACAAAAATCGTTAACGACGTCCATGACAACGAACCCAACAACCTTCGGTAGAAAAGATTATAATCTTCAGCTGATGTTCTACTGGAGCATGAACAAATTCCACCAATCATAGGCAGAGCAGAGCGTAAAAGGAATTACTGTCTCTGATCACAAATACATATCATTTTAGATATCAACATGGTTCTTAAAACGTGACTTTGATCACTAATTTCTATGATGATATATTTATAAAATCCAATACAACTATAATATTATAAAAATACTTTTCGAGAAAAATCAATATATATATATATATATATATATATATGATTTTTATGTATTCAATATAAATATTTATAAAGATATAGATAACTAAAGTTTTAAAAATTAAACTACATTATCTTAGAAACGATATGTACGTGTGACTGGGAGGGTGTAGAAAGAAGGAACGAATTGCTTGACGGGAACACAGCCTTCAATTTGTGTTGGCTTGCCTTAACGGATCACAGGAAACACAAGGACACGCATGCCTGGTTTGTACACGAGAGAACGGGAATTTCGGAGGAATTAGTTTTCAGCAAAGTACAAAAACCAGAGGCACGGCAGCGGTCGCTATGCGATGGAGACGAGTCGGCCAACTATGCGTATATGTCATGCCGTCATGTCGCCAAATAAATTGAGGATAGCGGTATGTTATTTTTTCTATAATTTTATTTTAAAAAATTATTATAAAAAAATCGCTGTCATCCTCATGAAAGGCACTCCCTTAAGTTAATGCCACTCCTGTATATTGTTGTTTCAATTCACAATCCGACTAAAAGATAAGGAGGGGGTTATCTCTAATACTGGCTGCCGCCTGTATACGGCGCTAACTCGAATTCCTTAAGTAGAATAGAAATAACACCTATATTTAACTATCTCTTTTGCAGTTCTCCACATAGACTCCGTAGGACTATACCATTTCTTGTAGAATCGCTATGTTTCAAGCATAGCTTCACCGCTTAATTTGACTACACGTGGATGCAATCAAAACCCTAGCCTTTTAGATAGGGGATAGGAGTACCGGATAAGATTAGATGCAAAAATCAGCTCCATGCATCTCTCTTTCCATGCCGTTCGATTTGATCTTGATGGGTGGTTGTTCAAGGGTTTCTTGCAAGAGGGGACGCATGTCGAGATCGTTTATTCCCTGACACACCCAACGAGACGGGCTCCAAGATAGGAACAAAATTGCCGGGCGGCCTACGAAAGGCACAGGAAACGGAAAGCAGGCCCAATCCGGCTACGCCCGTGCCGCCACGTGCACGACCAACGGCCGTGATTGGTTCGAGACGGAGACCTTGCACAGAGGAAACGAGCTTAGTATATGTGGGCCCAGTGAAAAAGCTGGAGGTGGGCTCCGCTGGGCCCGATCGGTCTGAGACTCTCAGGAAGGCCCAAAGTGACCAGATGCATAAATTCTCTCTCTCTCTCTCTCGAGTATTTTGTTTTGGTTAAATGACCTTTATTTACCACAACCGAAAACAACGAGTGGACCGACCAGTGGAGAATGCCATTACCGCCCCGTTATCCAAGCAAGCGCTGCTAACTGGCCGCACCACCCATTTCCGACACTGACCGGTGAGATGGGTCTTTTGATTGTTCCCTCGGTCTCTCTCTTCTCTCTCATTCACGTCGAAGAAGGGGAGGAGGAGCGCCACCGCTTGTAGAGGGAGACCGAGGTTGTGGTGGCCCAACGATAGGCTACGTACGGTGAAGGGAGGCGACAGCGCATTGAATATTCGGTTGGTTGAGGTGGTTGGCGGGGAGGGAGAGCCGATGACACAGTGAAGTGGCGAGCTCACTGCCGGTCCGTAGGGAAGGCGAGGGCGGGGTCGGAGGCGGCGAAGAAGACGTGTAGAGCTATGACAGATGAGGAAGACAGGAGAGGTGAGGGAGTAGCAGGAGGAGGAGGGAGAGAGAGAAAGAGGAGACCAGGGCAGCCGGCCCACTTTTCGATTGGTCCACAGAAAAGTTTTTGACAAGGACTTGTTGATAGGCCTCGAGAGGGCCCAAACTAGCCAGCGGGTTTGACTGTATGAGCTATCCATGCACAGATTTTCCTCTTTTCCTATACCTGAAAAGCGACGGGCTAACTAGCGGAAGTACTAGCCTAACCATCGTTTAGGCGAACTCGCTCGCATTTCAGATGTACGCGAGCAAATTAAATCCATCCAAAACGAACACAGAAAAGGTAGCGCTCATAGCGCTGTAGAAATTTATATGCACGCAACAGCAGCAGCTCGCTCTGCAGGAGAGAAATCTCCAATGGAGGAGGAACAAAAGGAGGCGAAGGTTTAGGGTTTGGCTCGCTTTTTTTACTCCAGCCGCGATGACGGACTGCGCGGCGCGTGTCACAGTACCAACCAGAGGAGGGGAGGTGGAGGGTAATCTCCATCTAGTTTCGCTGCGCCTCGCAGCCGCCGAATTTGGGTGCCGTGCCTTGGCCAGAGTAGGGGGAGGAGGCGAGGGCGAGGGCGAGGGCACGGAAGCGGCGCGAATCTCGGAAGGAGGTGAGGGGGGACGGGGAGGAGGGCTGTACTGCGGGCGGCATTTGCGGCGCGGGTAGGCTGAGGTGGACGGCCTGAGGCTTCGTGAACTCCTTCCGACACACGACGAAGGCGAGGCGTGGGGAGGCGACGGAGGGTGGGCGACATGCAGGGCCTGGCGGACCGCGCGACGGAGGTGAGGTGCGTGGGAGACGATGAAGGAGAGCGCCTCCTCGAAGCTTCGCCGTGGAGGGCTGTAGAACGGCGAAATCGATGAGATGCAAAGAACCATTGGACAGGAAGAGGCGTGGCTAAACCGGTGGAAGGATTTGTCTGCGAATTCAGTTTTTCTGAAGGGTTTTTCTCACGAAAAAAGCGACATGACACACCTAGTTGCGCGAGAATCCCATGCGCTTTAATATATGTGAGGAATTTAAAGATATGAAATAGCCCCATAAATAATTTCTCTATATTTTTTTCGATGAAATAATTCTCTATATGAAAGAGAGGTATTATTAAAACCTACAGCTACTTCGGTTACTAGTCCCCTTTTTTTTAACATATGATTATACGAGTCTTGTAGATGATGTTCATGGATGGCTGGTTAACATTTTGTGGAATGTGGACACGTACAGTCTCTCTATCTACAACCTATTGTTGCAAGATAAGGATGACAAATCACGTACTCACTCGATCAGCTCTTCCACGTTGGTCGGATTGGTTGTTCAAGGGTCTCTGTGTATAGTGGTTGGACGTACATATCTTGAAACAAAACCACCGCTATATTGTGTACGGACAAAACATGTATAACACACGTGGGAACAAAATCCTATACACCAACATCGCAATACGCTCTCACGCTTTGTCTATATACAAATGGACATCACAATCGACCTATTAGAAGCGGTTTGGTGCGAACCCGTTATGATCTTCGCACCAGAAGCGGTTCGTTGGCAACGGTCCGGAGAGGTGAACTGACATCAACGTCGACCAAGGGCACAAAGAGCGACGCACGCAAAAAATAAGCTCAAGATTCGCCCTTTTATTCTTTAAAACTTGTAAAAGTGGCTTATTATTTCATGTGTTCATCAACTTGTTCATTTTTTAGTCTGTAATTATCTGAATGAATACTCATGACTAATATATATATTTAAGTGTGTCAAAAAAACTCATGAAGTTCTATTTATTTTAATTGTCAAAATCTATATCAAAAACCCCTCTGAAAACATATTCTATATTGAATATAATCAAAACGTTATCTTAGTCGGACTCTTCACAAGCGGTTCAGTAACACCAACCGCTTTTGAGAGAACCTCTCCAAGCGGTTGGTAACACCAACCGCTTGTGGAAATGTCGAACCACACCGCTTGTGATACCCGACGGGGTATCACTCGCGATTGCTTACAAGCGGTTCTAAAACCGCTTCTGAAAGCGGTTTCGAACCGCTTGTACATGCCCGATCCGCAGTAGTGCACCGTGGCATCTCGTGTAATCGCTGAGGCGCCACATGATTCTCATTTTAATTACCTAATGATTTGTGATCGGGCGTTTGATTTTTTCGGACGCCTGCAACATTTTTTCTTACGTGTGAAATACTTTTTCTTCGATAACAGTAGAAATGTACGCGTGAAAAAAAATGTTGCAGACGTTGAAAAAAAATGTTGCAGACGTTGAAAAAAAATATTGCAGCGAGCGTCCGACGAAATAAACAGTAATCGAACGTCCGAACGCTAGTATCACCCTTTTGATTATTATCGTGACTAGTGACTGTTTGTACCATCTCCGTTCTCACACCACACACGCAGAGGTTAACCTCAACGAATTAAATCGATTTGGGATCTGGAATGCCATGCATCCTCCTCGTCTATATTCTGTAGCTCTAGCGATTATGATGGATACGCCGCTCTGATTAGCAAACCCACAAAGAAGAGCCGACCTGATCCAATACTAAATTATGTGAACAAAATAAGAAGAACATTAGTGATTAGTTACAAAACGGAATTAGTCTAGTAATAGTTGTGGAAAGATCGAACAATGCAGGTTTTGGAACTGGCTAGAACAAAGAAAAAAAAAGCGAAGTTTTATTTTATAGTAGCGAAGCGGTAGGTGCTCCAACCCAAGCCTTACTAATTGTCACAACTCACAACTAGGAGTACATTGAAATGAAGCACCCAACAAGATCGATGCTCCTATGATTCAAATCCATCAGGACTAATTAACTATCATGCGCTGTCCATGAATTACCAAGCACAGTCTCTTTTCAAACCAAAGGAATCGTAGCATGTTATCATATATAATTTAGACACATGAAATATAAACAAGTGATAAATATTGGTAGATTATGTCTGGGACGCTGTCTGGGATTGGTTGCGGTTGAGATGGAAGGATCAAGCATGGCCCAGAACTTGGATTAGCCATCTGTGGAGTGTGGACACAACCAAACATAGCACTAGCCTTGCTAATGGTAGATAATTAAGGTTATGGTGCCAACTAAATCAAATCTTCACATCACTATCACTGATGTTCAATTCACCAGGCCCCAGCATGAACAATATCAAGCCGGCTTGCGTGATCTGTGAAAGCTATAGAAAACGGATAAACATCCAAAATCAGGAACCCCGGCCCACTACTACTACTACAAAAAAGCTTATATTAGACCTTAATCACTTACAATTTTGAAAACCGTATGTGATAGTTAATCATCACTTACGATTTTAGCAAAAAAAATCGTCAGTGATGATCACTATTCACATCACTGACGGTTTTTAGATAAAACTGTCAGTGATGTAAATTCTCATCACTGACATTTTTAGCCAAAAACCGTCAGTGATAGTCATTACTGACAGTTCTTGGTTAAATCCATCTGTGATGATGATTTCCTGGAAATAAGTACAAAAAGCCCCGACCCACTTATTGTTTTTATGGTTTCTCGAGCTATTTTTGAGGTGGCTGCGATCTGGTGAAAGGAGACCGTGAATTTGGAAGAGTGATTGTAGATCCTTTTGTTTTTAGTGATCTAAGGTTAGTAATTGGTTCTAATTGCATTATATTGAAGATCTAGCTTGGTAAAGAGGGAATTGAAGATGGTTTAGATCTAGCTTGGTATGATCCATTTGTTCTTTGTGATCTAAAGTAGTAATTGGTTCTAATTGCATTATACTCAAGATTTAGCTAGCTAGGTAAAGAGAAAATTGAAGATGCTAATATTCATTTTGTTCTTTGTGATCTAAGAAGTTAGGTTGGTAAGTTTAAATGTAGCTTATATTTAGATTGTAGATCTGTTTGTTCTATAGATCTAGCATGGTTTATGATTTAGAGTAGGGTTTAGCTAGTTAATTTATGCTCCAATTTAAGAATGTATGAATGTACACTCCTAGTGTACTTCATTATTTAACACTTCTTGTTATATATGTAGCGTAGATAGACCGAAACTATATGTACGCTGCGAACCGTGTGAGTGCTAAGTACATTAATGATATCTCTTCTTTTAGAAGAGCTGCAGAGGAGGATATGTTTAATAAAGGGGTCCAATTTGTATCTTATCTATGCATTGACTGCGACAATTTGAGGATGTTTGGCAACTTAGCCCAGATCGAAGCACACTTGATTTTAAAAGGGTTTCAAAAGGGGGTATACATGTTGGATCAGTCACGGTGAAGAGCAGATTATATAGGAAGCAAGCGGTACTAACATCGTCGACAAAGTCAACGATATGCCGAATGATATCGATTGTGCTTCTGATGAGAACATGTTGCACGATGACAATCTGCATATCTGCATCAGGTGCTGCGCTTTGTAGAAGGGAACCGTGATGAGAGAGAGTATGATAAATTCCGTGGCTTGATGGACGACTTGGAGAAACCTTTGTTCCCGGACTGCAAGTCGAAATACACAAGGTTGTTGTCTGTGCTTGAACTGCTGAAATTGAAGGCAAGCAACGGTTGGTCCGATAAGAGTTTCACGATGCTGTTAGGTCTATTAGCGGACATGCTTCCGAAGGAAAACAAGTTATCGACAACCACCTACAAAGCCAAGGAGGTTCTTTGTCCCTTGGAAATAAAAGTAGAAAGAATACATGCATGTCCGAACGACTGTATCATCTACCATAAAGAACACATAGATCTGCATGTATGTTCGGTGTGCAACACATCCCGGTACAAGCGTAAGAATCAACCAAATGACGATGGCTAGGGCATCGAGGTGAAGAAAGGATCTCCTACTGAGGTGGTGTGGTATTTGCTTGTAATTCCTCATTTGAAGCGTTTACTTGCCAACCCAAGGGAGGCAAAATTACTGCGTTGGCACTCGGAGGAGCGTAAGAATGATGGAATGCTAAGACACTCTGATGATTCTTCTCAGTAGAGAAACATTGATACGAGGTTTACAGAATTCAGTGCGGAATCGAGGAATATAAGGTTTGGATTAAGTATAGATGGAATGAATCCTTTCGGTAACATGAGCAACCGACATAGCACTTGGCACGTGAATCTTTGTATCTACAACCTTCCTTCTTGGTTGACTATGAAGCGGAAGTACATATTGCTGTCCATACTTATCCAAGGGCCGAAGCAACCTAGGAACAACATTGATGTGTACCTAGAACCATTGGTGGAAGATCTAAAAACACAGTGAGTTCGTGGGGTACATGTATGGGATGAGTACAAATGAGAGAACTTTACTTTGCACTGCATGTTGTTCTGCACCATAAATGACTATTCTGCCTTTCCTAACCTGTCGAGCCAGAGTACAAAAAGAGCAAAAGCCTGTACTCACTACTTAGATGATATCGAGAGTGTGTGGCTGAATCACTCACGGAAAACCATATACATACATCACCGTATGTTCTTTCGAAGGAATCACTTGTACCGCAAGATGAAAAAATTCGATGGAAGGAACGAGGACATTTCAACTCTAAGGCCTTTAAACGGGAGAGCTGTTTATGATATGGTTAAGGATTTGGATGTTCGCTTGGAAAGGGACGTAAATCAAGGACCCGTAAGAGGATCATATGAAAGAAGAGATCAATATTTTAGGACCTACCTTATTAGGAGCACCTAGAAGTTCGCCACTGCATCGACATCATACACGTATAGAAGAATATATGTGATAGCTTGATTGGTCTCTTACTGAACATTAAGGGCAAAACAAAGAATAGTATGAATGCACGGCTTAACTTGGTCGATATGGGCATCAGACCTAAGTTAGCACCGAAAGAGACCAATAAAGGCCGAACATACTGCGAAGCTACTTGTTACACTCTGTCCAAGGCCGAGAAAACTGAATTGTGCCAGTGCTTACATGGTGTGAAAGTTCCGTCTGACTACTCCTCCAACATGAAGAGACTTGTTTCGATGCAAGTTTTGAAATTAACTGGCATAAAGTCTCATGATTGCCATGTGCTGATGAAACAGATGCTCTCTATCGCAATTATAAGTATTTTGTTGATCAAGGTCTGAGAGACAATCATGAGGTTGTGTTATTTCTTTAACACAATTGCTCATAAGGTCATCGATTCCAAAGGACTAAATGCTCTCTAGGGCGAGATGGATTTCCCTCCGTTGTTTTTTGATATCATGGTCTATCTCATTGTTCACCTTGTAAGGGAGATAAAGGTGTGCGGTCCTGTGTTCCTACGTAGCATGTACTCGTTTGAGAGGTACATGGTAATTCTCAAGTCGTACGTACTGAAGAGGTCGTCGAGTTCTGTGTCGATTACATGGTTTAGTTCAAACTGATAGGTGTGCCTCGATCTCGGCCGGATGGTAGCATTGTCGAACATTATGCAACTGAAGAGGGCGTCGAGTTCTGTGTCGATTACATGGTTTAGTTCAAACTGATAAGTGTGCCTCGATCTCTCTATGAGGGGAGACTCGAGAGTATCGGGACCATCGGAAGGAAAGCAATTACACCAGATCTGGTTGTCTATGCTCAAGCCCATTTCATGGTTTTGCAACACATGGCTATAGTGTTCCCGTATATCGAAGAGCACAAGCACTGGCTACGGCAAGAGAATCTGGTATGACAGGAGTCTTAGATCACGAGACAGCACAACTTTCAGTTCAACAAATGGTTGAACGAGTGACCCATCACTACGAGTTTGTCAGGTGATCATGATACACTTACATGGTTGGCAAAAGGGATAATATTTACAGTTGTCAAATGAAAAGAATACGACTTAAATGGGTACATATTTTATACTAGAGATCAGGATATGAAAAGCACAAACCAGAATAACGGTGTCTGCATTGATGCGTTCAATACCGCTGAGTCAACGAGGAGCTCCTACTATGGGTTTATAGAGGAGATTTGGGAGCTCGACTACATACTATTCAATATTCCTTTATTTCGGTGTTGTTGGGTCCACCTCTAGCAGATGAGGGTTGACAAGTACGGTGTCAATACTATGGACCTCGAACATTTCGGATATCAAGATGAACCGTTCGTACAAGCTAACCAAGTTGTTCAAGTCTTCTATCTGACCGACCGTCCAACAAAAAGCGTCACGTAGTTCTTCAAGGAAAAAAGAGAATTGTGAAAGTTGAGAATGTAGTAGATAAGGAAGAGTACAATCAATTGATGAGTTGCCTCCTATCGAAAACGTCATCACGGTCTAGAAAGAACAACCTGAGGAAGAAAGCTGAGGAAGAAAGCTACACACGCGTCGATCATTATGAAGGGCTAATTTTCATACAAAATAATAAGCAAGTGGAGTTATGAGGAGTGTCGTCATGTTTATTTGTCATATGTAAAATGCTGAATTTATAAGCAAGTGGATGATTGTGATGAACTTTGCAAAACCTACAGTGCATATCTATATATTGATTGTGATCAATTGCTAACATACTAACCTTTATGATTTTGGCATAAAATCAATTTGAAATTCTATTAAAAATATTAAGAGAAAATTATCAGTGTGATCCACAATGAAATATTTTGCAGCTTGTGATCAGAGATATCACAGACGGTGTGTGATGTGTCATCACAGACGGTTCTGTAATAAAATCGTCTGTGATATGGGGTACATTATAGACAGTTGTATTATAGAACCGTCAGTGATGAGTCCCACATCACAGACGGTTATAAGATAGAACTGTCTGTAATTCGTGTATATCATAGATGGTTCTATAATAAAATCGTCGATGATAAGTTTACATCACAGACGATTCTATTATGGAACCGTTTATGATAACATCACAATAAATATAATCGTGCATACCATCTCCAAACCTTAGCCTCCCATACGCATCGTCTCTCCCAAACCCTAGCGACCTCCCCCTTGGAGACCTCTTCCTCCTCCCTACCGCCGAATCTGCCATCCCTACCGTCAGATCGTCCATCACTTCAGTCGCGCGCCTCTCTGGGCCATCGCCTCCACTCCCAGTCGCCACCTCCTCCACTCCAGGGCGCCACCTCGTCGCCCACACGGTCGTCGCCTTCTTGCCCTCCCGATTGCCACCTCGTTGCCTACCCGGTCGCCGCCTCTTCCACTCTCAGTAAAATTTCTCTAAACATGATATAGATGTAGTAGTATATATATATCAAGCATATATAGGAGATTAAACAATTTTGGTTCGTTTCTAGACAATGATGAAGGAATTTGACATACATTGGTAATTTAAACATGTAAAAAATATCTTTAAGTTGTTTGACTGCACATATATTGGTAAGTACAAGTGCTCCCCAGAATGAATTTCAATTCATAATCGAGAAACTTCAAAAAGTGGAGGATACTGTAGTTCTTTGGCCAAATAAGACCATACCAACGGTTCATCCGAGTCACGGTAGCTACAAGATTTGGGTATGCGGTTTGCCACTTTTTTCTTCCAATTTCCACTGTGAACACATTCTATACTTCATTAGTTTTTTGCTTGCTACTCACGGTCCTTAAGGTTCCATTACTTGCTTTAAGACATCACTTCTTCTTATGAATATGCTAATAATTAGTTTGTGCAGGTAAGCTTATGAATTAGGTACATGACATAGTGAGGCATTGTGATGCAACCCACACTGTAAAAGTTCAATTTATGCATGTATTTGATCTTTCCAAGTTTTAATCTATCAAAATATCCTGAATATGAGCTTTACTATCTTGCAAAGGTCCTGAAATACCACTGTGATAGTTGTGCAGTTATCCTATTGCTTGTGCTTACAGTTTAGCATACTTAGCAATACTAGTTGGCACTCATTACTGGATTTTTTTTTGTTACTTGTCTTCATTTCCTAATTTATGCATGTATTTTATCTTGATAAGTTTTTATCTATCGAAATATCTTGATTGTACTCTTTACTGTCTTGCAAAAGGACCAGACAATTTAATTATCTTGGGGACCTTGCATGTGGAGAGGCATTTGCTCAATGGGGAATTTGGGTTCCATGTTTCTCAAGTTGTATGCTCAAATGATGTATTTGGGTCTTTAGAAGCTAAATTGAACAATTACAATAGTAAGTTTAGCCTTAAGCTAGATTGTTACTTCCTGTTAATCTAATCATTAAGTAGGTTAGAAAGACAAAGTGGTCAAAATTCAAAGTGATATTAGATACTTCCTGTTAATTATCTCTTTAGTTGGTTATTGTAATTAATTCTCAAGTATTGAAATCTGATTGATAAGACTATTTATTATCATATACATGCTTAGATACTTGAATAAGTGCTGCTCTTATGCTTTGATATTAGATAATACCATTTTTCGGTATTAATCTCTTTTCTTATTCTAAAGAATAAAGAAACCCTTTTTGAACTGTCTAGTAAAAAAGAAGATGATGTGCCCTCAATCCACACCGCTGAATAGATCTGATGAGCTGAAGATAGGAAAACCAAGGTGCGGTCCAAGAGACGTACATAAAAGGCCCCAGAGTTGATATTCCATCATAGTGGTCAATCTGCAGGATGGGGCCCTACCCAACCTCCGAAGGCAGTGAACACATTTAGGAGCTTGTGCGGGATAGTTGGATGGGAACGGGTCCCCATCACTCATCCATCCTAGAAGTTGCTGGCCGACGAGGAGCGCAACAACATAGTGATAGAAATTTTTGCATCGTTCGAGATTCCGGAAGAAGCCATGCACCTAGTGCGACGATACACATTGCTAGTGGTGGGAAAAATGTGGAATAACTTCAAGAGCACTCTTGTCATAAATTATGTCAAGAAGGAAATGATTCTATTCTCTAAGTATGGTTTCATTGACGAAACCGTATGGCAACAATTTATTGAGATGAACACGGCAGAAGAATTCGTGTGTCAAAGTGAAGCGCTTAAGGCCTTACAGGCCCAGAACACCCACCCCCACAGACTCGACACCACTAAGAACACATGTAAGAGTGAGCAATAGAGGGAGGACGAGGAGGCACTTTTGACAATGGCGTCCCCGCCATTTGCCTCTATCGTAAACCCGCACGCCCGAAACTGGCTAAGAGTGAGGTCAAATACCACGTCTTCGCACACCGTGTCCTTCAAGAAGTGTCCCAACGTCTAGTAAGATATCGAACTACGTAGTTTGTAATTTATTCATAATTATAAGTGACATGACATGCCAGGCTCTTGCAGGCCATGTTGAGTTCAGAATCATCGCAAGCCTCTTTCCGGCTGGATAGGGAGAAAGATGTACTATCAACGGTCTTGGGAAGCAAGGAGCACCTTGGTCGCATGCGAGGCTTGGGTGTTTTCGTCTCCTGGAAAATGTGATTCCCACAGAACTCTGACATGTACCAGAGTAGGAAAAGAGACAAAGCCGAGCGCGAGGAACCGCCAGTAGTTTCTATTAAGGAAGAGCTTAAGGAACAGATTGAGGCAGGGCTGAAAACACAATTTGATGAAAAGCCAAGAAACCTTGAGAAAAGGCGGGAGCTAAGTGTGGCTACGGATAAACTCACACAGACTTCGCAAGCCCCAGATGCACCGACGCAGATCAGCCCACTCACCGACGGAGCAGCTGCGGGTTCGCCCCTGAGACAGACGTACACGACGGTAATTTTTTTGTCGATGACATCAAGGTAATACATATGTCCGGAATGCTCTATAGATAGAATCCGTTGGATGTCTTAGCTAATTGTGTGCCGTTATATTGGAGGTCACGTCGTGCAAGCTCCAAGTGAGGCTTGCTGATAGCTCTCTTCCCCTGCAAACTGGTGGGGGTACGTGTTTCCAACCAGTGAAGGGACGACTATTTATGGTCGCCTAGTAGCGCTAGGTTACGCGAACATTACTGTGGACTACGTACATGAATCTTTCAAGCCCGTCCCACTGGAGATGCCTCCAAATGACGAGATCATGACACTAGGGGATGCCGTTGACACATTCATCCAGTGGTGCAAGAGAGACATCTCCATCGATGACCGTCCTTCAACACCAGAGCAACATGCAGAACATGATCCACCTGTTGTGGCAGAGCACCAGCACTACCATAGCCACCAAATTGGCTATTGTACCCATAGCATCAGTGCAGAACGATACAACACTTCGTGCCCACTCCTCTCCCATGAAGACGACTAAAAGTGGAAAAGGAGACAAGGGAAAATCCAAGCAGATCATGAAGGACCTGGAATATGAATATGTCTCGTTGGTTCAGAAATTCAAACTAGGAGAGCCTTTTAGTAACAAAAAATGGCCTGTAAGAACTTTTAATGGATTCCATGAGATTGCATGATTGGTACATAGAACAAGCAAACAAGCCAGTGATAAAACGCAAACGAGTATCTCGATCAGCTTCAAGCACAAACATCTTTTCAACCAGTCATCGGGGGCTTCTTTACAGTCGACTTCAATGACTTGTTCAATATCTTCAACCTCGATGCCATCAACATCGTGCTCATGAGATGCTGGACATTGTAAGTATGTGCAATCACGTCTATACATTCGTGTAATACCGATAAATGTCATATAACTCCTTTCTTTTGTGTATATAGATACATGATCATTCAAGCGAGAAGGAACAAAGAACTAATGGGTTTCCTTGACCCACACAAAGTCTCGAGGCAAACAATGAACGAAAATTCTCGTTACGTTGAGGATTACATAATAAAGGCATCGCTGGCTCAACGCGATGTAGAGTACATACTTCTACCCTACAACCCGTCATAAATATTGCACTATGTTCTATACTTTGATTTGTACTTTACACTCAACTCAAAGTTAGGTTGAGTAACCATGACGATATTCCTGTGTAGGTTTCACTGGATCCTAATTGTATTTGAACCAAGAAAAAATCGGTTAGCTACGTTGATTTCTTACATAAGGGCAGCCACGACTTGAGGCTTATCAAGAAACTACTCGATAGGTAATCACGTGTTATCCATAGATAACTCTCCTGTAGCTCGTGGAATGGCTGAGGCTAACTTTTTTGGAATCACATAGGGCGTTCAAAGTGTATAGATTTCGTGGAGGGCCACACAAGGACGTGTCGAAGATGAAACACAATTTTGACTTTACGGTAGCTGCTAGTACACAATAATCCTATATCACTCTGTAATAATACCTCTGGAACTAACCAATTCTATTTTTGCAGTGCGTCCAGCAGGGACAGGGAAATAACCTATGTGCCTTCTACGTTAGCCATAACATGTGAACCCTTGTCAATACAAAGAAGATCAGCAATGCAACTGCGTTGAAAAAAGTCCATCTGGAGGCAATTCGAGAACACCTCTATAACTTCTTGATGCGTGAGGTCATACATGCAAAAGGCACATTACACGCTGCTAATTTGTGAAACTTGAGCATTCTATTGGTTAATTTGTGAAACTTGTGTGAATTTGTGAATTGTAATTGCGCAATCCATTGGTTAATATAATATTTGAGTTGATTTCAGAAATGGTTGTGTAATTTGTGTTATAATCAACTTGATCTATTGGTTAATATTTTTTTTGAGTTTATTTTTGAAATGGTTGTGTAATCTGTGATATAATCAACTTGTGATGTGTGTAATCTGCTTGTTATATAATCTGTGTAATCAGCTTGTGATATAATCTGTGTAATCAGCTTGTTTTGGAGGGCATAACTAGCATTTCCTGAGGTTAGCTAATAAACAGAAAAATATTCAGCAGTAAAAAGTATCACATATAAGGAACCGTCTATCATATATAACATACCACAGACGGTTCTAGTAAAGAACCACCTATGATGTGAGTGTTAGTACAGACGGTTTTTTACTAGAATCGTCTAAAGAACCGTTTGTACTAACACTCACATCACGGACGGTTCTTTAATACAACCGTCTATGATGTGAGTTTCACAGACGGTTCAAGAACCGTCTGTGATACACCGTTGTCATTAGTGACATATGATACAAACGGTTCATAAAACCGTCTGTAATGAGATTTTCTGTACTAGTGCCCATGCTACCACGTGGTCAAGCCATGTTCATGATTGCACACCGTGGGCGGATCTAGGTGCACCGGCACCCTCAAAAAGTTGAGAAACGTTAGAAGATTATCTTTTCAATTAGGCAAATTTACTAATGGAATTGATTTTGATTTTAGTGATTTGGGATTTGTAAGACCTTAGAACTATTTGTATTCTACTTTTAGCAAATTTCAAATTTATATGTTGGATTTATAATGTTACGAAACTATTATATGAGACTATAGATTTGTATGTGTGAAGTTTGCATCCCAATTGACTGTTCGCTGTCTGGTTCGCATGAAGAAATGTTATCTTCTTTGTGAGTTTAGAGATTGACTGCTCTTTGATATGGTTGCAGCTCGTCCGCTCAGGCGTTAAGGATTTGGATTGACATTGCTACACCACCGATCGCTTCCGATTAGCCTTCAGTGCAACGAGCTTCAGCCTTCATGGGGATTGTTAGATAAAACAGTTATCAGCAAAAAGATCTCACTGCTTAAACCAATTGTAACATTGCGTTTGAATCATAACCATATCAACATTCATGTACTACGAAAAAAAATGCAGACAACATCACTTGCTTGTTTGGAGCCTCTCTTGTTGAAGTACCTTGACGTGAATGATTCTGCTATGACAATCTTGAATTCTTTCAGTCTTGTTTATGCCATCTTCAAAGCTCTTCTACTTTCTGGCCAATGATATGGAGCAAGACCTACAAAAGATATTTAGAGAGAATGATCTTAACAATTACTTGTTTGTTAATCTATAGGAAAGTACACGGGGCAAGTTGGCACCAAGTGTCAGTATGTGTTCGTATTGCCCTCGCAGCAGGTCGTGGGCTGAGCGAACGTTGTATTGGGCTTATGTGGGCCTGCAGAGCTTGACATAGTAGCTAGGAAGGGATGGAAATCGTAACCGTGCAATGTAAAGCAACGGCCAGGATTACGAACGGCACAGCCGTGCCTTTTTATACTAGAACGGCAGAGGATTTGCTTCCGAAGAGCTGGTACGCGCCGGTTTCTTTCTCAGTTTTGCCTTTGCAGGAATGGAGTAATCGATTAAACTTCACTTCATCTGAAAAAACAGTGTAATCACTTATACCACGATGGAAACCTGGACCTTCGTCACGATAGCAAGGAACAACCTTTCGTCGGACACGGTTCAGATGCACTCCTACGAGGACCACAACTTAAAGACGCTCTGCGAGACCGTTCGAGGAAAATTGATGATCTAGATCTTTGAGGGGCTGTAGCAAAATCACTGTACCGATTTATCATCGTAACAAGTACTGTTGTACATGTTTTTAGTTGATCCGGACCATCCGTTGCCTTGATCTGACAGTCCACGCCTACGGGACTGTTTAAGTTGCGATCCCCATAGGGACTACACCTGAACCGTGTCCCCTTTCGTCTATCTGAATATCTGTTACGTTATTAAAACGATAAGAAAAGAAATCAACGTAGGCTGGAAATTACCATGTTAACAACATACTTGTTCTTAGGGGCTGAAAATTACCATTTTAATTAGTGAAAAAAGATAAAGATCTACACCATCGATTGTAATGAGTCCCAAGTATAACGATTGCAAATTAAATGTGAATTTCTTGGACCATGCATGACTGTCGGATTGAATCAACAGCTTTGGGTGCTACATGGCTTGTCCTTATCCACTCATCTAGTCCTTATCTACTCTTCCGGACATAATCAACTCTACTTCCATTTGCATTGCCTTCAACCATCTACCCATCTCCATTTCTCCCCGAGTGCTGCACCTCTTCCATCCCCCATCTTCCACTGTTTTTTGTGTTCCACTCCTCTCTCCAATTCTTCTTCCCAAAGTCTGGTGGTGGCGCATCAAGGCTTGCCGATGACATATACTCAACAATACGGAAGTAGCACACTAGAGACTATTTATGGTGGTGAGCCATCACCTCCTCCTCGGAGCTACAACCTTCATCCCATGTGACGGCATTTGAGACCACCCGACCTCGTGGTGGAAAGTGATGATAGAGTGCCATGGCGCACTACTACACAAATATACATCACAATCGGTTCTTTTTCGTCATCACAGTCGGTTCTAGTGGTGACACAAAGTCATGAGACAGAGATGAGGCGGGCATTATTACAGTCGGTTCTTGCCCGATAGAGATGATATAATCATCACTATCGGTTCTTTGTAAGAAGCGATAGAGATGATGGTCTTATCTCTATCGGTTCTTACATTCTTTGTAAGAACCGATAGAGATAAGACCATCATCTCTATCGCTTCTTATAAAGAATCGATAGAGATGAATATACCATCTCTATCGCTTTTTTCAAAGAACCGATAGAGATAATACCATCATCTCTATCGCTTCTTATAAAGAACCGATAGAGATGATCAGATCATCTCTATCGCTTCTTAAAAGTACCGATAGAGATAATCTAATCATCTCTATCACTTCTTTGAAAGAACCGATAGAGATGAATATACTCATCTCTATCACTTCTTATAAAGAATCGATAGAGATGAGTTCATCATCCCTATCGCTTCTTTCAAAGAACCGATAGAGATGACCGTCACATCTCTATCATTTTCTTGTAAGAAGCGAGAGATGAAGGGGTGTGGTGTGCTATCACATTCTAATCAGCACATATTCCACACAATATGCACATATCACATTCACACAGAAATTACAGACAACATATCACATTCAAAGAACATGAACACTTTGTTACAACAAACACATATCACATTCGTTAACAAAATAGAACGTAAACATGCTTAACCATAAGTACACATGCAATCGCATTCAGATATGTAATATTTGTTCACATCTGGTCTAGTAGGAGCTTTTGGGATCTCTAAACCGTCCGTCCTCCGATAAGCATTCTATCCAGTACCACTGGCATAAGTGGTCTCGTATCTTGTTGAGTGCAGTGCTGTCTACACTCTTCTGGGGGATAACGGTATGCTACAAGATAGAAACGAGTGCTCTAATTTGAGTTTTCAAATTTTCATGTGAAAGACTAATTGTATATGCATGTACTACCTTAGGAAAACGGTCAGAGCCGACAATCAAGATCACCATATGTTGCATGACATACAAACCACAGTGATCGTCACGCCTGTTGATGACACTGTGAAGAAAGAAAAATAAATTAAGAGACAAAGAAAATATGTCAGAAAATCTAAATCTTATATATGATAGCCACTTGTACCTTGAAGCTGACATACTCCAGCTTGGAGCCCTTTTTGTCGTCGTGTCCCTCACCTTGACGTATTCCTTGAAACCCCTATATACATTGGAAAGATGTCGTTGAGTAAAAAAATAATGAATGTAGTTAAATACAGAAAATGTTAGATAAGAGTGGTGCACTTACTGCTCCAAAGGAGGCTTGATCGCGTAGGCCATCGGTCTCTTATCAAGCGAATTAAAAGTGTACACTTTGTTGTCGCTCGGAAGGAGCACGAGTAGAACCCAATGGTTGCTTATTAAATGGTATGCAGCGAAGAAAATAAGTTCACATACGGTTTCAGTGTGTAGAAGTAATTGAACAGTGAAGTAGTACTTACTCCTCGTGGTACGGGAATAGAATGACCCGCGCGGGACAATGAGGCATCCAAAGCTCTATGGCTGGTAGCAAGGTTTCTTTGAGCTTGATGGGGATTTGTTGATGTGGGTGGAGCTCACCATAATTAAATCTGAACTCACCGGCAAAGAGGAGGCAACACTACTACAGGAACGTACATCACAATCGTTTCTTTTTCGTCATCACAGTCAATTTTGGTGGTGATACAAAGTCATTAGACAGTGATAAAGAGACGCTATCACAACCGCTTTTCACCCAATAGTGATAAATGATCATCCCAATCGGTTCTGATCTAGAATCGATTGTGATGTACTATATATCACAATCGGTTCTAACCTAGAACTAATTGTAATGATGTGGCATATCACAATATGTTTTGAGCTAGAACCAATTGTGATGTGCCTCGTCATCACAATCGGTTCTAGCTCGAACCGATTGTGATGATGGCGCACATCACAATCGATTTTAGCTTAGAACCCATTGTGATGTGGGCCGTCATCACAATCGATTCTAGATTAGAACCGATTGTGATGTGAGTGTTTGATGTTCAATTTGTACAGTACACATATCACATTCACAATATCTAACAATATAGAACATAAACATATCATATAACGTTCACAATACATAATATTGTTTACATAGCACATCACATTCACAATACAAGCATATCACATTCACAGTACACATATCATATTCACATGATATAATATTGTTTACAACATATAGACTAGTAGGAGCCTATCGGATCTTTAAACGTATCGTCCTCCTCTATAACTTTTGTCCATTACCACTAGCATATGTGGTCTCGTAATTTATTGAGATATTTGTTGTCTAGGCTCTTGAGGGGGATATTGAGGTTATGAAAAATATAAAGTAGTGCACTAATTTAAGTTTTAAAATTTGTATGTACAAGGTTGAGTGTATTATGTACATATACCTTAGGTAAAAGGTGTGTGCCGCCGACTAGGATTAGCATGTGATGTATGACGTAGAAGCCGCACAGGTTATCGCACCCCTGTTGTTGATGCTGTAAACAAAGAAAATCAAATTAGGAGATGAAGAATAGATGTGAGAAAAAATCCTATGCTAGGCACTCGTACATTGAAGCACTTTGACTCCAGCTGGTCGCCTGGTTTGTCATCGTGTCGCCCTCCTTCACCAACATAAGACAAGAAAGCCCTACATACATTGGAGAGATGCCATTGATGAAAAAAATAAACATAGTTAAATACAGAAAGTGTTAAGTTAGAGGAATGTACTTACTTCCGAAAAACAAGCTTGATCGCATAGGCCATTGGTCTCTTCTCGAGCGAGTTAAAAGTGTAGACTTTGTTTTCACTCGAAGCAACCAAGAGTAGAACCCAATGGTTGCTTATTAAATGGTATGTAGTGCATGAAAATAAGTTCATATACAGTTTAAATGCATATAAATAATTGAAGGGTAAAGTCATTAGAATAGTACTTACTCTTCGTGGTACGGGAAGAGAACGAAGTCCTTTTTTGCCTCAGCCTGCAATGTTTACTTGATGTAGTTGACAAGGAACTTGATTGAAGCCTAGCCATGATCGTAAACACCATCTCAGAGTCGACGAACCCAACTAGGTGTTGACTCGTCACAACTCGCTGCCTCATTATCCTGCAACTCGTGTCAATTATTATAAAACATAATACAAAATCCTATAATAGTCATAGGCTCATGCTGTATGGTGCGATACTCATAATATTCAGGATTGTACGGTAGAAATATCGATGACTTTCAAGCCATACAAACGAAACAGATCCTTAAAACTCCCTAGGAATGTCCCATTCTCCTAGCGATGAAAATGTCCCCCTCGATACCTTACATTGAAATCAAGTGACGCTCGGCTTCATTCACCTTGTCAATGACCATTTATGGAGCAAGCGAGTGCACTTGCCTATAGTGTTCAATTCATTGCTAGGCACAAGGAGCTTTCCATGTATGTACCCCTTAGAATCTTGAGGGTATTCTAAGGCCTCTATCAACTTTGCTTTCTAGAGAGAAGAAGTCTCCGAGGTTGGGACAAGGGGCTTTTGATGTATTTGAGGGGGCTTTGTGACCTCTGTCAACTTTGCATTCTTGACAGAAGGATTCTCCGATGTCTCATGTGGTTCTTTGGTTGTCATGCTAGTCCTTTTGCGTATCAAATGTGCGCTCTACGTAGGAAACGACTTGGAAAGAGGAGTCATTATGGTGGTGGGAGCAGGAGCAAGAGCAGGTGCAGGTACGATAGAAACCTACAAAGCACATGCGTATGTAACATATTGTAGTACTTGAATGATCGAGAAGACGTAGGGAATTTTTACCTTGAGAAGTACGACACCCGTTGTGGGCCAATTTATGAACAACATCCGTGCTTGCTCGAGAGTGATGATATCTTCATTTGGGGGGAACTCCAACACATGAGATAGAAAGTCTTCGTGGACATAGTCCACCTACACCCTCATGTAGCCCTTCCCCAAAGGGTTACCATACACCGTGTTAGTCTCCTTGTATGGAAATGCAACCTCGCGTCTAGCCTCAACGGGAAATCCATCTTCTGTCACGACCAGATGACACTTAGCAGGCGCCTACAATAAGTGCACAACTTGATCAGGAACATTGTTTAGCTTAGTTTTGTACCTCTAAGTTAAACAATTATTACCTTCAAGTGGGGACCAGCCTGATCATGTCTAGAAGTGCTGCTGCTAGGGCGGGGCACAAGCCTTTTTACGAGAGGTGAGGCCATATAACTCTAACTCTAAGAGATCAACGCCATAATCTCGGCCCTAAGGCTATCCTCACGTGTCATCATCTCCTCCTTCAGCTCCTACCTCAGCGTGTCCTTCAGACGCGCCGCACGTGCTTCCCATGAGCTTGATCTAGCACTAACAGCGTCCTCGTCTTGGAAGAAGGACCTCTTTGTATGCTTCGCACCTGCGGCAAGCTCTCGGCCCTTATGGTCAGGCTTCCCGATCATCAAAGACAGGATGTTCTTCAACCCTTGGCTCTGAAAGGTCTCCTACTCTTTCAGTTGCCTTACCTCCTCCTATAAGAAGCGAATACAAATTAGTGCTAAAATACAATGAGAAGGATCAACTGCAATATACTAAGTTAGATGTCTTACGATGGTGAAGACGGTCCGCGAGGTCGCGGGGTTTGGAACTACAAGCTGGTCATCGGAGGTTTTCTTTGTCCTCGCTAAAACCTAGTCGCGTACTCGCTCCAACGCATGTGTGTTCTGCCTCTAGATAGAGATGTTCTTCTCTATCAGCTCCTCCAGCTTGGGCGTACTCTTCATCCTTATGAACTCCTCCCAAACATCGAGTCACAAACGGATACCTCTTGAAGGGAGTATGGTTTTTCAGCACGTACTCACTATGCATGATAACCCTGAAGTGCTTCAAAGATACATCCATTCTCTTCAAGGCGTATCGCCTCGCATTGTTTTCTTCTTCCTCTAGTATAATCTATTTCCCCTTAACTTCGTCCCACAGTCGATTCTTTTGCTCGGTGCTAACTTCCTTCCTCCGGTCCTTAACAGTGATCGGCACGCTCTCCCTCACCAATTAGCCGAGAAATGATCGGTAGAGCCCCTTATACTTGGGAGGATCCGTGCAAACCCCAGTGGCATCAAAGTGAAGAACTTACAACGTTCTCCCTATGGCTCTTTTATTAGGTCCTTGGGCCTTTCTCACCTTACTCGGCCCCTCAACATTTGTCACCTTACTCAGCCTCTCAGCATCACATTCTATTCTAACTAGCGATGAGCTGTTCTCTATTTTGTGAGATTTAGAATATATATATATATATATATATATATATATATATATAAATCTAAACTTAATGAGATAAAGCAATTCATATATTTGACATGGTCATATATTTCAGATGAGAGAAAACAATTTATAACTATTATGTGGACTAGACAATGAATCATGTAAATTAACAGATTAATGGATAATTCATAGCATATTATTGTACTAGCATATTATAGTAGATTAACATATTAATGGATGATCTTAAATAAACGCCTATTTGTTAACCAACTAAGTAGTACCAATGATAACTCTAAATCCCTAATTAGGTTAGGTCCTAATCCAATTCAAGGATATGTGGTTCGGGCAAATTCCTAAGCCGTTGTACAACTTCAGAGAAAATTTCAGCAGCATCTCCCCGCTATTCCCCGAATACACGTCTCTACAATAAGTCAAAAGGGTGTTTATCCAGAGAACAGGAGGGAGATGCCGCCGAAACTTTCTTTGGAGATATACAACAGCTTGAAATTTTGCCCGAACCACATATCCTCGAACTGTCAAAAAACATGAAATTCTTGAGACTGCTAATTTATAAATATGCCATTTCAACATATTTATAAACAAGCACCCTCGAACAGGAAACGTAGGCTACGCAACCTGTAACATCCCAAAATTTGGCCTATAATTTCACTTATGTGCATGTTGGTGATTTTCTGAATTTATTGGATTTTTCCAGAAATTATTTGAATTTATTTTAATTAAGTATATTGAACCTTTGGTGAAAACTAGATATATATAGATAAAGTTAATATAAAGTTTTACCAAAAATATTTTATTTGAGCTCAGAATGTCTCAAAGTATTTGTGAGAAATTTTTTGGGATTTTTCCTGATATTTTAATTGCCTTAAATGAATTAATCTAATTTCGGGAATTATTTTAAATCGAAAAGCGTTGGAAAATCGAGTGAATAATCTCGGGCCAAGCCCGGCCTTCGTGTCGTCTTGTGATCCATCGCGGTGCGGCCCGTCAGCCCGTTCCCCCGCCGCCTCGCATATGGACCATTGGATCCAGATCGACGGTTGTCTCCTTCGCGAAACCCTAGCGCCTTCTAGTTGGATCAAGATCGCGCGAGGATTCCTTGCGTCGTTTGGAAAGATCGATCGCATCCGTTGATTTTGGAAAGAGCGGATCGGATCGTATCGCGTTCGGGGGAATCATAGCCGTTCATCGCAGATCGGACGGATCGCAGTCATCGTCTCCGATTCGGTTTCCGAATCCGCCGCCGCTTGCAGTCGCCGCCGCGTGATTTTAGGGTTGCCTTTTCTGGGCGTTCGCCGAGGCTATTTAAAGCGCGGACCGCACCCCGAGGATCGCCATCCCAGAGCGCATCCGCCAGTGCTAGCGTTCGCCGTTGAGTCGCCGCTGTAGCCTCGCAGGAGCACGCCGGAGCTTGCCTTCGCCGCTGCGGTTTTCTTCGAGTCCCGCCGTCGTCAAGCCACCGTCCGTCGCAAGGGTTCCAGATCAGAGTTCCTCGCGTCGTGCCACTCGAGTCTGCCGCTTCTTCTCGCCGGAGTCGCACAGAAACGCCGTTCGGGTGGTCATCTTCCTCCGCTCCGGTGCAAGCCCGCCGCCGTGTCTCGGAGCTTCGCGCAGCCGTTGGATCTTCGCCAAACCGTCCAGATCGCGCCGCGTCATCCTCATCAGCAGTGAACCTCTCCGGTAAGATGGACCGTTAGATCTAAGATAAGCGGTCAGGATAGTGACGCGTAGGGGTAGATCGGTGGCCGTCAGATCGTCGCGTGGATGCACGCCGCGTGTCGAGCATCGGCACGGGCGACGTCGCAGCCAGTCGATGCGCGCCGCGTGTCGGGCACGTGATGCGAGGCGCCGTGAGCCGCGTCCACGGTGGACCAGAGGCGGTTCCGTGCACGGTCTGCAGGCGCCGAGGTGACGTGTCGGCGCTGATTGGCTCGGGCGGTGACGTCGACATTGCGCAATAAAGATCTTTTCAATAGAAAAATAATTCGAAAAATCGGTTATTCTATTTTCTGTATTTTCAGATTTATTCAAACTTCAAAAGGCTATATCTTTTGCATTTTAACTCGGATTTGAGTGATTCAAATTTCTAAAAATTTGTAAAATCAAGATCTATTTATTGGTGAATTTTATTTTATTTTTGGAGTTTGGTTTCTCTCTGTTTTGGTGTTTATTTGCTATTTTGGCATCGTTTCGCGTAGACGTTGAACTGCTCGGTGATCCGGAGGAAGATTCATCGCTTCAAGACCCAAGCTCAGAGCAAGACCAGCACCTACTCCAAGGCAGGTTGTGCTTTGATCATGTTGCACCAAATTTTCACCAAATTGCTATTTTGTCTCTTAAACTTTATGCATGATATTTTATATGTATATATGATTTCAATTAATCTGGGAATTAGATAATATGCCTATTTGAATTAAATCATACCTTGTCAATTTTATGCCATGATCTATTTGTCACCCTAGGATGTGGAATTATAGTTGGTTAATATTGATAATCAACCTGGGCTAGTTAGATCGTCATAGATTGCTTAGCCATGCCACGTCATCACATGTGTCCGAATGTTGATACTTAATCTTGACTAATGGAATATGGAACAATGTTTATGAATTGGTGTGTCATGTGTCGTCACACGTGATATCAAGTTGTCGTGGCGAGGAGGTCACACATCTAGATTGAAATGTTGATGGCATGTGGTGCTTGGTAATCAACCTGGGTGGTAATGATTTTAGATTGGGGCAAGTGGCAAGGCGGTGTGCCAAGGTGGGCGGGGTTGGCGGGGTATGTGGAAGTCTTGCCTTAATCACCTTAAGGACTTAACCTTGCAAGCCTTTGACCCGAGTCCTTCTTGCAACCACATGTCGGAATGGGACAGCCTAGTGAATAATTTGTGAAACCTAGATTTGATCTTGTCGTGGTGAATAGTGAGTCCCGGTTACGGTTTAACTCACATGGCGCAAGAGGGGGCCTGTTGTGGTGGTTTAACCCTTGATGTTGAAACCTTAGCGGCGATCTTGGGTCTAGGTGTAGCATTGTAAAGGCTTTGTTACGATCACTCGCCTTGGTGGTGTTTGGTTGTATCGTGTGGGTAAAGTGCATAACCTCTGCAGAGTGTACAATCTATTCGAATAGCCGTGCTCACGGTATTGGGCAATGCTCGGGAATTACAGTTAAGGGTTAGACTTTTGTTAAACGAAAACCTATTGGGATGGCAAGGTGCCATGGAAGGTGGAAATTGATTTAGGATTAGGAACTTGGTGTATTTCAGAAATACCGAGTTTATTAATTACTGTATTTGTTTTACTGCTTTCCAATCTATTTATTGTATTACGTTAAATCTTTGCTTTATTGCAAAATACCCTTATTAGCCATTCCTTTGGATTAAGCCAAGCATATAGAATATTAGACTTGCATTATTGTGCACAACTTGTTGAGTGCTTTATGTACTCACCCCAACAACAACAACTTCAGAAGAGGAAGAATCTATGCCCTTCGTGGAGGAGGATTATATGGATGCGAATGCTTAGGGTCCGAGCCTCATCAGTTGCCTGCGGTGAACTGGGGAGCTGCTACGCTTATTTATTTTTCCGCTGCTGCTTATTTGCTATTTCTTTTATAAGCCCTGTGGCAATAATCATGTAAGACAACAGATTACTATTAATTATTAAAGTTATGCTATATTCCGCTGTGTATGACTATGATAGCATCTATGTTGAGCCTGTGTGCACTAGCGTGATCCTGGACTAGTGCGGTATACACAGAGGGTCCGGATTTGCAAATTCGGGTCCCGACACAACCTAAACTCTAACATTGATCATATTACAGCAACAATAATGACATGTAAAATAGATTGTAAGGACAGAGAGTAATTATATTGTGGGTACAGTCAAAAATTGCTTGCACTGTCTACAGCTGATAGGTGTCTAATTCCACCATATTGAATAAAATATATTGAATCTGAAGTTCAACGACTAAATTGAATAAAACATATTGTAATATATGTCGCAAGACTTGCTACAACCTTTCACCCTAGTTTTAAAATTATCAACCTAGTTTCTAAAATTATCAACCCACAAATCATCAACCCATAAATTATCAACCCACAAACCAAAATCTAGTCGGTTGGAACATCACATTCTTAACATATAAAATTCTCAATGTTTACGAAGCTGTAAATGATTTGCTTTAGTCAAAGGAAAGATGAATATGATCAGTGGTAATATAAGTAGTGATAAATATTGTCACAGATATCTATACACAACAGAGCAACCTGCATTAATTGTACTATGATCTCAAACTTCCTACTCCCTTCGCTCACAAATACATCTCATTTTAAAATATGTGTGGTTAATTTTTTGAAACTTTCACTATCGAAATCTTCCCTCTCAAATCTTTAGTATAGCTTATTTTTACTTACTCTACTAAATGATGCCCTGTGAAAGCGAATGTTGATTTGGCCTTCCATGCAAACGAGTTCCAAGGGGAATTCCAGTCATACAGTACTTGATGAATCAGGATCTTTCAAAGTGGCGAGATCCGCTGCTACTCACACATGGCAAATGCTAGTGATACAATGTGATTCCCATATGTGCGGGAAAATCATGGTTTTCACCACTTTGAGGTGTCTTCTATCTTCACTGAAGTTCAGGAGCCAGGTAGGAGTTTTATTCTCTTTTATCTTTGTTGAGAGAGAGGGGTCCTCACACTACGTCAGGCTAACAGCGACATCAGCGGAGAGAGGCACGCCAGATGCACCACGGTGACTTTGGTGAAGTGCTACACGGTGGGAACCCTAGTTTTAAAATTATCAACCCGCAAATTTCTGAACAAAAGTAAATTTTAAACCCACCTTTCACCCTAGTTTCTAAAATTATCAACGCATAAGAAGCAAAGACAACCAAATGAATTGAACATAAAGGGTAGCAAAGATAAGGAAGCAAATGTCTCACCGTCGGGGGTGCAGGGGCGGGGAGTGGAGGGGGCCAGTGGTGTGAGGGTAGGGGGTGGAGGGGGGCCAGCAGCGTAGGGGTGGGGAGTGGAGGGAGCCATCCCAATCGGTTCTCAATAGGAACCGACACTGATATAAAGATCATTTCAGTCGGTACTTGGTCAGAACCAACACATATATACACACCATCCCAATTGGTTCTCAATAGGAACTGACACTGATAACATGTATTTCAATCGGTTTTTCGATCAGAATCGATACAGACATAGAATACATTGCAATCGGTTATTCGGTCAGAACCGACACAGATATAATGGCCATTCCAATTTTAATTACGCTTTCTATTTTCATTTATAAAGTTGCATACTATTTCAATTGAACTTTCAATTTCATATAATGTGCAATCATAAAACCATTTTTTAAAGTTGTCCCTTTAAACCTTTGGTCTTATCATTTCTACTAGTTGTAAAATGAGGATTTCAACATAATAGAATTCAACAACCAATAGCAAATCCACAGCATTATTTACATTGAGGTAGTATCTTTATTTACAATACAAACATTTGAAACACATAGCATTATTTATATTGATTTAGTCTCTTTATTTAGAATAAAACCTTTCTTGATGATGTACATGCATGTAATTTGTTCCATGTGTATTGTTGTCACCGTTAAGACATGCCCCATCTGCAAACGCGGGTATTTCATCGAATTGGTTGCACTCTTCTTCATTTACGATATTTTCAACTCCAAAGATCCGCCTCTTGCCCTAAAGGACGACGTGCAACCTTGGATTGGCCGGATCACGCACGTAGAAGACTTGAGTTGCTTGCTTCGCAAGGATGAATGGATCATCTTTGTAGGCGAGTCTATTTAGATCCACAAGAGTAAAACCTCACTTATTTACCTTCACTCCATGTGGAAGTCTCACCCATTTACATCAAAACAATAGAACTTAGTATATTCCATAATCGAGTTCCCATATTTCTTCGATCATCCCGTAGTAGGAGTTCATTGCGATTGAGGATCCTCTTTTTGAGTGATCATCAGACAAAGAATATATGCTCACACCACTGTATTCTTTGCATCTTGACTTTCAGTGTAAAAGGTGTAGCCATTATTAATGTACCCATGTCATATCTGTACATTAAATTTTGATCCGTTAGTGAACCATTTAACATACTCACTAACGGAGACCTTCACCTTTTATTTGAACCATGTGAGGAATCGATTGTTGTGTTGTCACGTGATAGAAAGCTCATCCATACGTGGATTATCTTCCCATAATATCAACTTGTGCTGCTGGATGTATAGATGAATTTCTGCACTGTGCTACAAGATTGTCAAATACACTTTATAATACATATCATATTGTGGACTCATTAGTTTCAACCCAATAGTTCCTTTGCAACCAAGTCTGCTCTCATGACGAGATACAGGAACACCAATTGCTTGTCCTTTACCTAGATAGTCCACGTAGAACTCAATAACCTCTTCAGTCTCATAACCTTCAACAATACTACCCTTAGGCTTCGACCGATTCCTCATGTATGACTTTAATATACCCATGTACCTCTCGAACAGATACATGTAATGTAGGAATAGAGGTCCAAATATTTAATCTCTCTAATAAGGTGAATAACAAGGTGGACCATGACATCGAAGAACGATAGGGGAAATGCATCTCAAGCTGACAAAGAGTTTGCATCGCCTCACTCTTAAGTTGTCTAGTGCATCGGGATCAATAACTTTGCAAAAAATTGTATTAAAGAAATAACATAGCTTCGTGATTGCCAACCTAACATCTTTTGGTAGAATATTTCTGATTACAATAGAGAGCATTCGGATCATCAAGACATGACAGTTGTAGGACTTCATACCAACCAACTTCAAATCATAAATAGACACAAGCTTCTTAATATTTGCAGAGTAGTCTAGTGGAACTTTAATATAGAGACACTTGCAGATGTCTTCTCCTTTCTTGGATAAGGTGTAGCATGCAGCAGAGATGTACAGATCTTTTTCATCCTCCTCTACCATTGTAAGCTTGTGCCTGATTCCCACGTAGGCCATATTGCAGTGAGCATTCACACCATCTTTGGTCTTCTCAAGTATGTTCAGCAGGATGCCAACCAAATTATCATAAACATTCTTCTCAACGTGCATGACATCAATACAATGTCGGACATCTAACTCCTTCCAGTATGGTAAGTCCCAAAATGTCGACCTCTTCTTCCAAATAGTTTTGGGAAGAAAAGATTTATGGATCTTTTCATACTAAACATCAATATTCTCCATGCGTGAATATACTTGCCTTCTACTTAGGCTGCGGGGCCATACGAACTTCCCTCTTCCTATCAAATTTGTCAACCATCTTACGATATCAATGACTTCTAGGTAGAAACCTACGATAACCTATGTACACAGTTTTTTTTGAATTCGACAGTCACAAGCTCTCAGTCTCCTCTTCACAAATAAGACACACTTTGGCTCCCTTCGTACTGTAGCCCACCAAATTACCAACGGCCGAGAAATTATTTATGGTGCAAAATATCATAGCCCGCGGGGTGAAGTTCGCTCTTTTGTATGCATCCCACACCGCGACCCCCTCATTCCACAATTTTATCAAATCCTCAATAAGTGGCGCTAGGTATACATCAATATCATTTTCTAGCTGTTTGAGTCCCGAGATTAGTAACGACGTCATGATATAATTTCGCTTCATGCACAACTAAGGAGGGAGATTCTAGATACACAACAGAATTAACCAAGTGATGTGACGACTGCTCATATTATCAACGGATTCATTCCATCGGTACTCAATTCAAATGTTATGTTCCTCATTTCGGCACTAAACTCCTCATGTTTCCGATCATTGTTTCTCCATTGAGTTGAATCAGCGGGGTGTCTCAGCTTACTATCTTCCTTTCGAGATTCATAATGCCAACGCAACAATTTTGCCTCTTTAGGATTTGAAAACAACTGCTCTAAACGAAGAATGATGGGAAAATACCACAATACCTTGGTTGGTGCCCCTTTGTTCACATCTTCACCATCGTCGGCTCGGCTCTTACGCTTCTCCTTTTGTTTGTACCGGCACTACTACAGAATTGTACATCAGAATCGGTTCTTTTTTGTCATTACAGTCGGTTCAAGTGGTGATACGAAGTCTTTGGATAGTGATGAGGTGGAGTTATCACAGTCGGTTTTGCCCCGATTGTGATAAAGCCTCATTAGAATCGGTTCTTAGATCAAACCGATTCTGATGAACACATTATCACAATCGGTTTTTTCTAATAACCGATTCTGATAAAGGGTCATCAGAATCGCTTCCTTTAAAGAACCGATTCTGATAATGGATCATCACAATCGCTTGATTCCAAGAACCGATTGTAATGGTATGGTTATCACTATCGCTTCCGTAAAAGAACCGATTCTAATAATGTGGTCATCACAATCGCTTGCTTAAAAGAACCGATTCTGATGAGAGGTCATCAGAATCAGTTCCTCATAAGAACCGATTCTGATGATAGGGTCATCACAATCGCTTTATTCAAAAAACCGATTCTGATGACCCTCATGGGGTGTTTCAATTTTGCATATTATCCAAAATAACACATATTAACATTGGGCATATATATATCACATTGACAATACATAACACAGAATGCACATATCACATTCACAGAACACGAATACGTAAATTGCAATACATATAGCCCATTCGTTCACAACATACAAACACAAACATGCTTAACAATCGATTACACGTGCATATATATCACATTGACATATACAATTAATATTGTTTCCATATGGACTAGTAGGGCGCTTCGGGATCTCTAAACCTACCGTCCTCGATATAACTTCTAACCAGTACCATTGGCATAAGTGGTCTAAGTAAATTGTTGAGTGCTTTCTGTCTAAGCTCTTACGGGGATATTGATCTTACGCAAAACATAAATGAGTGCGTGAATTTAAGTTTTAAAATTTATATGTGAAAGGCTAAGTATGCATGTACATATACCTTAGGAAAAAGGTGTGAGCCGCCGACCACAACCAACATGTGTTGCATGACATAGAAGCCGCACAGTCATCATTGCCTATTGATGACACTTGTGAAGAGAAAAAGAAATTAACACACGAAGATTAGATGTCAGAAAAAATTAATCGTATATATGCTAGGCACTTGTACCGTGAATTTCTTATACTCCAGCGTCTTGCCCTTTTTGTTATCGTGTGACCCTCCTTCATCGACATAGTCCGAGAAACCCCTACATATATTGGAGAGATGCCATTGAGTAAAAAAATATAGTTAAATTCAGAAAGTGTTAGGTTACGGTAATGTACTTACTTCTGCAAAGGACACTTGATCGCGTAGGCCATCGGTCTCTTTTTGATTGAGTTAAAAATGTAGATTGTGTTTTCACTCGGAACGAGGACGAGTAGAACCCAATGGTTGCTTATTAAATGGAATGTAGTGTAAGGAAATAAGTTCGCATACGGTTTAAGTGCGTACAAGTAATTGAAGGGTTTGTACTACTTACTCCTCGTGGTACGGTATTACAACGAAGTCCTTCATCGACTCAGTATGCAATACCCCCTTGACGTAGCCAGCAACAAACACCGGATGTAGCCTAGCCGTGGTCGCAGACACAAGCTCAGGGTCGACGAACCCAACTTGGTTTTGATTCGTCACGGCTCGTTGTCTCATTGCCCTGCAACTCGTGTTAATATTAGAAAACATAATGCAAAATCCTATGAAAGTCGTCAGCTCATGATGTATGGTGCGATACACACAGCGTCCAGGATCGTAAAGTAGAAATATCGACGGCTTTTAATTGGTACACACGAAACATATCCTCAAAACTGACAGGGAATATCCCATTCTCGTCACGGTGGAAATGTACCTTTTTATACATCACATTGAAGTCAACTCGACGCTCTTCCTCATTCACCTTATCAATGTACCATCCATGGAGCATGCGAGTCCACCTGCCTAGATCATTTAGTTAAATCGGATGCAAGCGGGGGCTTTCCATGTCGTAGGCCTTAAAATCGTAAGGGATGTCCGTGGCTGTCTTGACTTTCCTTTCTCGGGCGAAGGAGTCTTGAGGTGAGGTAGTGGGCTTTTCAAGTACCTCAAGGGGCTTTGTGGCCTTTATCGCCTTTGCCTTCTTGGCGGAAGGAGTCTCGAGAGGCCTCTTGTGGTTACATTGGTGTCGTGCTTGTCCTTTTACGTGAGCTCGCACTCGTGTAGGACTCATCACGGTGGTGGGAACAGAAGCAGCAGCAGGAGCAAGCACAGGTATGGTAGGAACCTGCAAAGCACGCGCATATTTAACTTATTGCAGTACTACTAGAATGGTCGAGAAGATGCGGGGGATTTTTACCTTGACCATTACGACACCCATCGTGGGCCACTTGATGAACGACATGCGTGCTTTCCCTAGAGTGCTGATATCTTCGTTGGGGGGGGAACTCGAGCACATGTGATAAGAAGTGTTCATGGACGTAGTCCACCTACACCCTCATGTAGCCCTTCCCCAAAGGCTGACCATACACAGTGTCGGTCTCCTTGCATGGAAATGCAACCCGCGTCACGACCTCGATAGAAATCCGTCCTCCGTCGGGGTGGTGGTGGCACTTAGCGAGGGCACGCAAGATGTACGCAACGAGGAGAAACATTGTGGGAGTTACACTTGTAGCTTTAAGTTAGGAAAAATTAATTATTACCTTTAGCTGGGGATCGGTCTTATCATTTTTGGAACCACAGCTGCTAGGTCGGGGCACAGGCTTCTCTACAAGAGGCGAGGGATTCTGGCTCTGACTCTGGGAGATCATCGCCATCATCTCGGCCCTCAGGCGCTCCTCACGTGCCATCATCTCCCCCCTTATCTCATCTTCACGTGCCATCATCTCCCCTCATCTCATCCTTGATCTCCTCCTTAGCCGCTCCTGGCGTCTCCTTGAGGCGCTCGCACGTGCCTCCCATGATCTTGATCTAGCACTCGAGCGTCATCATGGAAGTAGGACTTCTTCGTATGCCCGACCCTACGGCAAGCACCGGCCCTTATGGTCGGGCTTCCGATCGCAGCGATAGGATATCCTTCGACCCTTGGCTCTGGAAGGTCCCTGCTCTTTCCGTGGCTTACCTCCTCCTGCAATAGCGATGCGAATTAGATCGAAATACAACAAGTGGGCCAAGCGCAATGTACTAAGTCGGATGTCTTACGATGGCGAGAGCGACGTCTTGTGATGGCGGGTTTGCGACTACAAGCTGCCCGTTGGGGTTTTCTTTGTCCTTGCTAATACCCAGTTGCGTGCCCGTTCCTCACATATATGGGGAGTAAGGCATCGTCGTCCCGGAGTTTGCGCACTACTCGGCTAGTCGCGTCCACTCTACCTTCTTCCCCTCATAGCCGCCTGTACCGAGGTGGTGCGGGTGCGTGTTGTGCCTCTGGATAGTGGTATTCCTCTCTCTTAGCTGCTATGCCTCGGCGTACCCTTCATCGTCATGAACTCCTCCCAAACATACGTAATGTGACGGATACATCTTGAATGGTGTACGACCTTTGATGCGTACTCACCGTGCATGAGGACCACAAGGCGCCTCAAGGCCACACCCATCCTCTTCAAGGCGTGCACGCCTCGCGTTGCATTCATCTTCCTCCTCTATAATCCATTTGCCCTTAACCTCGTCCCACAACCGATTCTTCTGCTCGACGCTGACTTCCTTCCTCCAATCCTTAATCGTTATTGGCACTCTCTCTCTCACCAATTGACCGAGGAATGAGCAGTATCGCCCCTTGTACTTGGGAGGGCCTGTACAGACCCCCGTGGCATTGAAGTGGAGAACCTGCGGTGTTCTCCCTGTGGCCCCTGTGTTCGGTCCTCAGGCCTTCCTCACCTTACTCGGCCTCTCAACATTTGGAACTTGGCTCGGCCCTGGGAGCACCTTCTACTGCATCAGCGAGGAGCCGATGCTCTCTAATTGTGACATTTTGAGTTTTCTTATCGATAAGATCATATATTTGACATGAGAGAAAGCAATTCGTACCTATTTTGTGAACTTGACAATAAATCATGTAAAGCAATAGTGAATAGATAAGTAATAAGATGTAATCTGTTCTAGCATATTTCAAGAGAGTAACAAATGAGCGAATGATCTTCAAAAAAGTTTATCCGTTGACCACCTAAATCGTACCAACGATAACCCCTACTCTCTAAATAGGTTTGGTCCTAATCCCATTCGAGGATATGTGGTTGAGCAAGTTCTAAGCCGTTGTACAACTCGGAGAAAATTTGGCGACATCTCTCATTGTTCTCCGGTACACGTCTCGACAACAGGTCAAGAGGGTGTATACCCGAGAACACCGTGAGAGATGCTACCAAAATCTACTATGCGGTTGTACAACGACTCGAGAACTTGCCCAACCACATATCCTCGAATCTATCTAAAATCGGACAATTCGAGACTGCTTGCTTATGAATGTGACGAAATGGCATATTCATAAACAAGCACTCTCGAATAGGAGACGTAGGTTACGCATTTTTAACTCTAACGTAGATCATATTATAGTAACATGTAGGTAAAAATTAATTACTGTAATTGTAGTAGATGACGAAAGCATTCATTATGAAATTTGAACTAAGAAATGTTTGCAAAAATAATCACAAGCAAGTAGATGTAAAGTGAACATAGTAATTTAAGCATTCTGAAACATATATCCATGTCTTACTTATCAAACATTTATTTGTTGATTAATCAGCTTAACATTTTATTTTCTTGTTGTATGTCAACAGACTGCAACTACCAAAGTTCACCAAATGCATCAATTAGTAAATCATCCAAACGAAGGACTAGACAAATGACATATTGTGGCTGTGAACTAAATTTAACTCTCTTATGTGAAGGCTTACAAGGATGCCAACAATGAAATAACAATATTAATGAGAAGTGCAAGGAAGAGAGGACTCACATCGCAAAACAGCTTCCAGAAACTAAAGAAGGTAACCAACGAGAAAAATAGTTGCTAACTACTTGGTACTTAGTTCATACATGTTTATAGTTGCTAACTCACATACATGTTTATAGTTGCTAACCAACGAGAATCGAATACTGTTGAAGTTTGCCCGATTACCACGAGTAATGCTATATCTACCTAGCCTTAAGATTAACGACTTAGGCAAAATGTGAAAGCCACGGGTTGAGAACAACGGCACAACTCGCGAAATTGTGACATCCAATGTTGCGATGATTGTATTCACATACAAGACAAAGGATTCAACGAAAACTGATTGTATTTAGTGAGACACTCTCCGCGGCAAGGGGCACGGCTTTGATCTGTCCAAGCTGCGGCACCAACAGAAGGTCGGCAATGAAAGTGTCGTCGGTGTCTGCGGTACACAAAATGATGAACTACGTGGAGTGAAAGAATCCGAGAAGGCAAATACTATATGTGCAAGCAAGTGGCTCTTGCAATCTTATGTGCCTACAACCCGCTAGTAGTTCAATTCAAATGTTGCTCATCATCCGGTGAATTCAAGTACTAAATGGATTGACTATTAGTATGACACTTGCAGATTGATTATCATGTCATTGTCTCAGTAAATGCCCTTAAACCTCAACTCATATGGCACAAAACTCGGTGTGAGATCGACCAAACTAGAAAACAAAAACACAAAAGAACACTCATGGCGAGAATACTCATTTAACTATCAATCCGACCTCCTCACGACTCCACCAAGTTGGAGTGGTTTCTTCCCATCTTTAGAACCGGACACAAACACACGCAGCAAAAATGGCAATAATGCGTCGGCGTTTCATACATCATCAAGAAATGCTAATTCCTCGGTCCTCACCCAAAAAAACCACGAAATGCTAGATAAAATGGTGAACTTGGCGTCTCGATTCTTGAATTGATCCTAACATACCTTGGAGGGTCGTCGACCTTACGGAAGTTCTTGGCGACCTTGATGATGCGGCCCGTGAGTGTCGGGCGGGCGAAGCGATGGCGTCGGGCGGCGGCGGGCGTCGGGCGGGGCGAAGCGGCGAAATGGCGTCGGGCGGTTCGTGGCGTCGGGGCGGTTCGTGCCGTCGGGATGGGCGGCGAGCGTCGGGCGCGCGAGGCGGTTCGTGGGTCGGGATGGGGTGGCGGGCCGTCGGGGCGGTGGTCTTGGCGGCGGGTGAGGGCGGCGGCGGGCGGCGGGGCCTCGTACGGGAATCGCGTCAGACTCGGGAGCAAGCTAGGGTTAATGAGAGTGATGTCTACGCGCGTGAATAGTGTGCTCGCGGGAATAAAATGGGGATTTCAATCATCAGTATCGCTTCTTGTAAAAACCAACGCTGATTAGTCACAATATCCGTATCGTTTTTTAAGAAAAAACCGACACGGATGTGTATAATCCGTATCGCGTATTAAACTAAAACCGACACAGATGTTTATCAGTATATGTATCGCTTTTTTATAGAAAACCGACACTGATGTGTCTCAATATCCGTATCACTTTTATAAATAAAACCGACACTGATGAAGTCATATATCCGTATCATTTTTTTTAAAACCGACACTGATGTGTCTAATCCGTATCACTTTTTAAAATAAAACCGACACAGATGTGTATCAATATCTCTATCAATTTTTTAAAGAAAACCGACACTGATGTGTCTCAATATCTTTATCACAGGTCTGCAGGTTCTGAATTTTCAGCCTTTCATCAAAGAGAGAAAATATCATAACTTTTTCATATTTTGTTGAAATTATTATAAATTTTGCAGAAACATATTTTAGGATACTTCAAAACTTTTTATAAAATAATTTTTGGAAAAAGTGGACTCATTCAAGAAATATGCCCAAATTCATTTCGTAGACATGATTTGTGCATAAAGCTTAGAAAAGTCTAAACTTTTTTCAAATTAGTCCAGAATTGTACGAAAATTTCCATAAATCAACTTTCCACTATTTTACAAGCTTTCCCAGCAATAATGTTGTCAAATGGAATTTTCTTTCACAACATATGGCACAAAGTGCAGGCATAAAGAGAAATTGCATTTCCATCAAAGCCTCCAACAGCAATTCACCTTGGATTTTTACAACAAACATTACAGATGAGTCCATTTATTTACAATCATCCCTTCATGATGATCTACTCGCATGTAATTGGCTCCATGTGTGTCGTCATCCCGCTAAAACAGGCCCCATCGCAAATGAAGGTATCTCATCGAATTGGTTATACTCTTCTTCATCTACAACATCTTCAACTCCTACGATCCGTCTCTTGCCATGAAGAACGGCGTGCAACCTCGGATTGGCGGATCACGCACGTAGAAGACTTGAGTTGTTTGCTTCGCAGGGCAAACGGGTCATCTTTGTAGGCGAGTCTCTCGAGATCCACAATAGTAAAGCCTCTCTTGTCGACCTTCACTCCATGTGGAAGTCCTACCCACTTACATCGAACAATGGAACTTGGTATATTCCGTGTCGAGCTCCCAAATTTCTTGATCAACCCATAGTAGGAGTTCATTGTGGTGGGAGACTCTTTTAGTGATGATAGTCGGAGAAAGCATTTATGCACACACCATTTGTTTTGGACAAGACTTTTGGCATTTGGACTCTCGGTGTAAAAGGTGTAACCATTAATATCGTACCCACTGCCATATCCGTACATTAAATCTTGGTCCGTCGACCAACCATTTTACATTCTCACTAAAGGAGACCTCCGCTTTTCTTTGAACCATGTGAGGAATCGATCATTGTGTTCTTGTGCGATGGAAAGCTCATCCATTTGTGGATTCTCTTCCGTAATATCAACTTATCTTTGCTCGATGTATGGACGAACTTCTGCGCTGCTACGCAAGAGAGCATCAAATGCGCTTTGTAATACATATCAAACCTCGGACTCATTAGTTTGGACCCAACGGTTCCTTTACCAAAAATCGCCCTCGTGACGAGATATAGGAACACCGATTGCTTGTCTTTTACCTAGGTAGTCCACACGAACTCAATAACCTCTTGATCCCATAACCTTCAACAATACTACCCTCGAGCTTCACCGATTCCTCACATAGGACTTTAATATACCCATGTACCTCTCGAGCGGATACATGTAACGTAGGAAAGCGGGTCCACATATCTTAATCTCTCTGACTAGGTGAACCACAAGGTGGACCATTACATCGAAGAACGACGGTGGGAAATGCATCTCAAGGCGACACAGTCCGCACCACCTCACTCTGTAAGTTGTCTAGCATATCGGGTCAATAACTGCGGAGATCGCATTGAAGAAATAACACACCGTGATTGCCAACTGACATCCTCTGGCGAGAATATTTGATTACAGCCCAGGAGCATTTGGGTCATCAAGACATGGCGATCGTGGGACTTCATGCCCAACAACTTCAAATCATCCATGGACACAAGCTTCTTAATGTTCGTGGAGTAGCGAGATGGAACTTTAATACCATGGAGACATTTGCAAAGGTCCTCTTTCTCCTTCTTGGACAAGGTGTAGCATGCAGCGGGATATCTGGACATTTTCCATCCTCCTCTATCACCGCAAGCTGGGCACGATTCCCATGTAGGCCATGTCGTGACGAGCATTCACACCATCCTTTGTCTTTCCGGTATGTTCACGGGATACCAACCAAATTGTCGCAGACATTCTTCTCAACGTGCATGACACCAATACAATGTCGAACATCTAACTCCTTCCAGTACGGTAAGTCCCAAAATATTGACCTCTTCTTCCAAATGGTCCTAGAACGAACAGATTTACGACTCTTTCCGTACTGAACATCGATATCCTCTACACGTGAATATACTTTTCTTCCACTCATAGGCTGCGGTGCCGAACGGACTTCCCTCTTCCCATCTCATCCATATTACGGTATCGATGACTTCGAGGTAGAAACCTACGGTGACCCATATACACAGTTTTCTTGGAATTAGGTAGCCATAGGCTCTCGGTCTCCTCTTCACAAATAGGACACGCTTTTGCTCCTTTCGTACTGTAGCCCGCCAAATTACCAAGAGCCGGGAAATCATTTATGGTGCAAAATACCATAGCAGTAGGGTGAAATGCTCTCTTCAGACGCATCCCACACAATGACCCGTCATTCCACAATTTTACTAAATCCTCGATCAATGGAGCGAGGTACACATCAATATCATTTCCTACTGTTTGGGTCCCGAGATTATAGCGACATCATGATATATTTCCGCTTCATGCACAACCAAGGAGGAGGTTGTAGATACACAATGAATCGGCCATGTCTTTGTGACAATGCTCATGTTACCAAATGGATTCATTCCATCGGTACTCAATCCAAATCTTATGTTCCTCATTTCGCACCAAACTCCTCATGTTTCCAATCGATGTTTCTCCATTGAGCCGAATCGTGAGGTGTCTCAACTTGCCATCTTCCTTTCGAGACTCATAATGCCAACGCAACAATTTTGCTTCTCTAGGATTTGCAAACAACCTCTCCAGACGGGAATGATGGGCAAGTACCACAATACCTTGGCGGTGCAACTTTAGTGACCTCTTCACCCTCGTTGCCCGGCTCTTACGCTTCTTGTCATTACGCTTCTCCTTTTGTTTGTACAGAGGCACACCGCAAACCGGACAAATGTGCGCTCGATGTGCGTTCGGTACAAGATGCAATCATTTGGACATGCATGTATCCTTTCTATTTCCATTCCTATGGGACATAGTAGCTTCTTCGCTTCATAAATGCTTGTTGGCAACTCGTTTCCCTCGAGCGGATCCGATAGAAGAACTAGAAGTGCATTGAAACTTGTATCATCCAGCGGTGTTTTGCCTTCATTCAAACAATGCAAGGACCAAACCCAACTTGGTGTATTCGCTTGCAACTTTGTGAGCAGTGGTTTCGCATCGTCTTCCATCAAGCTTTTAAACTTTCCAAACTCTCTTTACGTGTAATTACCCTCCACATCCCGCAACATTTGCTCCAAATTCTCCTCCTCAAACGTATCAAACGCAACTCATCATCGGTTCCACCGTGTCTTCATTGCATACCGGCGGGGATACTACTGTCTCCCGTGATGGATCCAACACGTGTAATTCCTCACGAAGCCACGTCGAATCAGGTGGTCCTCAATTTGAGCTGAGTTGTTAAATCTTCTCAGATTGGTGCAATCAATGCAAGGATAATATATGAAGTTTACACCCCTCCTCACCATGTCCTCTTCGGCAATTTTTTTGAACTCCTTAACACCCCTCTGAAATTCAGCACTCACACGACTTTTGCATACATCCATTCCTTACGGTTCATCTGCAATTAAACTTCACACAATAAATTAAGAACAAACTTGAGCGACAACAAGCTAGCTATTTGAAATATTGAGACATCATTTCAGTTAATATTACCTTTGCAAAATAGATGACAATTTCCTGCAACATATATGAAATATGTACTCCCGATCGATACTTAGATTCTTCCCTGGTTTAGAGCTTCCAATTTCCTAGATAAGAGACATACATTTTTAACATGAACAATGATATCAAACAATCTAATTATATAGTGCAAGAGCCTCACGAGATCTTTTGACTACAACGAAACAAAACAAGGGTACCAACGATGACTCCTAATCTCTAAATAGGTTTGGTCCTAATCCCATTCGAGGATATGTGGTTCCGACAAGTTCCTAAGCCATTGTACAACTCGGAGAAAATTTGTGACATCTCGCTATTCTCCATATACACATCCGGACAACAGTCAAGAGGGTGTGTATCCGGAGAATACCAGGAGACGCTACCAAATCTCTACTCGCAGATTGTACAACACAACTCGATCGAGAACTTGCCCGGCACATATCCTCGAACTATCAAAGAACGTGGACAATTGAGATGCTAAACATAAATATGCCATTTCGTTCGGTATATTTATAAACAAGCATCCTCGAATGGGAGACGTAGGTTCCGCACCCTAAACTCTAGCATTCACTAGGTGACATCAATAATAATTCCATATTAATATCAAAGCACTGCAAATTAAGATAATTAAATACATGTGTACATGCTTGTGAAATAAAGGGTGTGAAATCTGATAGGACATACACAATACCAGTGCAATCTAAACTTTCTTCGCGACATATCAAAATTACATAGTGCAAAATTAAAGGGGTTTGAAGGAATGCTCACATTTTGAAGAAAACCACAAATTATGCAAAATGAGGAAATCTCCTCAAGTTAGGGCTTCAAATTTACCCTCTTAACACCCACCCTTGAGGATTTCAAATTTTCTCACCCAAGTATTGCTTCCAACCACGAATATGAGCTATTTTTTTCGGTGGCGGTGGAGAAACCTCCTCCGAACAATAACAGAGAAGAGTTCACTCGAGTGGTATAAATAACCTAACGAGGTACATCACTATCGGTTCTCATATAAAAGCGATAGTGATGTGATCATCTGCACATCACGATCGGTTCTTATAAGACAAGCGATAGTGATTATCATAGTCATCACAATCGGTTCGCATAAGAACCGATAGTGATGAAGACGTCTGTATCACTATCGGTTCTTATTTAAGAAGCGATAGTGATGATATCGCACATCACTATCGCTACTCAAAAAGAACCGATAGTGATGGCGCTCATCACTATCGGTTCTTTTGTGAGTAGCGATAGTGATGTGCATTATCATCACTATCGCTTCTTAAATAAGAACCGATAGTGATGTGTACATGCTCATCACTATCGGTTCTTTTGTAAGAAGCGATAGTGATGTGCATTGTCATCACTATCGCTTCTTAAATAAGAACCGATAGTGATGTATACGTGCTCATCACTATCGCTTTTTATATGAAAACCGATAGTGATGATAATGCACATCACTATCACTTCTCGCATAAGAACCGATTGTAATGTTCCCAGTGCTACATCACTATCACTTCTAACCTGAGAACCGATAGTGATTATGATTAATGCCTCTCCTAAGTCATCTATCACAATCATTTCTTCCTAAAAACTTAAGAACCGACACAGATGAAGCGATAGTGATGTACCATTCTGTAGTAGTGCGGGGTAAACCAAAAACTGGACAAATGTGCAATTTCTTATGTGTATTGTGGTACAATATGCAATCATTCAAACATACATGTATCCTTTTTATTTCCATTCCTATAGGATATAGTAGCTTCTTCGCTTCTTAAATACTTGTTGACAACTCATTTCCCTCTGAAAGTACATTCGAGAGAAGAACTAAAAGTGCATTGAAACTTGTATCTTTCCAATGGTGTTTTGCCTTCAATTCGAACAATGCAAGGATCAAACCCAACTTGGTGTATTCCGCTTTGCAACCTGAGAATAACGGTTTGACATCGTCCTCAATTAAGCTTTTAAATTTTTCAAACTCTTTTTCGTTGCAATTTCCCTCCACATCCCGCAACATTTGCTCTAAATTATCCTCCTCGAATATATCATGCTACAACTGGTGATTAGGTTTCAGTATGTCTTCATTGCATACCAGACGGGCACTATTTGTCTCCCCATGATGGATTTTACACGTGTAATACCTCATGAAACCACGTCGAATCAAGTGGTCTTCAATTTGAGCTAAATTGTTAAATCTCCTAAGATTTGTGCAATCAAAACAAGGACAATATACAAAGTTTACACCCCTCTGCACCATGCCTTCTTCTGTAATGTTTTTGAACTCCTTAACACCCCTCTGAAATTCAGCACTCACACAGCTTTTCTGATACATCCATTATTCATGGTCCATCCGCAATTAAACTACGCACAATAAATTAAGAAAAAAAACTGGAGCGATAGCTATCTATTTCAAATATTGAGATATTATTTAATTACCTTTGCAAAATAAAAGACGAATTCCAAGATATATAATTTTTCTCCCGATATCTTCTTCCCTAGTTAAGAGCTTTTAATTCCCTAGTTAGGAGACATAGATTTAAAACATCAATAAAGATATCGAATTACCTAATGCAGTAAGCTTGCAATTCTTTTGACTTCAATGAAAGAAAATAATGGTGAAAGCATTAATAAAGTTAAGGAATTTAATGATCTTAAAGAAATATCTATCTATTTACCAACTAAGTACGTGCCAACAATGACTCTAAATCTTTAATTAGGCTAGGTCCTAATCACATTTGAAGATATATGATTTGAGCAAGTTCCTAAGCTGTTGTACAACTCTAGAGAAAATTTCGGCATCATCTCCCTGCTGTTCTCCAAATACACGTCTCGACAACAAGTCAAGAGGGTGTTTATTTGAAGAACTCTAGGTAGATGCTGCCGAAATTTCCTATGGAATTGTACAATAGCTTAGAAACTTTCTCGAACCACATATAATAGAACTGTCCAAAAAAACATGGACAATTCAAGACTGCTTATTTATAAATATACCATTTCAAAATATTTATAAACAAGCACACTCGAATGGGAGACGTACGTTACGCAACCTAAACTCTAACATTAATCATACAGCAATAATAATGAAATGTAACACATTCACCAAATCAAAAAGAATTACCTAGTGCAAAATTGAAGGAATGCTCACCCTTTGAAGAAAATCACAAACAAGGAAAAATTGATGGGAAATATACTCAAGCTAGGCCTTCAACTTTACTCTCTTGACACCCATCCTCGAAGATTTCATAATTTATCACCCAAGTATTGCTTCCAACCAGAGTATGTTATGTTTTTTGGAGTGGTGACAGTTTTTTGCCTCTAGAACAACAACAGAGGAGAATTCGGTCCGAATGTTATATAACCTAGTGAGTGTCAGACTCCGGAAAAACCCTTCTGAAATCCTCTATGTATTTTGTACTAGTCCATGAAAAGCTAGTACACACAGCAAAGATGATAACATAACATATCCAACGCACTTTATTAATAATCAGAGTTTACAACAAATATGGCACGTAGGCCAAATAAATTACAGCAGAAGCATAATAAAACCAGTAGTAGAACCCAATAGATTCACCACAAGCAATCAACTAGGGCAAAGGCCTGTTATCTTGGTCCTCACCATCGTAGAGATACTCCTCTAAAAATTTAGAGAAGCAAGGGTGAGTACAAAAGTACTCCGCAAGTCACACGGTAATGTAGTATTAATGAAGGGTCACAAAGGAAGGCATAATATGGTTAATTTGAGCATAAAGCAATTTTTTGAATACAATAATTAATTTTCAAAGCATAATTGGTATAGTAAAAACTGATTTGTAATCCAATTTTCAGCACGGGCTCCAACTCGAAGTTTCATCCCAAATTTTCCCCATGTGGACTCTCTCCACATATAAAAACCACTGTTCTGAAACTATTTTTAAAACATCAAAATCTAATCTATGAAAGACTTGCTCGGCATGCCCCTGACTACAAGCGCGGCTAATCGATTAGTTTTACACTCTGCAGAGATTGTACAACTTTACCCACAAGACATGATTATCTCCTTTTGCCCAAATACACACAACCTTTGGTGTGTTGAGAAAAATCATGACAAGGCCCCTATAAAGCTTCATCTCATGTAGTTATACCCGCTGAGGTTTCACCGCTGGTAGGGTTAAAATCGCCCAGTCCAGAAGCCCCCTCTTGCGCCATGTGGCAGACTAACCATCCCCACATTCCTCCAATGGCACAACTAACACGAAAGATCGCTAAGCGGATAGCCAGGTCTGTCCCATACCAAACTTGTGAAAGCACGGTTGTGCTTTACATTCAGTAGTTCACAGATCGGCCCTTAACTGACTAGGCGAGCTTTTCAATAAACCCAAAGACCACCAGTCAACCATTCTCGTCCAGTCTAAACCACATTTTCATTTTGCTTTAAACCATATTAATTTTCATATCATTCCACGGCACACCATTGCCAAGAAATAACCTTTTATCACACAAAAACATCTTTGATTGGCACAAATTCCCAAAAAAGATCCTTATTCAGGTCTAAGCTAGTTACTATATAACACTAGTTAATACTATATTAATGTACCAACTAGTGAGATTTTTCTTAAGGTGACAAAGTATATGGATCATCAAAGTCAAATAAGGTCATAACAATTAGGAGTAACTAATCATTTAAATCTGGGAATTAAATTACACTGATAAAAATTATGCATGCAATAATTTAAATCAAAATATAATTTAAAATTCTGGGATCAACATGGTCAAGGATGTGTGACTTGCCTGGATCGAAGGGTAGGTGATCAAGATCGTCGACAGCAAATCGTTCCGACTCTCTAAAAACTATACGCGAAGAACATCTAATTTCAAATAAAATCCAAAAAAATTCAAATAAAATACAAAACTAGTACAAATAGATAGAGTATAATTTTATATGAATTTAGGAAGAAAAATGAGGTCAAACGAACTTAAGATGAAAGAGATCAGACCTTTTGAATCCAAAAATTGATCTCTTGCCACACTTGGAGAAGAAATGATTGCCGATAGAGCTCCAGCATGAATTTTCAAAATCTGATTTTACATGAAGTAGACGACACCAAGAGGAAGCTTCAGTAAAAGTTGAGGCCGAATGGAGGTCGGGAGTGGCCGAGAGACCTCTCTGAAAGTTCGCCGGAGTTCAGAAAGAACGGCTTGCGAAGGAAGATCCGGTGGATGGATTGGACCAACTCAAAGCTGAAGACATAAAGGATGAGAGGAGGAAGCTGAGTTTCAATTTATAGGGCAATCGGACTAGCGGATCATCGGAAAACACTCACCGGAGTTATGGCCGGAACAGAAACGGGTTCGCCGGAGTAAATGAGGGAAACGGTGGAATTTAAATGCGGGTCGGGTCCTTTGGTACTGTAGCGCATGGGCGAACTGTAGCTTAATGGTGGGAAGGAGAAGCGTATTGGATGAACAGTAACCACAGATAATAAATTCCGAAAACAATTAATTTTCCAGTGAAAATTCGGATTAAATTCGAAAAAATAGCAATTAAATCATAATAAATTTGGGAATTTTTATAGAAAACCGTTTTTGCAAATAAAGCATGAATAATTATTTTTAAATAATATTATATTGTTATGTTTCTTATAGTAATTAATTTTATAATGCTAAAAACTATTTTTAGCTTTGAAAAATATCAAATAAAGTTCAAAATTTTGGGAAAAATTCACAGAAATTTCATGAGACATTTCAAACTTAATAAAATCATTTCCAACTTAAATTTGGTTTTTATTTTTACATAAAAATTTACTTTTAGTTTCTGAGAATTGGAAAAGAATTTTAAAAATTCAGAAAATTCACAGAAAATCCCATAAAAATGAAAATAAATATTATGAATTTCCATAGAATCAAATTATTGTCTAGAAATTCAAAGAAGATAACAAAATAATATTTAAAATTTTAATGACAAATCTTTTATTTTTATAAGAAAAATCAAAGATGTTACAACGAGCCACATCACAATCGGTTCCCCCCTAAGAACTTATTGTGATGTACGATGGCACATTACAATCGGTTCTCATGTTAGAACCGATTGTGACCTACACGTATACATTCAATTGGTTCTAACACGAGAAACAATTGTGATGTGCCATCGTACATCACAATCGGTTGCTCACATGAACATCACAATCGGTTCCCACCTAAGAACCGATTGGGATGCACATGCACATCACAACATGAGAACCGATTGTGATGCGCCATACACATCACAATTGGTTGATGGGTAGGAGCTGATTGTGATGTGCCTAATACAACTTCACAATCGGTTCTAACCTAAGAATTGATTGTGATGATTTCTCACCAATTATTAAACCCTTGCTGAATCATCTATCACAATCAAATTTTTCCTGAAAAGTTGAGAATTGACCCAGATGAAGCGATAGTGTTGTACCATTCTATAGTAGTGCAAGCGGAAGATGGTATGGTCCTGATGGCAAGGTTGTGGTGTAGCCTATCCTCACCCCCATCGGATCTAGCCCTACCAGTGAGGCAGCGGCAAGGCAATGGTATGGGCCAACTGTCAACTTTTGCAATTGGTAAGTCAAGTTGTTGCGATAATTGTTTCTTCTTGTTGTCTCAACATCTTGCTACAATTGTTGTAGGTGTTTTGGTGGCCTTTTATTTTTCTGCAGCAATGTTTTGTTTTTGTTGGCATAGTTTATTTTTACTTTTACTTTTTTGTTGTTGATGTTGAACCAATTTGGTTCAAGAGAATTTTTTTTTGTGGTGGGTCTATGGCTTTGTTGCAACATCTTTACTTACCATGGAATGGTGAATCCAAATGAAGATTGTGTTGCATGCTCTAGTAATTATTGTTGCAATTGCTATGATTTTTGTTGTGCCTTGTGAGATAATGTTACAGCATTATAACACACTATATTTATTGCATCATTTGTTGCAAGCTTGCTAAATGACGTTGCGCCTTACCGATTTTTGTTGTGCTAGACTGGATGGCTTATATCTATCCTTCTTAGTCAGATCCAACGGTGGAAAGGAGCGTACGATGAGAAAGCTCTCGTCGTACATATAAGCCCTAGCACATGCCAAATTAAATAGATAAAGAGACGAGAGCTGATAAAATCGTATAAGGAATACAATTGTATTCTCATCACAAGCATAAATTAAAGTTGGTACCAAGTACAACTCTACGTGTAGATATAAACATATATATTGTAGTATCTACCTGAAAATTCAGCTATGTTTTTAACGAAAGGAACGGTCTTTCATGAATAAAAGTATGAGAGGTGTTTCTATGCTTTTCTTTTTAACAGTTACACAAATATTAAAGCATGAATAAAGAGTAGATGGTGATTACTTATCCATTCGCTTACTTTAAAATTTGTGCAACTTGTATTATGAGGAAAAGCATTGAAGCACTGCTCTAAAAGTATACATAAAGAAGTTTTTACCCTGAGGCATGCATATTAGTTCAACATATATTGTTCTTTTTACTCTGACGAAAAACATATATTTTTCTATTGAATTCGTTAAGAACCTCTCAATTTCTCATAATAGCCCATGTGTTTACCATACCACCGTTTAGGTCAACTGCTTTGCTTTTTTTTCTTTTGAAAAAAAATCCCCATGCGAAGTTGCACGCACACTTAAGGTGTGTGTGCATACGTAGGTGCACCACAATTGCATGCAGATCGTTTCTATGTGCCCACGCAACACCTCATGGTTAGTGCAGACGTCATGCACGCATGCACGCTATGTAGGTTCATGTTTGAAAACTTCATGTATTTGGTACTCTGCACACCTCCTTTTAATTTTTAGTCTTTTTTTTTTTAATAAAATTACAAATCTAATTTTCATCTTAAAAACACGACAAATTACAATAAAAAAGTGGAAGGTAACAATTAGGCCGAAGCTTTCTTTGCCTTTTTTTTCCACTCTCTTTTCTAAAGGGAACGTCACTTCAATTGACAAAGTGAACTAACTACCTAGGTTCTCTGCGCCCGTAGATCCCGACTCTTTGCAGCGGATTAATCAACCGATCTACTACTAGGTAAATAAACGCAAAGCGATTAGTACATTAAGACTAGTTAGTTGCGAGTCTGACTTGGATCGCATGCACAGCACAGGGCAGCTTTAGATATGGGCAAGTTGAGCTGCACGATCAGATTTGACTTCTTGCCCAACACTAATAAAGTACTCATACGTGGACAAAGGTTCCCAGGCAATGTAAATAAACAAAAGAAAAGACGAGATGTCCAGGTCAAATTGATGCGACCTTACCTTTCTTTCTTTTTCTAAGAAACCCAAATATATGTAGCCAAATATACTTAGCTGATATTTTTAAGGATTTTTGAAGAAAAAAAATCGTTATGATCATTTGCAGGATATATGGCCAAACTATTCTAAATGTATGTCTCTATCTCTCTGATTTGATTCTCTCATAGACAACTCTACATCGCACTCTTACAAGTTACTTTTACGAGCAATCTTAAAATATTTGTTGCTCTACAAAGGATGAGCGCTTCAATTCGAATGAGACGTTTACCAAGAATATCGACTACAAAGTTTTTACATCATAGATATGTTATAGTACAACTGAAAGATGTTTTATTTGTATCCATGTTGGAAGAGACTTAACATAAAATATTTGTTTATATTTTGATTTATTTGATAGCTTGCCGAGATATACTCTGCTTGATGTGTGTACGAAAGAAATTGTACTTTATTGTATATTTTAGTATCTTTTCTACTTATATGTATCACTCTTTTTAGAATTTCACTGTAACGCATGAGCACCCTACTAGTCCTACATTTATTTATTTGACACATAACCGTACATTTTCTCGTATTAGATATATAGACCCTAAAAAATTGTTTTCTTTAAATCAAGTAGATACTATTTTAAATACTATTATAAACAGCTAGCTATATCTTAAACTACAGCGAACTTAGCTACGGGCGGTCAAATAGGCCGCTATTGGCGCTAGGGGTGCTAATGAGTTTGGATCGGTCTAGGCTTTTGGATTAAACTGGTCCAAAACTGTAAATGGATTGAACTCGTTTTAGATCAATAACTAGTTAGATCAGATCTAGGCTAGATTGGGTTAGGCTTGGATCTTATGATTTTTTTAGTAAATCTCTCACCACCAGTCAAGTTAACCAATCAATGTTGCCTTAGCACTAATGCTTACTTTTTGTTTTAATACTTCAGTAACATACTTTAAGTTCTAACTTCTAACCTCTGTTTCTAGCAAGTGAGATATGTAATTACATGTAATTATATTTTATCACTTGAATATTGCATCGTAAGCTATCAGCTCATCAAACAAACAGATTGTCTAGATAAAGGCCTAAATCAAGGCCTAAGCTTTCATTTGGGTCCAGGTCAGACTTGAATCTCACTCTTTTTGGATCAGACTGGATACAGATCTATAGAAAGAATATTAGGCTTAAATCATATCTATGCTAGGCTTCGACCCATTAGCATCCTTAATTTGAGCTATAGCTAATAGCTTTTTCATGCTTTGTGACTGAGATATAGTCATGTTTAGAATATAATTATATTTAGTAAAAAAAATTTAAAAATAACTCTTTTCAATTAAAATAGGGATAGTATATGATATTCAATTTACTACTCAATATATGCATGTGCCTTTTGACCTAAATATTATGATTATGATATTAGTATATGCAATTTCTAATATTCTTATTATTATCTTATTATCTATGTTTTGTTAGAATCTTTTAAGCTTTAGACGCAATAATATTTATTAACTACTTTAAAATATAAATAGATACTCCCTCCGTCACAAATAGTTGTCTTTTAGATATTGATACAGTCTTTAAAACAAAGCTTTGGCCACTAATTTCTATTATAATATATTTATAAAACCTAATAAAATTATAATATTATGAACGTACTTTTCGAGACAAATCTACACATATGATTTTTACGTATCCGAATTAAATATTTAAAAAACTATCAGCAGTCAAAGTTATGAAAGTTCGACTGTACCTATGTCCAAAACAATAATTATTTGTGACCATGCAATAACTTTTGCGATAGCTACTATAGCTTATTTCTAAGCAATTTTACGGTGAATAACATAGGTAATAAATAGTGATAGTAGAAATCAGATTTAGCCGTATATTTCTAAGTATAACTATATCCTAACTAATCTGAACTATTAGATCAACTAGAATGAACAGCTAATATTTAATATTATGTATCGTAAAAGTGGTCTATTTGTAACCTTTTCACAGAGGCGTGATAATGACGATTTATCCTTAGATGACACTCGTGGTGTGAGAAAAATGAGACCGAGGATCGCAGAATTACCGTTTACCGACTATTTTAGTCGCTCTCTGAACGCGGGAATTTATCGCGATCCACGCCGAAAATCAAACAGCCCGTCTCTGTGGAAATGAGAGCATACCTACGATGTTTGAGAGAGGAGGCAATCATCTTTTGTCGGCTACTCCAACTTTTAGCTTTGGTTGACTTGACCCCTTCTCGTGCCTTGGTCAGTCTGCCACTAGCTGTTTGACGATCTACGAGCTCCGCCTAGCTTGACAAGCTCACACAGGATTTATAAAACCGAAATCGTGAAAGATAGTAAAAATCGAAACCGTGAGAACTGTAAAAATCGCTCGAAAAACCGCTTGAAAACCGTCAGAAACCGAAAGGTTAAGAAATAAAAAAAAAATTGAAAAAAAAATCGAAAACCGCTCGGTTTTAAACGAAAAACCAACCGACCAATTGAATGTTCTTGAAAAACAGTTTTTCAACGGTTTTCGAGCGATTTTTAACAAATAATTTTTTAATTTTTTAAATTAGATCGGTTTATCGAACGGTTTGGATCTCGAGCCGACACGATAAAATCGAAAACCGAGCGATTTCTCGTGGTTTTGTGAACCTCACACATATTATTCGATCTCACAAACCCAATTCAGACACTGCTGCTCGTCTCGATCCTGCTACTCACAAAGAGACGATTTGCGACTGGGGGTACGAGGACAAAAACAGCTAAGAGTAGAAGCAATGCAATGGACTTGACTGGTTCAGCAGCACGAACACCATACGGGCCACGTCCAAGGTGCAGTCGCACGAGCGCCAACATATTCTATGCGTGGACCGTTAAGGCGAATGGCAAGAGAGGAGGAAAAAAGATCAAACTAAAGACAAGGCAAATGATGGCGACGGAGCACAGATGCCCCGGTCGTGACGTCCCTTTTACTCCTTCAAATCGGAGGGCAAAGACGAAACGGCGGCCATCACCACCACCCGCCGTCCAACGGCAGTCAAACCCGTAGCTGAGATCTGACGGCTCTCTTTGCCCCGCTCTTTCCATCATGCGGTCTCGATTTTACCAGAAAAAGGCTGGAGATAGTATTGCGTACTCCCTCTGGTCACAAGCAGATGTCGTTTTGGGCACAGAAGTGGCCTCTAAAATATAGTTTTGATCATTAATTTTTATTACAATATATTTAAAAAATATTATAAAGGTATTTTACAAGACAAATCTACGCATATAATTTTTATATACCTTGTTTATATATTTTAAAACATATTGATAATTGAAATTTCAAAATTTCGATTGCACCTACCACCAAAACGATAAAAAAAATTTCTCGTAACGGAGTGACTTTATGGATTACATATACTCGCCTCAGCAACCACGGCTTCACTGTTACTTTATGGATTACATATACTCGCCTCAGCAACCACGGCTTCACTGTTACTCTCCGTGAACTTTCTGGCCTCCAAGCTTCTTTCTCATTCTCGTCCCTATTCTTGTTCCTCACAAACGCAGAAATTTCGAACAAATCTTGGGAGAACTTCACATAGAAAAGTTTGGTGTTCAGTGTTTGCAGGAACCTAGCAATATTTCGATAGAAATCGAAAAAAAAAATCTAGCAATCCTCAAAGCTAACCAGGAAGGATTCCTTTTTCTGATTTGAAAGACAAGGATGGACAGATCCCGAGAATTTGCCTGGGCAATTCGGTACTCCATAGAGGCAAAACAACGACCAATACGATCCATTGATCCTCGATCCAACAGCCAGCTATGACCCCAGCAAATGGTTCGCACGACTTTTCCTATCCTCCTCCCCGAATGAGAAGTTTCCAAGTGATACTTGAGTCATCCACGCGCTGCTTGCTTTGTCAACGGGCTAAACTAAAGGGAAAAGACGGGTGTGGAAAATATTGAAATGGAGAATGCATGTTACTCTTTTGGCCCCCACCCTCTAAATTTATCAAAATCAAAGCAGCATGATCTCAGTGGGATACACACTATGGAGATAATCATGCTAGTTATGCCCTTTAATTATGCACATCGTAGTTCTAGGAAGCTCACCACCGGTTTCAAAGGTTGACTTTGAAGGCAAGTCGCATTACACATCTCTACCTCTGCTAGATATTGAAAAAGCGACCCATAAAAAAATATTGTAATCGTTCCCTCCAAAGTCCACCGTTCCATAACAAGATACCATACCACCACTGGGTGTTATTTTATAAAACAAGCCCAAAGTTCTTCTCAATTGCGATGGGCGTACGTAAGTTTTAGACAGTCCGCAAATGTGAAGTGCAAGGTACTGAGTTACCCAAATATGAACAAAAACATGTGAAATCTGCCCAACCAAACACAGGAGGTCCCATGCTTTATTAGCTTGTATGTCATTAGTTGCCTTCCGAAATCAAACCTACAAAGATGTCACTGTACAAAACTATATTTTAACATAAACCGTCTATACATGAAAAAAAACTAGTGGTTTTCCGATGGAAACCCGTATTAGCAATCAAGTCATCTTTATAGGTTAAATCAGACACACTATAGTCACGTAGACATCGTCGCGTAAAATTTTCCCGATATTTGGTTGTCCATCTTAGCAATGGATCAATAATAATACAATACGGGAGCTTAGCAATGAGATGCCTCGAGCCGACATTTTGTCTTGGACAAGGTGGTAATATGAATAAGAGTGGGATAACCAGGGTTCACATTATCGATGAAAATCGGTCGATTTTCGCAATTTTCGTCCTTATCGCTACGGTCCGATTTCTAAAACCGCTCGATAAATTGGTCAATTAAAAAAAATCAAAAATTCGAAAACATTTATGTTTCGTAAACCGGTCGAAAATTGGTAAAATCGCTAAAAAAATCGATCGCGAGAAGAACACAATCGGCCTGTCGATTATCGGTGAAACTCGAATTTGTTTGATTTTCTTTTTCAAAAAGTTTGATTTTGAAACCATTTAATTTTTAACGATTTTCGACCGACCAGTCGATGGGCGATTTTACATGTGGAAACGATAACGTAAACCTGGGGAATGGGGTTAACCACGCCATTGACTTGCATAGTTGCATTAGCATCTATCCTTTTCCTTGTGTTTTCTCCTTCTCCCCACATTGATTTCCACTTATAAAACCCCCTTCTCCACCCATCCGTTTCGACCTCACAACTCCTCGCAACCCAAACCGCAAGCTACAAGCCAGGAAGCGCCGCGTAGAGCCAGCGAAGGCCGCGCCTTTCCCTTACCGCTCTTCTCCGGAGCCGGCGAGCGACCATGGCCGTGGACCTGATGGGCTGCGGGTACGCCCCGCGCGGCCCCGCCGCCGCCGAGGAGGAGCAGCTCGCGTTCCAGGAAGCCGCCTCCGCGGGGCTCCGCAGCCTCGAGCTCCTCGTCTCCTCGCTCTCCGCCCGCGCCGACCGCCCGCCGCCGCTCGGCGAGATTGCCGACCAGGCCGTCTCCAGGTTCCGCCGCGTCATCAACATCCTCGACCGCACCGGCCACGCCCGCTTCCGCCGCGGGCCCGTCGGAACGCCGGCGCCCCTTCCTGCCTCTCCTCCTTCTCCTCCTCCGCCGGCGCCGGCCTCGCAGGCGGCATCTCAGAGGAGCCTGCCGCTGGTCTTGACGAATCCGACCAAGGCGCCCGCGGCGGCATCGTTGACGTCGACGTCCTTCTTCTCGTCGGTGACGGCTGGGGACAACGGCAGCGTGTCGAAGGGCCGGAGCCAGCTGGTCTCCTCCGGCAAGCCCCCGCTAGCGGCCGGGACCAAGCGCAAGCAGCAGAATTACCCGCAGCAGCCCTGCGCCGGCGGCGCGCACTCCGACGCCGCCGCGGCCCGGTGCCACTGCTCGAAGAAGCGGAAGCAGCGGGCGAAGCACACTGTGCGGGTGGCTGCGGTGGGGTCGCGCGTGGCGGACATCCCGGCTGACGAGTACTCGTGGCGCAAGTACGGGCAGAAGCCCATCAAGGGGTCCCCCTACCCGCGCGGCTACTACAAGTGCAGCACCGTGAAGGGCTGCCCCGCGCGGAAGCACGTCGAGCGCGCCGCCGACGACCCCGCCATGCTCGTCGTCACCTACGAGGGCGACCACCACCACGCGGCCGCCGCCGGCCACGCCCAGGCGGCGTGAGCGATCCTTAGCAGCATATGCTTCTTTGATTTGTTCTTTCGATTACTATGAGTAGCTGCTAGCCAGGTGGTAGCTTATGTAAAGAATCAAACAAGAATTATGGTTAATTGCAAAATTTTCTTACTACAAAATCTTGTCTCTTGAGCAGTAATTTGTTCAATATTTATTGTCATTTTTATTAAAAAATTAAGTGTTGCTACCTCCATATAAGTCAAAGTTCACCTATAGGCATGGATAAAGAGGCACTAAATCTTATGAAAAATTAATATCATTACACCATGTATACTCTAAAAATTAGCATACTGCAACTAATTATCAGCATTAAAAGAATGCCATGTGATAAACATAATGCAATAACTATATATTTTTGTTGTTACGGTCAAGTTATAATGTAAGAGCATGCAGTGGTTCAGAGGGTGGCTATTCTTAATACATAGATGGTGGCTATTGTTACGGACTGTGGCTATCTGTAATAATCTCTTATACAATTAATAGACAGTCTGTACAATAATATACATAGTATAAAGTTACTTATAAGATCAGACATTATCTTTCTCTCTTCTTCACATCATCTAAAATCTTATATAATACTCTCTCGGTGCAAAAATATAAAGACTATAGTTTGAATGATAGATATAGATTTAATAAGGCTTTTCCTTTTATACTCTTATTTATTCTCTCTCAATTATATGCATTTATTCATCACCACCACACATAAACTATTATCTCTCATCTTCCAAGACAATTCAGTAGGTTATCTAAGTCATTTTCACTCATATTTTTCTTAATCTCACCTTAACTTTAATCTTTATACAAAGTCAAAATACGCTTTATATTTCTGAACGAAGAGATATACTATTATAGATAGATAGACAGCTAATATATATCATTGTATCATACCTATATTAAAGTTGGCAAGGTTCTTGGCCAAGGAGGCCACCCACGTGTCCTCCCTCCGTTAAAATCAGTGTAATTACATTTAGATCCTTTTAATCGTTTTTTTATGAAAAGGCCCTTTCGGTTAGTAAAATCGCAAATTCTTCATGAAAGTACCATAGATAAATGCAAAAAAGAGAGCGTAATTACGTTTATATCCTTTCAACCGTTTCACGCGTTTTCTCGATTTGCTCGTGTGGGGGAGCAGCGACCGCCGCGTGCAGTCACTCATCTAATACTCCCTCTGTTCATTTTTATAAGACATATTTTGACTTTGCGCAAAGAGTAAGGCTACGTTGAAGCTGAGAAAGTTATGAAAGAAAATGACTTAGATGCCCCCACTTAATTGTTTTGAAAGATAAAATATATACTTTGTGTGGGTAGTAATGAATAAATGCATATGGTTGAGAGAAAATAAACAAGGGTATAGAAGAAAATACCTCGTTAAATCTATATATAAATCTTATATTTATCAAGAATTAAACCTTGTAAAAATGAATAGAGGGAATATATCCTAAGACCATATTTTTTAAAGAACATATGCTTATATCGGAGAGTAAGCAGGAGTATGGCATTTGTTGTTGCCCTACCGTTGTTGGCTTTATTAGCTCGAGCACCTCCTGTGCACAAGTCAAAGGGAAAGGTAGGGCAGGAGGGCGCATCAAATTGCGCTATAAATTTCGTGTCGGGACGGTGGGCCCCGCGCGCCATACTGTGGCTGGTCAAAGGCGAGCCGATGAGGCGTCGCTTTCGGAGCCGTGTCTTTATTGCTACAGAGTTTCCTTCTTTCTTCTGCTTTATGAAGAGCGGCCATGTCCTCTGGTTGACCACATCTCCGTCTCCTCCTCTTTATTCTGAGTTAAAACACGTCGAAGGTAGGGCCCGCCCGCCAGGCAGAGGAGGCGGGCCACGTTTTCAACGCCTTGATTTCCTCGCCGGGGTGCGTTTCGTTTTTCTCGCTGTTGTCTCCAGCTCTGCAACCCGTTGACTCTTGGAGCCCAATAACTACTGCATGCCAGCACAAGTTGCAGAATTGTACGAACTTATTTTTTAATGATCTTGACTATGAATATATGAGGTATTTTATTTTTTATGTAAATTAGTGTGTTTATATCTCTAATAAATATTTAAAATTATTTGATATTTTCTACGTGTATACATTATATCTCTAATAAATATTTAAAATTATTTGATATTTTCTACGTGTATACATTGAATTTAGTGTTTAGAGATAATAATTAAGGGTAATCTAATTATTTTTAATATCTTATTAGTCTATATACAGAAAATACATGATATAAACTTAGATAAAAAAATAGTAGTGTAGTAGTCTCTGAGGAGGAAGAAGTAGAAAAATAGGGATTACTCTTCCCTTACGTGGAAATCTTTGTTTTTGTATCCGTGGGGCTCGTGTAAGGACCCCTCATTTATTTTGCTATAATCAATAATGCTAAAGATAAATTGTGACTTTAAATTATACTAGTACATTTAAGTGTTTCATTAAATTTCTCTACTTTTGGTTCAAGCCTTTCATTTTATCAAGCTCTATATACTACATAAGGTAAGGCCCCTCGGTAGTTTCTAGCTTCGCCACCGACTAGAGAACACGGTAGCAACAAGGTGGCGATAAGGGGTAACGTTGTTTGCAGTGGAAATTAGTCAAAGATTTGAGATAGAGTGGTACTACATCCGTGTCAAAATATAAGTCGTTTTAGGATCCATGTTAATAAAAAAATTTAAGTTTCAACTATTAATATATACAGAATTATCTAGCTGGGCAACATGAAATTGATATCATTAGATCCATAGTGAACTATATTTTCATAATATAGAATTATTTTTTATTTAAAATAACATATTTTTATAGAAATTACTGATTAAAGTGTCACATTGTAGATTGTATTGATGTCGTAAAGGACTTATATTTTGACAGAAAGGGAGAGCTATCGCCTTTCAACTGCACAAGTAGGGGAATAACTTCCTATATTAATGCACGCGATAGAATCTTAGCATTGAGGAAAAAAATTTAGAACCAGTGGGATCATGACTTTGTGATGCAGTAGCATTGTTTTTCCGAAGCTTTGGCTATACGCCCCCATCGCATATTTGCTTTGCAAACATGGCCACTTAGCTTCCGAACAAAAATGCATCAGTAGGCGTGTCGCCTACTACACTTCCCTATCTTGGAAGGTAGTCAGGAAGTGACGAATACTTATAACAAGCCGTACCCCAACGGCCTAAAGCGACGAGCCGGCGACCTCAAGCACAGCTCAAGCCCAACAGGCCGCTCCTAGCCCATTACCGACCGAAGCACCGACAAAGTCACGCGAGACATCCCTTCCCGACCGATCGAGAAGCGTCTCCGACCAAGCGGGGCTCCGACCCCAGCAGGGCGAGACCCATCGGCTCCGACCAGCGAGCTCCCGACCCGCAGCGGTCGGGATCCCCGACCGATCGTGCCAAGACAACCCCGCCAAGGGCGCGTGTCAAAACTTCTACCACCAACGACCACGTACCTGACGAACGGGTCAATCGAGCGACTATACAAGGCGGTGGCTCCTTCCCAAGAAGGTTTAATGATGATCAAGTCATGCTTCCAGTCCCATCAGCCGGTCACATACAGTACGAAGACGCACCCTCTCCCGAGGCAACACCCGCGCCAGGCGCAGCAACGTCAACACTCGAAAGGTTCGCAGAGGGCAGGTACGCCATTTCCCGGGAAAATACCTAACCGCTCTGACCAGCTAAGCTACCGACCAAAGCAGGCGGGGCGAGGATGATCGATCAGCCAGAGCGAAGGACCGAACCTCCTAGTATAGGTCATCTCGTCCTCTCCCAATTCTCGATGTAACCTGCCCCTTCCTTTCGTATAAAAGGAGGCAGGAACCCCCGTAGGTAAAGGGGCGAAAGAGAGAGAGAGAGCGCTATCAAACCCATCTCGCTAAGCCATTGGCATTCTCGCTTGTAAAACTTTGTGCAGTCATCTGTACCAAGAGTAATACAACACCACCACACGAACTGGAGTAGGGACCTTCGGCCCGAACCAGTATACATCTTGGACTTCCGAGTCTAACTATTCAGGGAGTGGAACGCGCGACCCCTTAGACTTACAAATTTACTTGCCGGTGCTCGAAACGCCGACAGGAAGGCAGCCGACCTATTGAGCACACCGGCTCGGCAAGACCTATAGCGCAACCCATGCTCAGCAATACCCCCTCTTGCTGACCTTAAGACCTGCGTCAAGTACTTGTGAGCTCGCCAAGAGGGGGTATTGTGGTACCTGAGCTCGACAGGAGGGTTGATACCGACTACCTATTGTGATAGAGGAGTACGATGGGTGATACATGTCGTCTATCGGTGTTTCTACGGTCGAAAAAATAACTAGATTTACAATTTTATTCGAGAAAGAACAAAAAAATGTGCGAAGGGGCCAAATACATAGTCTTCTGCTTTGCCTCCGTCTCTTTTCTTCAAAACCATTGTTTGGCCAAGACATGGACACTTCTACGTAGAATTATTCTCTCCATTTTCTACCATAGACTTTGATGATGAGTCAAGCACCTAGCTGGTACGTACTACTAGTAGAGTATACTCCTTATAAGGACTTTGCCTGGCGTGTAAACCATGTCACCTTTATCGGAAGCTAACAAATATACTTTTTAGTAGTTATTTTTTTCCATGATGGCGAATAAAGTTGCAAGTTGGACTTTTTTTCATGATTATCTCAAATCTGACCCGTAATCTCCTCAAGCTGTTTCTTCAATTAGTTGTACTATTATTGTTTGGGTCAACAACTAAAAATAAATCGGGATTTCTTCTCATACGTTAGGTTTACCAAGTGAACTTGCATCATGCACGGTGGAGTAGTGCTTACTTTTAGATATTGCAGGCTTGCTTGGAAGATGACAACAATCATAATTCATTAGCGCTGGACTTTGTGGAAGTCTTCTCAATTAAGCTATATGTAAGCATTTCTTTTCTTAAAAAAAATCCATATGACTTGACTAATCTCTACCCTTTGGTGTGCCTGTGATATGACTGTACAGTAATGTGGAGTTATGCGCTAGTACTCTTATGAAGAACATTTCTTTATGTGGTTTCGCACTTTTAGTGAGATTTACAAAAACGAAGTTTGTTAGCGTTGACTGACTAGCTAACAGATTGATCGTATCACTCGTGGGAACGATAGTTTAGTCGGTCGGTCAGTCAGTCAATGCATTGTTTACAGACTTTCTCAACAGATAATTACTTCATTCCATTCACACGCCCTTTTGCTATGCAATTGTAGGTAGAGGTGGGCACTGGGCCGGGCTATTTTGGGCCGGCCCGAGGCACGCCCGACCCAGCTCGACCCGTGGCTCGGCACGACACTGTTTCAAAAGGACCGGACCGGTCCGGCACGGTTGTCCGGGCCGTGCCAAGCCTGCCAATCGAGCACGATGGGCGGCCCGGCCCGGCTGCGACGATATGGGCCGTGCTCGGGCGCGGACGCGGTCGAACGAGCCCGTTCGTGCGCGAGGCACGCACGTCCAACGGCGCGTCGGCCGTGCAACACGCAGCAGCCCGTGGCAACGCGGTGGCACGCGGCCAACCCGCGACAACGTCGCCGAGCTTCTCACCTCCCATGCCGCATCGCGTCCGCCTCGGCAATTGAGTAGAGGAGGGAGCTCGAGTGCTCGACCCGTGCGGTGGGAGAGGAGAGGAGGCGCCGGTGAGGCGGTAGGGAGGTGAGACGGGGCCGGGAAGACAAGGCGGAGGAGGTGGAAGCCGGGCGGAGGGACCGAGGAGGTGGGCCGTGGGCGTGGGCGGCTCGAGGAAAAGGGAGAGAGAGTATCACGAGGAGCCAAGGATAATACATGTGATGGTGTAATGTACTCATGCATAGGAATGTGCATGTATTGCCATTTAGTATGCACTAATCGATTGTTTATTTTTGACTATATATATGTTAAGTAACGCGTGCAGGGTCGATGTCTTCCATAATCTCCTACATCAATGCCAACTAGGCTATACATTCATTGCATACCGTAGCATCAGTATCGCACACTACTACAAGCAACCGGGTCCTTTCCTCTCATCGCAATAGTGTAAATGGGCTGGGCTGGACCGCACGCGGCACGGCGAGCACGAAACGCAAATGGGCCGTGCACAGGCTCACAAACGAGCCGGCCAGCCCGCACGCACGACGGCACGACAGCCGTCGCGCCCGCACGTTTAGGCCCGAAGCACGATGAACCCGTGCCAGGCCGGCCCGGCACGGCACGACGTCCACCTCTAATTGTAGGGATGTTTTGTGCTTACCCATGACCATGAAGCGGAATTTAGAAGTTGTACTCGTAGTTTATATCAAACTCGTGAAGTTACTACATACTCATAATATCTCAAAGTCTATTTGGAAGGACAAAATTTGAAGCAATTTAACAGGAGCCAGACAGTTTCTCTGGTTTTCTGTGCACCAAAATCCTTTGTTCTAAGCGGGGAAGCTCTCTTTTCCCAATCTTAACACTACAAGAGCATGTACAACAACAACAACAACAGTGAAAACGGCTACCGACTATATGCTCCTCTTATGTTGTCTCTATAAGATTTTACAATCTTTTAATTACAACACGAAAATGTGCTTATTATAGGCAATAAGTCATGTAATGGTGTTTTATACCGTGTATATGGTTGTCTCTTCACGAAGAGACATGTATACACTCTCTCTTCTATATCAACAAAAACCTTACGTATCAAAGCATATAAACAATTGATATCACACTATTGTACAGACCCTAAGTACATTCACAGGAACCGTAGCTCTATTTCTGGGCACTAATCGAACGACTTGCTTAATTAACGTACCAGCGGAGATTTGACGAACTTAGTCAGTATTACGGTGCTCTGTTTTAAAAGTTTAAGGATGACGACTTCTTGGAATTTGGATAGAGTAGAAGTCAAATAATCTCAAGTCAAAAGTTGGGTATGCCAAACTTGAGTGTAAGCTGCCGAGCGTTGGATGGTCCGCACGGCCGTGTCAACCTTTCTAGGGGCCCTATGCTAAGCCAACGGCTTGGCGCCGATGCAGCATCTGCTCCTCGTCGTTTCAGAGACCCGATATTTAAAACTTAGCTTTGATTATTAATTTATATTATAATATATTTATAAAATCTAATAAAAATATAATATTATGAAAGTATACTTAGGTAAATCTAAACATACGTTTTTTTCATGTATCCAATCTAAAAATTTAAAAAGAACTAAACAGTCAAAGTTTATAAAATTTGACTCCACGCATCCTAAAACGACACACACATATACATACATACATACATACATACATATATATATATATATATATTATAATTACCTGGCACACCATGGTGCCCGGGCTCCATAATCCAAAACGGGTATTTTTCCTACGTATTTTCATGCGATACTTTTTGGAATTTCTATGATGCTGAGTTTAACCAGTTTACTAACTAGTTCAAACAAGTTTGAACTGAAATTCAAACTAGAGTTTCCCTTTTTGATGATAGTTTGGTTGTAGGTATGTGCTGATTTTATATATAAATCAGCAAAGTATGTGATCCAAACTTATTCAAAATCAAAATCTTTGAATTCGAGTATACTTTTTCAAAGGTATATGTTTCATTTGAATTGTTATAGATAGGTATATGCCCTAAAACTGAAATTTTAAAAAAATATACTCGAATATGGCTTGAATTCGCGCATTTGAAATCATGGTGCTCGGGCACCATGGTGCCCCAATTCGGATTCATATATATATATATATAAAAGGAACTTTTTTAATAGTGCTTGCTCTCTCAGAATCTGAATAACACGAATTTTAATATTCATTAAGTGCGTGACAACATTCACTAATCCACTACCAGCAATGCTGCTTTAGAATTTGTGCAATTTATTATTGGGAGAGCAAAGAAACACTATTGAAATTATTTCACTTACTCCCTCCAGAAAAAAATAATTGTCATGTGCATCGAACTATTTTAAATTTCATCAACAATATCTATATGAGTATGTACATTGACAGTATGAAAATGATATATTTGTGTAGAAAAATACTTCTGTAGATTATAACTTATTTAAAATATTAAAATAGAAAGTAGTGGTCAAAATTATATTTTGTACCTCGTGCTAGTGTCCAAGATGATAGTTTTTTCTGATCGGAGGAGTATGCTGTTAGAAGTGCAAAGACATAAGATAAAATAATTAAAAACACCCGTACTTCACAGAAAAAATAGCCGTATGAGAAGCAGGGTTTGAAAAACCGACGAAAACCGCGGTTCGAGATTCAAAACCGGTCGGTAAACCGGTCTAGTTCAAAAAATTTGAAAAAATTTATGCGACGTAAACCGGTCGAAAATTGGTGAAAACCGCTCGATTTTCGAAGAAACCGAGCGAAAATCGCTCTAAGGAATATTCAATTGGTCAGAGCAGTTTTTCGTGGAAACCAAGCGGTTTTTGATTTTTTTGAATTGTTTTCAAATTTTTTGATTTCTTAATCCTACGGTTTCTGACGATTTTCGACTAGATATTTCTGATTTTCGAATTTTGAACTGTTTTTTCAAAAATGATTTTGTGAACCCTGATGAGATGTACTCCAAATTAACATCAATATAACTTACAAATGAGAGAGAGAGAGATGCAGAATCAATTTAACTAGCAGGCCATGGAAATTGGCAATGCGTTCGAGCTTTTCTCACCCAGTTCATCACGCTTCAACAAAATACATACTAATTAGCTTACCAAACAGTGTTGTTTAAGGAAAATATGAGGTCCTTAATTTTATGGGGGCCCTTTCCAATCGCATAGCTCGCTCACCCTCAACTACGGCCCTGATGGTCTGTCAGGCGCGGTATGAGTTTGATTTGCTTTAGTAATGTGTCATTTTTGTGGATTTTCTACTATGACTTTTGGGATTTGATTATGGGTTACAGATTTTAAGATAATTGCAGGAGCACTTTTTTTTTCTGTGTTTGGTTAACGAAATCCTATAAAGATTACCATGAATCCTTCGATAATCTTATAACATTAATTTGTTTGGTAAAACATCCAGTAATTTAAACTAGTATTCTAAGACTACCTCAGAATCAGATTACCAAAAAATCCAGGAATTTGTTTCCCGTAGATTAGTGTGCATATTTTATATTTCCAAGGGAAGGAATTTTGCTATTGCGCGTTTTGTCACTTGCTTGCTTTTATTTGTCATAGTTAAATTTTAAACTTTCAGAATAAAAAATGCAATTTATGATTTATTTTAAAATTTGAATATCTGAATTATGGAATTCAAGTTTTTTTTCAAAAATATGAATTTTGAAACATAAAATATAAAAAATTGATTCCTACATTTTGGCATTTTAAATTCAGATAATTTTAATTTCAAAATTCAAATTTTCAAGTTTCAATTTTGAAAATGAATCTTTTAAAAATTTTAATCTAAAGTTTGATAAATCGAATTCTATATTTTTAGAAAATCTTGTTATTATATTTTAAATATTATAAATTTGAATTTTGAAAGTTTCAATTTTGAAATTTAGAATTTCAAATATGTGGATTTAAATTCCAAACCTAAAATTTTAAATTTAGAAAATTTAAGTTGTAAACATCAAAATTTTACTTTTAAATTTAAAATTTAAGTTGTAAGCATCGAAATTCAAATCATATAATTTAAATTTATGGACTTGTTAGTTCGGGTTATGAAATGTTTGAACCCTTTATAAAGATTATTTTATTGTGTCCTTCAAACTAACCAAACGTTGGAATATTATATTATTATATTGTGTTTATTAGTTATCTACTACTGATAATATTTTACCTATTATATGGCTGTGGAATGAGTATAAGATAATCCATCCGTTCTTGAATGTATGTCATTCTAGCTTTCAAATTTTGTTCCTAAATACACGTCATTCTATAATTTTAAGATAACTTTTAACTATTTTTTCCTTTCCATACCTCTACCATTTATTATTTCTAATGTCATTTATTACTGTGAACACAGTAAAATATACCATCTAAAAGCAATAAGTGAGCTAATAAATGAGGACGATTTGATCATTTCTACACATGTCTTAGAGCAAGTACAATAATAAAGTCTACTACTTACTCCATCTCTCATTCATATCATGTAGAGTAAGTAATTAAGCCAGCTTGTACAATAACTATCTCTAAAGGTTATCTCTAAAAAACATTAAAATATTTAATTTAGGCATTCAACACTAACTTCATCTTTGTAGCTATTGGCAAAACACTAACAGTCGTTCGCGCTGGCTCCAACACCGGCTTTTAGCCGACAATAACACCTATTTTTTCGTGCGATGGTGACTACTAAATAAAAACTAGTTTTGTGCTCTTTTCTGACTCTTTCATATAGGATAAAATCAATATGTACGTATAGTAAATTAAAGTGATCTTATTGTACATGCCTTTAATTAAGTACAAAATCCTAAAACATCGCCTATCCATCGAGGAAGGAGATAGTAATGCATACCAGATGCACCTACGCGTATCTGCCCCCAACATAAGTTTCATCACCGGAATAATGGCCGCACGACTTCAATGTAGACGACGACCAGACACAGACAGATGAGAGCAGCTGCCGTCGTACTCGGCTTTTAAAGGAAGGCCGATCCGGTAGTAATGGCGAACCGACCGCCAGAGCCTATGCGAGTGGTTAGGCGTTGAGGAGGCTGCCGTACGTTCATCCTTTTATAAAGGTGTGAACGAAATCATCACTCGCTGCGAAAATAGAAGAAAAAGAACGCAAGGGCCGGATGGCGAGAAAAAAAAAGTCAGATTCTTACGAAATTGATCTGTTTTCTACTACATTCCTAAAAAATGCCTGCGAATTTTTTGTATTTGAAAGAATTTTTCCTGTTTTCTACGGAAATTGATCTTGTTCCTGTGAGAATCGGACTGATTCCTGCAAAAATCATATGAACAAATCTGCATTCCAAACGAGTCCCCAATTGTCTACCATTTTGGAACCAAATTGCCAAAACGTGAACTCCGGTGCAATCTTGCATCCAGCGGACACCCATGAAGAGCACTGTCTTCAGATAACACGAGGCATTTGCTAGCTTCCGGAGGGGATGCGCGAGCGAGACGAGAGAGGCAGAGGGAGGCACGGGCAGCGCATGAGCTTTCGACAGAGGAGAACAATTAAGATGGACTGCGGCCGATGGTCGACACTCTTACCTGACGGTGAAGCCTCCGGAGGCGGCGCCGGTAACCTAGGGGAGGTGGCGCGGTGAGTGCTCGAGGCAGGCAAGACAGAAGGCATCCCCGAACACAGGGTAACTTTGACCAAACATAGGTCTTGTCTAGGGCAGATTTTAGTTTCTGATCTTGTATATAAATCTGTTTTTGATTATGAGAGAAGCTATACAGAATCCTTCCATTCGGCATAAAAATTCACTTTTCTTTTAAACAGAATCTATCCCGAATGGAGTCATAGTTTGTTACTAATCTGTCACCAAACTCAGATAAGGTTTCCTTTTCATATTGTTATCAAGGTTGGGCAAAGCTTAGGCCAAGATTTCCATGTTTGTATGGGACATGAACCAAACTGTTGAGAAACCCTGAAAGCCCATCGAAGGCCCATGTGGTCTCTTATGCCGAAATCCTAGAGAGCGCTATAAAAGAAGGAGGGGGTCCCCCCTATGTACAGAATTCATTAGCAATAAAGAATTTCCGCTTTCGCTCTCCCTAAACACGTGTCTCTCTCTCTTCATTCTCCACTTCAGATCTGTTCGGGAACCCGGACTATTCGATAGCGAGGTTCCTCAACACGTTATCGACCGAAGCTCTACCGAGATCAGTTGGAAAGGTGAGAAAAGGTGGGATTAGCGTTTGAATCTAATCGTTCTTTTTCTATGCATGCATCTATCCTCGTGGCACGGCTACACGGCGATCGCTCGAAGCTAGCCGAGACGAAACTACGATGACAAGCTCCGCTTCATCATCCCGAAAAAGAAAAAAAGGAGGAAGACGAAGCGACGGCTCCTCCTCGGCATCTTGCGCTCGAAAGACGCCGCCGCTCTGCAGCCAGCGCACACGAAGGGCCGTCGGTTTGAAGTCCGACCGCCGCCGTCGCGCGCCTCGATCCCGTGCTCGGCCGGCCCGAACATCGCGGGCGCCGTCTCGCCACCGTCGGCCGACCCGCCTCGCGCGCCGGACCTCGCCGACGCAGACGGCTCGCATGCCGAACCGGCCGCGGTCGGTCCGGCCGCCGCCGCTTTCCTCCCGGCTCGGCTCGGCCGTGCGCCATGGCCCGGCCACCGGCACCGCCACATCCGCGCCCTCGGCGGGCGCGCGCGCCGCCGCCGCCAGCCGGCGGTCGCGCGCGGCGATGTTTTGCCTTGCTCCGCTGCTCGGCTCGAAGCCAGCGTCGCCTCGGCCTCCGTCCGACGCGCGCCCGCCGCCCGGCCCGCTCGCGGCCGCCGCCTCGGCCTCCGTCAACCGCGCGGCCGCCGCCCGGCCAGCTCGCGCCACCGCCTCGGCCTCCGTCCGACCGCGCCGCCCGCCTCGGCCGCTCGCGGCGCCGCCTCGGCCTCCGTCCGACGCGGCCGCCGCCTCGATCCGCCGCGAAGTGGCTCGGCCCGACGCCACCATCCGCGTCGTCGGTCGCCGGCTCGCGGCCGGCCGCGCCCGCCTCGGTTCGCCGCGAGCGCGCGCCGCCGCGCGCTCGCGCGCTCGGCCTACCGCCACCGCAAGCTCGGCCCGACGCCACCATCCGCGCCGTCGGCGCGTCGGCCGCGCAGCCCTCCGCGCGCCGCCGGCCAGCGCGACCTCGCGCTCGGCCGTCGCGCCGCCGCCGCCTTCCTCAGTTCTGCGCGTGCGTGTGAAGAATGGCGGCTAGGGTTGGGAAACCCTAGCCGCCACTTTAATGGCTTCTTGCGATGGGCTAAGGCCCAAAGGCCAGCGAAAAAGGAGACGGCCCGGAGGCCACTCGGCTGGAAGAAAAGAAAAGAAAGAAAAAAAAGAAAGAAAAAGAAGAAAGAAAAAGAAAAATGCAGAGAAAAAAAATTACAGAAAATTTTGAAAAATTGCCAGAAAATCAAGAAGATTTACTTGGCTCTGTTTTTAATTTTTCTTGCTTTATTTCTCTGTTTTATGAGTTTTCTTTATGAAGTTTGAATCCTTTGCTTTATTTTATATATTGCAATGCATATGGATTTATTTTCTGCAATTTATGCTTTTTGCAACCTTTTCTATGAGATTACACGCAGTAATCTAAAACCAGAATTTTGAAATCATGCAGATGTCTGGCATTGTGAATCGTGAGTTTGAAGAAGCGGCCCGCAGTCGAAACTACCTCACTTGGGCATCGGACGTAAAGATTGTTCTTGGTGGCAAGAAGCTCCGTTCAACGATTGGTCTAGGGTCCTCGCAGGACACAAAACCTACCGCTGAGCAGAACGATCAAGCGCTGCATTTTCTCAGGCACCACCTCTCAGCCACTCTAAAGAATGAATACATGGCTGAAGAGAGTGCGCATGAGCTTTGAACCGCACTTGAGCGGTTCGAAAAGCTCAAGTACACCATCTTGCCCCAAGCACGGCAAGATTGGAGTGCGCTGAGGTTTGCTGAACTTGAGCGATGGATCGAGTACAATTACGCCTTGCACGAATTTGTACCAATCTCTCTCTATGTGGCAAGAAGATCAGCGATGAAGAGAAGATTGAGAAAACTCTCTCTACCTTCCACCCTAATGCTATCCAGTGCACGCACTATCGTCGGGGCGCATACAAGGAGTATAGCGAATCGATTGATGTAATGCAAGTTGCGGAATCGCAAGACGATGTTCTCTGAAAGAACTATGTCTCATGACCACTGGACGAGCAGCAGCGCATGAAGTCAATGCCAATAGCTACAAGGTGAGAAAGCCCACTCATAGAAAGAAGGGCAAGCAGGGTGGAAAAGAGAGACCCGTGCCAAAGGAAAGTCAAAGCCCCCGTGAAGAGGGATGACAAAGAAAGACGCACGCCAAGCCGTATGGACAGCAGAACGGGCGTGCTTCAAGTGTGGCACTTGGGACATTGGTCGAAGATATGTCGAGAATCCAAGGAAGCGATCAACGCATATCGTGGCTAAGAAGAAGGCAAAGGAAAACGCCTCAGAGAGGCACACCGCCAACATCGGTGAAGATGATGTCATGGATGTAGACACCCCACTTGCCTCATCCTCACGAAATAGCACGGACATCGATCTCGCGACCATGATTATGGCAAATGAAGAAAACATCTGCAGATGATATAGAAGCGAAATCAATGCATATTTCTGATTCATTTAATGCATTTCTTTTAGTTTTGGTTGTTAGCATTTTCTTTGAATAAAGGATTGTAAGCTCTAGAAGAGCATACTTCTTTCATGAATAAATCGCAATTTATTCTTTATTCCAAGATTCTTCATTTTTAATATTTGGATTGTTTTGCCTCTATCGATTAGAATTATATTTCTTTTATCTAGAAATCGTGTAGCGCCCAAATGGAAGAGATATGCATTGTTGATAGTGGCACAACAAATACCATCTTAAGAGAGTCTAAGTATTTCGATCGATCACGAAGAACGCGGAAAGATTACTACGATCGTTAGGCGACTCATATGTAATCGGCTCGGGAAGAGCCACTATTATATTGCCTATGGGTACAACTTTGGTAATTGAAGAAGCCCTTTTGTACCTGAATCAACTCGCACTCTCTTAAGCTTTAAAGACATCCGCGCCAATGGTTTTCACGTAGAAACCAATGAAGAAAATGGCAAAGAATACTTGTGCATTGTGAAGCACGCGACATGTGGAAAAATGGTATTAGAAAAATGTCCCTCATATGAATCAGGGTTGTACTACACGAATATTCATGCACCAAGTGTATACTTCCTTGAAGACTGCTTTTAGAAGCTCAATTATTTTCTTTATGGCATGGTAGATTAGGTCATCTGGTCTTAGAATGATGAGAAATATAGTGAACAACTCACAAGGTCATGGCATTAACGTTAAGAATTTCCGAATCATGAAGATTTTGTGTGCCTGCATGTGCCACGGAAATTAATAACTAGACCCTCTGTCATGAAAGTGCAAAGTGAAATCCTGCATTCTGGAACGCATCCGGGGGATATTTGCGGTCGATTCAGCCTGTCGGGGCCGTTTCGATACTTTATGGTGCTCATCGATGCTTCCTCGAAATGGTCGCATGTATGCTTGTTGTCAACAAGAAACCATGCTTTTGCAAAGCGATCTCGCAGATCATAAGAATTAAGAATGCTTTCCCGATCATCGCGTGAAGTCCATTAGAATGGACAATGCCGAGAATTTACTTCAAAGGCATTTGATGATTATTGCACACAAACGGGATAGCGATTGAGCACTCCGTCGCACGTCCATACGCGAGCGGACTAGCGAAGCACTAATAAAGAGGATTAAGTTCATTGCGGACCGCTTTTGCGAGTTGTAACTTGCCCAACACTTGTTGGGGACACGCGATCTGCACGCAGCAGCTCTTATCAATTTCGGACCGTCGGCCTACAACATCCATTCTCCTATGCGGCTTGTGCACGGATCATCCCGAAGATCTCCCATCTTAGAAAATTTGGGTGTATGGTATATGTACCTATACCACCCCTCGTGATCGCAATGGGCCCTCTCCGCAAGTCAGGATATCGTTGGTTATGAGAGTGCATCCATCATCGGTATTTGGAACCCATGATTGGAGACTTGCATCTGACCGGTTCATTGATTGCATCTTTGACGAGGATCGTTTCCGTCATTAGGGAGAAATCAACCTTTGGATGAAAAATGCTAGAAATCATATGGCATTCCAGGATCCCGCACATGACCCCGAACTAATGAAGCAAATCAAAAGTCGAAGATAATTGATTTGCGAATTTAGCAAATGAACCGCTGATCATTTTGTGATCCGAGGGCGTGGTTAAGTCGCATGTACCCGCAAGGAATGCACGAGAGGGTGGAAATACCAAAGAAAATAGAAGGTATCCCTCAACTTTGTTCGAGGCCTCAAAGGAAAAGAGCGAGCAATCGGCTCCTCAAACCCAAAGTACCGGAGGCGTCTGAGAAAAGCTGGCGAGAGGACTTACCACAACCAATCACGAAAATGCCACAAGGAAAGAAGGGGAGCGGTTGAGACTGCACTGGAAAGAAGCCAACAGGAAAGGCAATTCCAGACTTGAATCTTCCACTGCAGGAAGCCGCCGGAAATAATGTGTGCGCACACATAGGCGATGAAAAGCTAAAGGAACTTGCTCCTGCGATAGGGAAAAGCAGAGAAGAGCAAGTAGAAGTGCATGAAGCACCCCATGAAGAAATGGCCATAAACTTTGTAATAACAGGAGAATCCCTGAATAGAGCAACAGCCAACGTTGATGCATACTTCGCAAAGAAGATTGCCTCGATCATTGATCATGATCCCGAGCCTGCATCTCTCGCAGAGTGCAAGAAAAGGCTAGATTGGGAAGAATGGAAAAAGGCAATCACTGCAGAGTTAGTCTCTCTGAACAAGAGAGAGGTGTTTGGGCCCGTATGCCGCACACCTCCCCATGTAAACCCCGTAGGTCACAAATGGGTCTTTGTTCTAAGAGAAATGAAAACAACGAAGTTGTAAGGTACAAAGCAAGGCTTGTAGCTCAAGGTTTTACTCAACGTCACGGAGTTGATTATGAAGAAACCTATTCTCCGGTCATGGGAGGAATTACCTTTAGATATTTGATCTCAATGGCGATCAACTTGAAGTTGAGAATGAAGCTAATGGATGTTGTCACAAGATACTCAGATGGAAACTTGGATTGGAGATATACATGAAAGTACCTAAGGAATTCCTATCCCGAACCAAGATGGAGCAAATAGAAACACATGCAGTGTGAAATTGGAGAAATCACTATATGGGTGAAGCGATCGGGAAGAATGTGGTACAATCGCTTGATTGACTTTCTCTGCAAGAAAGGCTACACAAGCAGCGAAGATTGTCCATGTGTGTTTATCTGGCGATCCCGAATGGATTACAGATAATCTCCGTCTATGTAGATGACTTGAACATCATTGGGACGGATGAAGAAATTGAAGAGGCATGCTCATACTTGAAGTCTGAGTTTGAAATGAAAGATTTAGGTAAAACCAAGTTTTGTTTAGGCTTGCGGCTTGAACATGTCAAGGAGGAATCTTGGTACACCAATCAACCTACACGCAGAAGTGTTGGAAAGATTTAGCTTTGAAAAATCATATCCTGCAAAGACTCCAATGGTGGAAGGTCACTCCAAGCGCACCTAGACCCATCTGAGACCAGAGAAGAGGGGAGGAAGTCACGGGAGCAGAATTCCCATATCGAGTGCAGTTGGAGCGCTCATGTACCTTGCGAATAGCACTAGACCGGACATTGCGTTATTTGTGAATTTGCTAGCTCGATGCAGTCGTAACCCACCAAAAGGCATTGGAAAGGGATCAAGGACATCTTCCGCTACCTCCAAGGAAGCAAAGACCTCGATGCATTCTTTAGAAGAAATAATGAATTGAATTTGGTTGGCTATCTTGATCTTTGGGTACCTATCGGACCAGCATCTTGGCAAGTCCCAAACCGGCTATGTTTTCCTATGTGGAGGAACAACAATTTCTTGGAAGTCGTCTAAGCGGACTCGTCTCGGCGTCGACAAACCACTCGAAATCATCGCTTTGTATGAAGCATCGCGTGAATGTGCATGGCTCGGAAGAATGGATCACCACATCCGTAAGTCATGTGGTTTGAACATTGAGCAAACTCCACGATAATCTATGAAGATAATGCGGCTTGTGTTGCCCAAGCACAGATGGGTTATGTGAAGAGTAATCTCACGAAGCATATCAACCCCAAGTTCTTCTATGCTCACGAATTGCATAAGATGAGCGAGATTAAGATATTGCATACTAAGTCATGTGAAAATCTTGCAGTTTGTTCACTAAATCACTCCCAGCATCTACCTTTGAAAGGTGCGTGAAAGGAATTGGGATGATGAGACTTAGAGAAGTGCAGATTTCAGGGGGAGATATGTCACATACTCCCGCATGAATCCTGAACATGAATTATGAATACCAACATAAATCTCGAAGATTAGCAATTGAAGTTGGGAGAATTGTACTCTTTTTCCTTAGCAAGTTTTTCATGAAGTTTTCTTGCATAAGGTTTTAACGAGGCAATTCGTGCAACATTGTAAAGCGTATGCTATGTACTCTTTCTCCAAGTATTTTTCCCACTGGGTTTTTCTGGAGTTTTAATGAGGCATATGCATCTCGCGGCAAAGGGCCCAAGGGGGAGTGTTGAGAAACCCTGAAAGCCCACCGAAGGCACATGTGGTCCCTTATGCCGAAACCCTAGAGAGCGCTATAAAAGAAGGAGGGGGGTCCCCCCCTATGTACAGAATTCATTAGCAATAAAGAATTTCCGCTTTCGCTCTCCCTAAACACGTGTCTCTCTCTCTTTCTGTTCTCCACTTCAGATCTGTTCGGGAACCCCGGACTATTCGATAGCGAGGTTCCTCAACACAAACAACCCCAGATTCCTCCATTTTGGAAAAGAAAGTTTAGTGCAGTAACAGTAAAAGCACACAAGCAAAATGAGAGAAATAACACCGCGGAGCAACACAAAAGAAAGAACAAATGGTCTTGAAATCGGTTTTTGGCAATTGGAAACTCCAAGTTTGGCTCATCTAATCAATGGGATGATGATGTCCTCGATGAATTAGGTGTTGGTATGCAACGGTCTGTCACCATCTAGTTTACTGTCAGTTTAGCTCAGCGTTGGGGAATATCCGAATATGAACAGATTATGTTGACTGTTTCTTGAAATGCCATGATCAGAGGATCAATTTACCCATCTTTGCTATACATGACAGTACTTTGTTATACTGGTTGGCATGTGAGCTTGCAGACTTTAAAAAGGCCTATGTTAAGGTCAAATGTTATTTTTTTAACAGACTTTAAGAATGAAAGGTTTCTCATCACAGTGGTGTACGTGGGTTGAAAACTTTCTTACCGGGAGAAGTATTGTCATCAAGGTCAATGATGATATTAGTCCATATTTTTAGACTCGTAAAGGGCTCTGCTAAGGTGACCCTTTATCTCCTATATTATTTTAACATTGTCGTGGATATGCTAGCGATCATTTTAGATCGTGCTAAAAAGGATGGACAAATAAGTGGAGTGGTACCTCATTTGGTGGATGATAATTTATCTATTCTACAATATGCTAATGATACTATTTTATTTATGGAACATGATTTTGAACAGGCCAAAAACATGAAGTTATTGTTATGTGCTTTTGAACAATTTTCTGGTCTCAAAATCAATTTTCATAAAAGTGAAATATTTTGTTTTGGTGCTGCTAAGCAATTTGAGACTCATTATAGCCAATTTTTTGGTTGTGGGTTGGGCAATTTGCCCTTTCGAGACCTTGGCATACCAATCCATTATAGAAAACTGAGAATTAGTGAGTGGAAGGGGGTAGAAGAACGATTTGAGCAACAATTGAGTAATTGGAGGGGCAAGAATTTGTCTAGTGGAGGTCGCTTAGTCCTTTTAAATTCTGTTCTTAGCAGTTTACCCATGTTTATGTTATCTTTTTTTGAGATACCACGTGGGATTCTCAAACGATTGGATTATTACAGATCCAGATTTTTCTGGCAAAGTGATAACCATAAAGAGAAATATAGGTTAGCTAAGTGGAATATATTATGTTGCCCCAAAGACCAAGGAGGCATGGGTATTCAAAACCTTGATGTCGAAAATGTTTGTTTGATTAGTAAATGGCTTTTCAAGCTTCTAAATGAAGATGGTGTCTAGCAAATCCTCCTAAGAAGAAAATATATGGGGAATAAGACTTTATCTTATGTAGAAGGGAAGCCGGAGACTCTCAGTTTTGATCTGAGCTAACGAGGGTCAAACATCATTTCTTCATATTTAAGTCCTTCCAACTTCGTAATGGGTCCCAAATTCGATTCTTGTAGGATACATGGATTGGAAACAACCCCCCCAGTATACAATACCCACAACTCTTTCAAATTGTTTGGAAAAAAAATGCAATAGTGGCTGAAGTAACGAGTTCTATCCCACTCAATGTGTCTTTCCGTCGAACTATTATAGGACATAATTTACTAGCCTTGCACGAGCTTGTTACAAAGGTTGCTAGTGTGCAATTAACACTAGAATGGGATATTTTTCGATGGAATCTCCATCAGAATGGACAATTTTCAGTTTAGTCGATGTATAAAGCCTTAATGCATCGATGTTCCTGTTACAAACAGTCATTTGTGGAAGCTTAAAGTACTTTTAAAAATTAAAGTTTTTTTATGGTACCTACGTCATGGAGTCATATTGACAAAAGACAACCTTAGAAAACAAATTTGGAATGGTAGTATAAAATGTGGTATTTGTAACAACGAGAAAACAATACAACACCTCTTTTTTTACTACCACTTTGCTCGTTTCGCATGTCGCGTCATTCAAGTGGTTTTTAATTTGTCACCTCCTATTACCATGACCAATATGTTTGGGAGCTGGTTATGGGGGATGAGAAAAGATTTAAGGGCTCACATTTTGATTGGGGCTTTCGCTTTGTGTTAGTCAATTTGGCTATGTCGAAATGATGCGGTTTTTTATAAGACAAAAATCTCTAATCCGCTGCAGGTTATCTACATGTGCACCAATTGGTTGCGTTCGTTATCTGTGCTGTAGTTTCCGGAGGACCGGGATGTGGTGTTATCGGGATGCAGATTGCTAGAGGTCGTGGTCAAGGATCTCTTCATAGGACATATAACAGGCTGTGTGTGGATTGATCACTTATGTATTAATTTTCCTATAGCTTGTTTTGACTATTTTATTTTTTGTGTGACAACAATTTGGCTGTAACTGTGTAATAATTGATTGCTATGTGCATTTCAAGATGCAGAGGTCGGGAGATACATTCTTCCATTATCTAAAAAAATGTGAGCTTGCAGAACTCCCCAAAAAATTGTATCACAAACCAGGGGAGGCAAGCTAGCAGTTTCGACAGATAGATCGCTATTGTAAGTAGGTAAGAATTAGTATACTGACATTTGGAGATTCTGGACACCAAAGCTCTGCTAAACTAGAACAGATAGAAATGTGAAGGATCGGAAATGGCGATCAGATGGGGGTGAATGATCAACAATAACTTTTTTCTCCCCAAAGGAACCAACCAAAACCTCACAAGATCACAGAAGAGCGGAAATATAATTTTTTTGAGAGTTTCACCTCTGGGGTGGCACTGTCGCCATACAAGGGGCGGTACTATTGCATGAACAGTAAAATCAGCACAAGTTCAAATCCAAGAATTAATGTAACTTTTGATTAGATGATCCAAAACTCGTGAAACTTTGTGTGCATCTTCCTATGGATGTCAGAAACCTATTCCAACCTTAAATCGCAAGGGTTGACATCAAATTTCTGACCTTTTTCAAATTTAGCAAAGGTTGCACCAAAACTGGGTCAAATGCAAAAACTTCACCATAAGCTTGCTCGTGGGCATTTGATAATTGAGATGATCTTCCACGTGTCATAGCAAGCAAGAACCCCAAAGAACCAAGCCTCAAAAACTAAAGAACATGATCTACCACGATCCTTCCTTCTCATGCCAAAAATCGGTTTCTTGAGAAGAACTTGAAAGATCTTATTAAAACTTGCCTAGATGATTGAGATATGATCTACAGAGGATTCATCCATCGATCATTTATCCTTGACAAATCAAGATCAAGAGAGAACAAAACCAAGAGAGATCGAAAGACTCGAGAAAGAAGGAAAATCAAAACTTGAGCAAGAACTTGATCGCAAATTTGATTTTTATTTCAAAATAAGATGGATGATTACAAAGCCTCTCCAAAGAGGGCAAAGCTCTCCAAGAGCACTGACACACACACAAGAAAACAAAAATCATGTGGAAACCCTAATCCTTTTTCTAGAGTCTCACCTCTCTCTACATCTCTCAAACCCTTATTGAGAGGAGGCAACTCTAACCTGAATACAAGTGGATACCATCTGCATTTACATGGTCTAACCAGTTAACCCAACACATGACTGGTTTTACACACTCACACGCATGCTTTTCAAAGCGGCCTTTACATAACACTTCAATTCGCTTCACGAGCCCGAATTCACGTTCATACTTTCTTTGGCTTGACCTAAATCATTTAGGCCACCGCCTTCATCCCCGGTAATAGTTAAATTACCAATTTGCCCCATGATCGGTCTTTTCCTTCTACTCGAAGCATCACCCATGCTTAGTCACCTTCCATATGGCCCCAATTGTTTCTAGCTTAGCCTCTCACGCGTCCAGACTCCCCTAAACCATCATCGCTTGCAAACGGGCCTAAGTCACTTGGCGTGAGCCAAATGTCCTTAACTGCTTCACCATGATGGCCCCAGCTTCTTTGATCGTTCTGGACATTGACTCCTCCCTGTGCCTAGTCTCGATCCACCTTACCATTGCCTACCATGTTCATCACTTCAACTCCTTGTCTTTTCGGCTTGCACCAACTTCCCAGCTTCAGTCATCTTCGGTGTTACCCTGACCGTCTGGACCTCAATTCTCCTAGCCTAGTCCCGGTCTCCTCCACCTTACCATGACTTAGTTCTGAAGTCCTACAACCAACACAGACAAGAAAAGTATTACATAGCATTGTTCATAAAATATGTAATAACCATTATATAATTCAAACCATAATTCAAAATTCGCTAGAAAAATCGGCACTACCACCCCTCAGGGCCAATAGTATTGCTCCGGTACTACTGCCATGCTGAGACCGGTAGTGCCGCCCTGGGTGAATCAATAGTGCACGTTCTGAAAAATAACTACCGCCAACTTGGGGCCAGTAGTGCCGCCCGACTGGTACTACTGTCCCTAGGGTCGGTTGTGCCGATTTCCCTGAGATCCTAAAAATGCCCTCTTTGGAAAATAACTACCGCCAACCTTTGCCTGGTAGTACCGCAGGGCCGGCAGTATCGCCCCCAGGGCCGATAGTGCCACCCACACGGACAAATACCTCAAATTGCTTCAGATTCAAAAATAAATTCAAAACAAACTCAAACCTAAGTACCACAGGCTCAAATACAACAATTACTACTCACAAACATGAGTAGACCTCCACATGGTCTCTCAAAATGTTATATGATCTTCAGGATGCTCCCTCCCCCAGATGGTCTGAAGATTGTACTTCCCTCTTACTGGAACAGTGGAACAGAGAGCAGCACTGCATCTCATGGACTGATGAATCAACCATACAAGATAGCCAAGCTTCGAGAAGCTATTAAGGAGATGACACCATGTTAAGAGTTGGAAGCACAAAAATCCTTAAAATCTGAATTATGCACACAACAAAGCATAACTTTATCGTGAAACTGCATGAATGCATCAGTTGCTAACAACAACACTTCTGAATTCTCTGGCGTGTAGAATACCGAAAAGATAACCAGATCGCACGTCTTGCTTCTCTACAGAGCCGAGGCAACTATGGGCCAAAGCAAGACATTTGTCTGTAAAGACTCGACAAATACAAAACACAACAAGTACAAAAGACAGAAACTTAGCACAACTGATATTCCATTTCAGTAAAACGTCAAGTTTGGTGGCATGCTTCAACTCCATTCTGTGTAAAATGTGCCATGTTCATATCAAAATAAAAAGAAAGAACAACATAACCTTGTCGGAATGTTATTACTTCATCAGGTCAAGAAATCATTTACTTCAGCAGGCAAAAAAAAAAGTCACCAAAGATCAGTGGGATTTTTTTTCCTTTCAGGCATTCCAGTCAGAACACCCAGTTTGTACTGCAAAAACCACTAAACCAGGCAGGTAGTATGTTAAAACGATTCACAATACAACACAAAGTTTTGTGTATTTCTGCAAGTTCAGACAAGCCAACAATTATTGACGAATTAATTCACATACTAGGAATTATCCATATTATTCAGCAATTGATTGTAGACCGGTAATATAAGACAAGTTACTTTCACCTGCCTGTCTACGGTTCTCATGTGTGTGTGCTTAGGGTAGGTGTTTTGTATAAATATTTCACCGTATTATTAAGTATTCCCCTTTAGTTTTTTTTCTGTCACCTAAAAACAGGTTCCTTACATTGATTGTGTAGATTTTCCTTGCTGGATTATTTCGGTGAAATATTTTGTTCATAGTAAAAATACGATTGTGAGGAATTGTTTAAAAACCAGTTATTACTTGCTCTGTTCTAAATTAAGAAAGTAAATTTAGAATTTGAGCTTAACCAACATGTTTTGAAGAGATCTAGGTCACTTCGCAGACCATCCATGAACTGATAAAAAAACAAAAATAGTTGTAACCAGTAAAAGAATATGAAAAATTCCACAGTAATCTTGGCAAATTGATCAATAACTTTTACATGTATTTCATTACTTCAACAACTTCAGCAAATAAAAAATGCACATGAGTTTAAATTTATTAAAATTTAAAGCTAAATGAATTCTTTGTTATTTGATTAAAAAATATCACGTCAAAATTTAATGAAACTATGGAATTTAAAGATTTATTTCATCTCAATTCAACCAATGGCTTTCATGTTCCATATGATATGCCAATGAATTTTCGAAATCCTAAATCTTCTTAGAAGAGTAGGCAATTATTTGATGCATAACAAGTTCAAGTAATAAGTAAATACACAGAATAATAAGAAAACACTAATTTGAATATACAGTGTAAGAGATGCATTAATATGCTGTTTGTTTTTTCATAGATACATATGTTTTAAGTTAAACTTAACAGTACACTGCAAACAAAAAATAAATAAATAAAACAATACACTTTGCCATAACTAAGAACAACGCGGTCATAACACAACATGATAGCATTCAATATTTCTCAGAAGAATTAAAAAAACAGAAATTAACAAGTCAGTGGAAGTAAGGTAACAAGCAGCAGCCAATCAATCACTTATGCTTAATCTCAGCTTAGCGAATCTGAACGCTTAGCTTCCACAACTGTCTTTTTGTCATGCAACGACTCCAGCAGAATGCTCCATTGACCACTGGCTAGGATCTTTACTATAATCATGATCAATGTCATCATTTACATAATTAGACTGGGATCGATAGGAAGTGACAATATATTCCCCTTTTCAGTTCACCACTTCGATATCACCGTCAGTACGAAAATCCTTGCGTCTCTTAAGGTTCCCTTTGCCGAATACCTTCTACGCGCACGACGCTATGGCTAGTTTTCGAAGCTGTTGTGCTGCATTCTCTTCGAATTTCACCACTTGCAACTTGGGTAATCCTACGAGCTCCAGCCTCCCCAGCTCTTTGAAGGCTCCTGCATGAAAAACCAACTTCTTGCTGATATAGGAATGATCTAGGAGAAACGGATTTGTCCACTCGAAAATCGTGGTGTTGAAAATAAATTTAAACGATTACCTTTAAATACTGCCAAAAAGAGCAAATAACTAACAATAGCACATGATGATAACTATTCTAAATGCCTTATCATCATGTCATTATGTTATAGAGAACAGATATTTTAAGTACTAATGGAATGATCCATTGCAAACTCAAGACTAATTCCCCAACATCACATATCATTTAATTTGGAAGTATAGATTCAAATACTTTGTTGAACTCATGTCACTACATTGTATAAAGGTTTAATGTATGGAGAAGAATAATTTTGCACAGCACCTAACTTCGTTTGACAATACAGGTGAGCATGATTTTAAATTACAATTTTGACGCCTTCACGATAAGATTCTAAAAAGGCTACAATAGCTACGTGGAAGCTAACCTACATAGTGGTTTTTATTTTTTAAGTATTTTGTTAACATTAACTAGTCTTATTTAAAACTAAAAAATGTTATAAAATAACAAATATGATACTCTTAAGCTTAGAAATTGAATGCAATAATATCATAATATTATTGTTTGGGTCAGAGTTCATATACTAAACACCATTTCTACTAAGTATGAACAAAACAATCCTAATATAATTTAATATGTTATAAAATAAAGAAACAAGAGAAATATAATCCAATGCAATACAAAAAATTATACATACCCAAGAAAAGTGCATAGATTTTGTACATGCTGATATTGAGTAGTCAATTAAACCTGTTATAGTGGATTTTTTTTAAAATAATATATTTTATAATTCAAATTTCAAAAATATACCACAAAATCAAAAAATTGCAAAAATATGCTACTGTCGCCCTACCATAGGGCGACTTGCTGACTGAGCAGTGAGGTGGACTTCTTATTCGCACTGCAGTTGGGCGAGAGGAGAAGTCGCCCAACAGTAGGGCGACACGTGTACAAGTCGCCCCATGGTAGGGCGACATGGGATCATGTCGCCCAATGGTAGGGCGACATGAAGAAATCGCCCAATGAAAGGGTGACATGGGAGGAAATTTCTAAATTTTTTTAAAAATTTCTCAGAGACTTCAAAAAAGGTGAAAATATTTGGATAAACAGATTTAGAATTCAAATAAATTATTTATGGTACAACACATGGATTATAAACACACATGGACACAAGGAATAACACAATTGCACATAGAGAATAATATTTATAGTATAACACAACTATCACATTTTGCTGTTCTCTTGCTCACTTGCTTATAAATTTCAGGACTACCTAGGAATTTATACTCTTAACCAGCAGTTCGAAGAATCAGAAACGCATTCAAAACTAAATCAAGATCAAACTCTTTTGTTTCATATTTCAGTTCGGACTCCTCTCTTGTTACAGGATTAATTAACTCTAACAATTATAAATCAGACGCTTATTGCATGTGAACAATTCGCAGCATTCTGCGTGATTCCATGTGGACAAAATCGCGTTTTTGCATGTGAACAATTCGTAGCCTTGTGCGTTATTGCATGTGGACAAAATCGCGTTATTGCATGTGAACAAATCGCGTTATTGCATGTGAATAAATTTACACCTTGCTTTGCATGTATTTTCCACTAGTGCAATAACCCATAATTATTATAGTCGACGACAACTCATGTTATGAATATTTAGTACGTAGCACTTAAACTATTTGTTGAACATACATAAGGGCAGATGCACCGAAAGTTCAGATGATAAAATAAGCAATAGATTAGATTATATTACAAGGGCATTACAATAGTGACGAAATTGCTTGACGAACTAACTAACGAAAGCATTGTTTGTTATGGTGGAACAAATGATCGTTCCGCCTATCTGGGTACAGTCAGAATGATGTCCCACATTTTCTGCATATTACCTGACCCGTGTAAATTTTAAGATCTGTCCTCGGACACCACTCAATCCCCACTTGAAAGAACTCCATGGGGATCTGCAGTGCTCCCAGGTGTCGCCGAATGGGTGGCCTATGCCGTACGTCTCGGGTGTGTAAGACAGAATTTTTTGGTCATCCCGATTCCCGGCGTCCCCTATATTAATACCACCTGGGTTCCCGGATGGACTGCGTAACGCATCAAGGATTTGTTGCGTGGTGCGAACCTCGGCCGGCTGCTTCCCCTTGTCCCTTCCTCTTCGAGAGGAGGTACCCTCTTGCACCTTTGTTGCGTTGGCCGTTGGCGGAGACTTGCCGAAACGCCTGCTCTGTTTCGGCTCGCACTCCACTATATGGTGCAGGAGGTGTGTGTTGGGCTTGTCCTTGTACAACCGGAAGCGTGCCCTACAGTCAATACAGTATGCCCGCTGTGGTCGTTGGATAACACCGTAGGCGTACTCGGGGTCTGGCTTTTCTGGGCGGTAGTAGCACCACGGGGAGGGTTGCTCCCCCCAGTTATCCCATACGGGAAGTTTGAGATGTGGGTGGTACGTCTCCGGGTCCACCCAGTTGAAGTAGCCGCACCATTCATCCTCGGCCAAGGGGCACCGGTAGAATCTCCGATCCGCTAGTTCATCGTGGAAGAATCAACCACTGCCTGAAGGCCGTGTTCGCAAAAGTCGGGGCTTTCGGGTGGCCCCTGAGGAGGTTTCTCCTTTGACTCGAGCAATTTCGCAATTTTCTTTTTGAACTCCTGTATGCGATGAACTGGTTTAGAATTACTACTTGTGAGTGAAGCATGAGTTCGTCGCATGAAACTCACCGATTGGTTGGCCTCTTGTCCACCGGCCCTGAACTCTGGTCGCTCTAGAACGGGGACGTATCCTGGCGGCCTCTCCCACCGGTTGAAGTTCTCGGATGAAGCGGGGTCGGCGTCGTGGCAGTTGTAGACAAATTCGTTGTCACGTCGTTAAACCCGTCGATCCATTGGAAGAAGCAACACCGGTCGTTGTCTTTGAGAAAAGAAAGAACGATGCATGAAATGGTAATGTTACTCTGTATTGTATGGACACCAGCGAGTTTACGGTAAGAGCGGGCTGCTTGATGAGTGGCGCGCGCGTCGTATCTCGTGGGTAGATTACATCATCTTCGCCAAGGTTGCGATCGCAATTGGGTCGGGCAACTCCGTGAACCGGGCATCAACGCTACTAGTATCCGGGTACTCGGGGCGGGATGACTTCTGCTTGCTGAAGAGGCGATGGTAGAACGAATTCGTGCCCTAATTTGTGTAGATTCAGCTGGCGTGTATTGCTTGTTTGCGGTGTTGGATGTCTACCCCTCGGCCGGTTTTATAGTGGTGGTGAGGGGTTGCTTCACACAACTACAGCACTGATGGGCCGGCATCCTTTGTAAAAAGCCGCACGACGTGTCACCCATCATCAAAGCTGCACGATAAGGCTGACAAAGCTGATGCATGTGACTTGTCTAATCGGCCTGATAAGGCTGACAAAGCTGATGCACGTGACTTGTCTAATCGGCCAGATAAGGCTGACAAAGCTGATGCATGTGACTTGTCTAATCGGCCCAACAAGGCTGACAAAGCTGATGCATGTGACTTGTCTCATCGGCCCGACAAGGCTGACAAAGCTGATGCATGTGACTTGTCTACTCGGCGACAAGGTGCACTCTGTGAGTAGGCTATTCGCTCAAAAGTCTGCTTTGCCAAGATGCCGTCATACTTGAAAGTAGGGCTCTTGTAACACGGAATAACAATATTTCATAACCAAAAGTAAAGGTTACTAACATAACAAAATATATCGTATACATCTAAATACATAAGATGAAAAGCACGTCACAGCGTAATAACCAAATACATAAGCTAAAATAACATAACAAACTCTGGCGCCCCGTTTGAGCGCCTCCTCGCATGATTAGGCGGGCCTCTGCGAACCTTCCCCTGCGAGTCGTCAAGCGCACCGGTGGGTGGTGGGCCCTCTGTGGTCTAGCTGGAGGTGTAGCGTACGTTGGCTGAGAAGGCTGCGTCGGTGGTGGTGCTCCCTGCAACTACGATGATCCAGGCACATCCGGACCAACGAAGTATCTCGACACGTCACCATCGTCGAGGTTGTAATTCGCATGGGCTGCATCATCAAACTGCCCCTCGTAGTCGTCAGGGGCAGGTGAAGCTGCAGAGGATAACCGTGCCTGTGAGCCTGTAAGAAGTGAAGAATTGTTGGTGACATTCAAGAAATAATTAGACAACATACGAAGTGTGACGAAGTACTCACCTCCGACGTGAGGTGCTAGACCAGCGTGTCCAGAAGCTCGCCCTGTCGCGTAAATCGGCGTGACGGTGGGACGGGAGGACTTGGCGTGTGAAGATGTACCTGGAGCACTCCTCCCTGCAGTAAGCGGCACGCCGCGAGCGGCGTCAGCCACATCACGAGGCGTGCGTCAGCCACATCTTCATCTTCCTCATCCGAGTTATCGTCGTCTTCCACTTCTACTTGTTCATATTCAAGGTCTTCCTCTTCCATCTGTGCTATTATTTCCTCAATTTCCTCACCTTCGTCTATGTGAGACTCCGGATTTACCATCCGGAATCTCCTGTGTATTTTCGTACTAGTCCCAGATCAGTTGCTAGTACACACAGTGAAGCAGTGATTATCATAACCAGAATAGAACGAAGAGAAAACAAAATATAGCATAAACATAAATTACCAGCCACATGGCTATTTATTACATCTCCTGGTCACATGACCAAAGTTCTCGGCAATGAAACAAAAAAACAAGATAAAACCCAAAAGACACCACAAAGCGGCGACTAGGAGCGCGGCTTAGTTATCTTGGCGATCGCCCACAAACTCCTCATCATAGAACTCATTGTCTTCAATCGCATCTGGTAATTCTCACGATGTGAATTTTGTATAGCAAGTGAGTACAAGCGTACTCGCAAGCACGGGAAAATGCATCATGAAGGGCTTTCAAGGAAGGCTTAATAGGTTCTTTTGCACAAAGCGGTTTAACAAACATTATTAATAATAATTTTCACAAAGCGGTTTTAACAATTATTTATGCGATTGAAATTATTACTAACTCTAGTGAAGGTTCCAACTACCAACACTAGTATCTGAGCTCTAACCGCCCATTTTGAAAGATCTTGTTAAACCATCACATGACTCCATCTGTCATGATTCAAAGCAGTTCCATCTACCTAATTGGCTCAATCGCCAAATAAACATTCGAGAGTTCTAACCACTCCGAATCCCAAAACATCGATTATTTTGAAAACCAAAACCAAGTCTACCAGTATGAAAGCATTCTTCGCTTTGCCTTTGACCGTAGGCACGGCTATTCGAATAGATTTACTCTCTGCAGAGGTGTACAGCTTTACCCACAAGACATGATCGTCTCTTGTTGCCATGCGCAATATGCACACTTCCTTTGGTGTGTTGGCGGAGAGATCATGACAAGGCCTTTACAATGTATACGCCTAACCCGACCCACCCGCTGAGGTTTCACCGCTGTTAGGGTTCCATCCGCCAAGATCTGAAGCCCCTCTTGCGCAGTGTGAGAAATCGACTTGCCTCCATCCAAGACTCACATTCCACCAACCTGGCAAGTCTAAGTTAGGTTTCTACAAATTATTTAGCCAGTCGTACCCATTATAGACTTGTGGTTGCGGTAATACTTAGAATGGACGGTCATAAGCGTCGGTCCTTAAATTGATTAGGCGGCTTTCACAAACCAAAACCAGTGCTCCATCCGCACTACCGACAAACCATTCCGCCCCAATCTAAACCCTTTTTATTTTATTTTTATTTTACAATCACAGCAGCAATCACCTTGCTACAGTTTCGATAAAACACATTTCAACAACATTTTAGAATTTATCCCACCATAGGTATTTTGATCAACGTCAATCCTAAGCACAGTCTACCGTACTAAACAAGGTTAATCACATAATACATGATTTCATGATTAAATCTTAAGGTTACAAAGGCATGGTAATCAAACAGCAAGGATGTTATTTCGAAATGGGCATAACTAACATTCTATATTTTAACATTATCGGTTTACGTAAATAGCCATGCAAGTTGCAAACTTTTATAAAACAGTTATAAACAATGGGATCAACGTGCGTCAAGGAGACTTGCCTTCGTCGATGAAGTGCGCTGCGCTGTTCTGGAGGTCTTCTCCTTCTTCGGGGACGACGACCGCTTCTTCGACTACGCGCAAAACGGAGCGACCAATAAATAAATAAATAAAAACAAATAAAATATAAAAATTATAAAATTAGTACTGGCAGAAAGATCTTGAATTTAGATGAATTTAAAAATTTGAATCACTCGATTCGAGTTCTGACGGAAGAGAACGGGTCATTTGAATGTGCTCGGACTGAAAAATAGAAAAACGAGGAATATTCCGGAATCTTTCTTTTCCTGGAATTACTGAATTTGCCTTCTCTCTATTACAAGGGGCCCGGCTGTCATAGACTCAGGCCTTCTTCTTCACAAGAACGAGAGCACTGACCATGGAAGGCTCGGCCAAGGGGCGGCGCCGGCGATCGAAAAATGGAGCAGCGACGAGTCGCAACACCGCCGCCGAGCGCGCGGATCGGCGGCCGGGCCAGCGTCGGCACCATGGCGGGAAGCAAGCGTGGCGGGCGCACTCGGCCGGCGACGGGATGGGAAGAAAAGAGTGAGCATCACGTAGAGCTCGGCGCCACGAATCCAAAGGTGAGATCGGTTTGAAGAGGCTTACGGAGACGCACGAACCGACGCCGCAAAGATGGTTAGGCCAGCGGTGTTCAAGCGTCAAATTCGTCGCCGTCTGTAATGAAACCCAAATTTTCTTGAGGGCTTTTGATCTTTGCGACAAGATGCACAAAATGGCGCGAACGGAATTTGATTTGGCTCACCGGATCAAAAGTTGGCTCGCGGTGTCTTTGGTCGACGTTGGGCTGCGGTTTTGCGAGTTTTGGAAAGGAAAATGGTCTGCATCAAAGGGAAAAGTGAGCATGGGGTAGAGGACAGCAAGATGAAACTTTTAAGTACCCGCACGCCGTGTGAGTGAAGAAACGCCGAGATAATGACCGAGCAATAAATTGTCATTAACGCTTAATTGTGGCGTTTAGCTTGGATTAAGGATGGGTAACGGCATGGTATTTGATCTCCATTCTGGCGCCGTCACGATGCTTCACTCCCACTCGATTTGATGCAGCAATGAGGAAGTTCACGAGTATTTTTTCTTTTGGACATTGAAGAGGAGTGATACGGAAAACCACAGGCTGGAGGTTGAAGACGACGGTAGCTCTCACATGTGGGTCCAAATGAATAGTCTTTGAGAATAAAGCGTGAAGGATAAAATAGATAGAAACCTCTAGAAATCTTGGAAAAATTCTCAAAAATACTATGGAATATTTGGAACCTAAAAAATTGGTTTGAATTGTTTTAGAGAATTTTGAAATTTAGATAATTTCGGGACGAATATAATGGATTTGATGAAAGCGCGAGAGATAAAATAGCAAAGAGACTCTATAAATCTTCGAAAATTTTTCAAAATCATTATAGAATATTTTAAACCTAATTCAATGGATTTTGAGATTTTTGGAGCATTTTGGAACTCGGTTGAAATTCTGGATAGGACCGGAATATGAAATTTTAACTTTGCGGACAATAAAGAATTGAACTCCAGTTTCGGGAGGATATGGATGCCAGGTTAATTAGAACACCGAGGAAGATCCAAATTTTGAATTTAATAAATTTTAAAATAATTTTTGGAACAACGAGAAAATGGGATGTTACAAACCTACCCCTTAGAGAGAATCTCGACCAGAGATTGAGACGGAGAAAGAAAGAGATTGGGAAACTCGGCTCGAGGTCCTCTTCTCGCTCCCAAGTTGCTTCTTTCTCGGAATGGTTGCTCCACTGAACTTTGCAAAACTTGATCACACGGCTTCGGGTTCTACGCTCCGCTTCATCCAAGATTCTGATCGGATACTCGGGATAAGAGAGATCTTCCTTTAGTTCCATCTCTTCAAATGGCAACTGTTCTTCAGGCACTCGAAGACATTTCTTTAGTGAGAAACATGGAAGACATCATGTACATCGACAAGCGGAGAGGAAGTTTCAACTTATAAGCAACTTCTCCTCTTACGCAACCACAGAAATGGACCGATATAGCGAGGTGCAAGTTTCCGCTAACTCAAACGAGCGCATTCCCTTTAGGGGTGAAACTTTGGATACACATGATCACGGTGCAAAGCTTAAATCCGAGCGACGATTATCAGCATAACTTTTCTGCCTTGGCTGAGCTATTTTCAAATTCTGACGAATCACTCTCACTTGCTCTTCTGCTTCTTTCAGAATATCAGGCCCGATTACTTGTCCCCCCTCTGTCTCTTTCCAATACAACGGTGTTCGGCATTTTCTTCCGTAAAGAGCTTCAAAAGGTGCCATCTTTAAACTTGACTGGTAACTGTTATTGTACGAGAATTCTGCATACGACAAATTCTGATCCCAAGATGAACTGTATGTCAAAGCACAAGCTCTCAGCATATCTTCTAGTATTTGATTTATCCTTTCCGTCTGACCATCTGTCTGAGGATGGTAAGCAGTACTGAAGTTTAGGTTTGTGCCCAGAACCTCATGCAACTTCTACCAAAACCTCGAGGTAAACTGGGAACCTCAATCTGACACGATCTTCTTTGGCACACCATGCAAACATACAATTTTGTCCATGTATAGCTCTGCGAGTTTATCACCAGAATATGTTGTCTTCACAGGAATAAAGTGTGCAACCTTAGTCAATCTATCCACAATAACCCATATTGAATCATATCCGGACTTAGTTCTGGGAAGTCCGGTGATAAAATCCATTCCTATTTCTTCCCATTTCCAAACAGGAATCTGCAAGGGTTGTAACAATCCTGCTGGTCTCTGATGCTCTGCTTTAACTAATTGACAAATATCACAACGAGCCACGAAATCACCAACTTCTCTTTTCATATTCGACCACCAATATTTTTCTTTCAAATCCGAGTACATTTTCGTACTTCCCGGATGAATAGAATAAACAGAATCATGAGCCTCTTTTAAAATCACATCTTTGATTTCTTTACGTTAGGAACTACAATTCTTTTTCCAAACCAAATGGTACCTTTCTCATCCTCAGAAAATTCAGGAAATTTTCCTTTCTTCATACCATCTTTTAGGTCTGCGATACCACTATCATTCTTTTGAGCCTCTCTGATCTGATCTTCCAGGGTTGAGTGCACTTCGATATTGAAAACGCAACCTTCATTTACCAATTCCAAGTTGAGGCGTCTGAACTCTTCATGAAGTGTTGGCTGACTTTCTTGAACCATAACATTGTTGCAATAACTTTTCCTACTCAAAGCATCCGCAACAACATTAGCTTTTCCGGGATGATAATGGATGTCAATATCATAATCTTTAACTAATTCCAACCATCTTCTCTTGCCCAATGTTTCCATCATCCTCCCCAATCTCAACTTACTCACCACTCTGGTAGCCAATATCCTAATTGCAACCCTGAACATGCGGCTCCCGGCTAGACTCTCCAATTTCAGTGTCGCCATAAGTGAATTCATTTTGAGGCTCACTATACTCACGGCGTCCGGTGGTCTTTGGGGCAACAACCCTTTTATACGCTTGCACTAAAGCACCGACACCATCCACGTTGCTCGCCCCTCACATATGACCTCCAAGTCGGTTCCTTGACTCAACTAACTCCCAATAAGCAGGATCATCTCGCATGGTGCAAAGGCAAGATAACCGGTGGCACTTCTCTTGTTCCATGCGAAGCGTATAATACAACCAATTCAACACAAGAAGAAATGTACGCTCTTCGACCCTACTTAAACTTCAATCCACATACTGAAAGTTACTCAAATCCGCACCATCCGAACCATACATGACAACCCCTTCTCCATAAAAGATTCTAAATGGAACTCATTCGACATATCTGCGAACCTATTCATTAGCTTTGCGAATTAATTACTCTTCGTAAAAGTACTTGAGAAATATATATCTATCTATATTCCTAAAAATATACATCTCTCTACTTCTATTTCTAAAAACATCTACATTCCTACAAATATCATTACTTGAAAACTAAGTGTGCCCATTTAAATGCAAATAACTATTACTGACCTTAAATTTTTAAGTTGTTCAATTAGCATATATTATTGTTATGGAGCAAAACTAGATTAAAAAAACTATCACGAAAAATATGTACATTACAATTATTTCTAAACAACATCTACAAATTTCTAACAATATATATATGTGCACTTCTATATGTACAAAAACATATTGATCTACATGCATTTCTGCAAACCGACTAAAAATATAACTACATTTAACTATATTTTGTTTCTAAACACTACCATCATTTCTTGCTATACACTAAATCTAACCCTAAACACTAAACAAAATAAACCGCAAAAGTAACTATATCTAACCCTAACCCTAAACACTAAACAAAATAAATCGCGAAAATAACTAGATCAAACCCTAACCCTAACCCTAAACACTAAACAAAACCAACCGCGAAAATGATTAGTTCTAACCTTAGCCCTAAACCTAAACCTAAGCACTAAATAAAATTAGCGGTAAACAAATTACCTGCGTGCAGCACCGCTCTTCTTTTCTTCTTTTTCCTCCCTTCTCTTTTCTTCTCCCTCCTTTTCTTCTTCTTCTCCCTCCCTTTTCTTCTTCTTCCTCTTCTCTTTTCTTTTTCTTCTCCTTCCCTTTCTTCTTCTCTCGGCCGAGCTCAGCTACGGTTTTAGTTGGCGCCAAGTCGCCCCAGTTTGGGCGACAAGGCGACTCAAGACTGCCGCTCGCCTGGGAGCGATTTTTATTGTCGCCTTACAGGAGGGCGAACCAACACTTGTCGCGCTGCAGTTGGGCGACGCTAGACTTGTCGCCCAATGGTTGGGTGACACGTGGCAGTAGCCCAACCAACGGGCGATAGTAGCACATTTTTGCAAAAAAAAATTCGTGGTATATTTTTGAAATTTGAATTATAAAATATATTATTTTTAAAAAAAATTCGTTATAGTGTACCATCCTATTATTACCGAAAATAATATATTTTTAAGACTTGGCATAAATAGAATCATATTATAAACAGGACTGTAGATATCACAAATTGAGAGATTGGGAACACAATCAAGATGTTGCATAGTGCTAGCTATTACAACTATAAGCTATTAGCTATAGTGCTAATAACACCAATTTTGAGGTCATAGCTAAGTTTGTGGCTTTTTTGGGTATGGTGTCCCTTTTGAGTGTTGGATATGATCTTCAGTTAATAACAGAAAGACCTAAATTTAAGAGCTAATCCCACGATTTTTGCACTTTGATCGGGAGCTTACCAAAGATTAGTTGGTTCGATCCCGTTAGCCAGCGCTACAAATAAGAGGGAGAAGCCGCACTCGTATGTGTGTGAAAAAATCACGAGTATGCTTACTCCCGAAAATCACCCATCCGATCTGGGTTCTCAAGCGCAAGCCTAACGAAGACTGCATCCATCACCGAGAAGATCTCGGTGCCCAATTTCTTCATCACGCATCCGTGCTTCTACACCAACCGAATCAACTACACCGACAAAGAACTAATGGCCTCATCTTCTTCAACGGGTCAATGCATCAACCTAATGTTTATTTCCGCATTATTGTTTTGTGTGATCATGATTTAGACTAGCTTATGATATTCATGTTTCAGTAAACCCTAAGATCTAACATTTGGTATCAGAGCAGTACTAGTCTATGCTTGATCCCTTAAGCCTGGTTTAGACCCTTTATGCCTCAGTTTTTATCTTGTTCTCGTCGGTCCGGATTGATTCGGCTTGGTTAGCATTAAGAAGGAAGGGATAAGAGTAGATCCAAACCTCAGTGCCCAAAATCCCGAACCCTAATTCCAAAAGTTTTTCCCCAAAATCCCAAATCAATCAAGAACCCTAATGTCTAAAAGGGGTTTTAGGGCTTACCGTTCTTGCCGTAGTCGCCGTCGCGGGCCCTTGCCTCGCCCGCGGGTGCGACTCCGCACGTGTGCTGCGGCCTTGAGCCTCCTCGCCAGTACCGCGCAGCATTAGCTCATCGCCCGTGCATGCGCCACCTCGTTGGAGCCGCGTGGGGCATCAGTCCGCTGGGTGCGCGCCTCCGTTGCTGTCGCTTCGCCAGTGCGTCCGCTCGCTCGGTCGCCGTTGTTTGCGTTTTTTCTGGGGCGAAGAAGAGGAATAGCATTAGGTTTAGGGTTTCCTTTGGGCTACGCATTTTTGTTTCGGTTCGGCGTCTTTTCGACCGTCCGATCGCCATCAACGATTCTGCTTCGCCGTGTGTCGGCTCTGCGCCGTGTGTCGTGTTGGTGGCCGACGCTCAGATCGCATGCGTCAAAGCGGCCGACGTTCGTGTCGCAATGGGCGGCGTTTACATGCGCTCGGTGGCGACTATTTGGGCCCGCGTGTCGCTAGCTGGCCGCAGCATTTCGGTTGGGCCTCGTTTTTTGGCTGGCCGGCTTTTGGGCTGGATTAAATGTTTTAGCCTTTTTAATTTGTTCATTTAGTCTTTAATTTCCAGCATTATTTAATTGTTATTTCCTAGGCATTTATGTTATGTTTAATTTTATGATTAATTTCTAGGCAAGTTAATGTGGTAATTAATTTTTCATGTAATGATTGTTTATGAACATGTGTCACCCAAAGGATAATTTAGTTCTTTTTCGTTTCTACCCAACCGTGATGCTAATTTGAACTTTAAATTTTTCATGTGATCTAATACTTATTTTGGTCTTTAATTAATTTCAGTGTATTTTCTTATGATTAATGTTGTTCTTCTTTATGCACTGCAATAATTAATGTCAATTGCCCAGTTATAATGCATCATTTTATACATGTTTTGGTTAATGTTTAGTTGTCATAAGTGATGCAATTATGATAATTGAGGAATGCACAAATTTAGTTAATATTTTCTGGCCTATTATGATTAAGTTTGTCTCAAATCAAAATAGAACCAATGGGAAATTTTGATTTGTAACTATAACCAAGTTTTGGACATTACTATACTTAAGTGTTGACTTTTCATGATTTTATTTCGACCAAAGTTATTTCGACCAAACCGCAAAATAGTGACCTCTCATCCAAGAAAAGGAAAGCAGATAGTTGACTCTGAATCATCCTCTGAGGATATTCCCTATGAACCCGACAGTGAATCATCCTCAGAAAGCACGGAACTGATCTCTGAGATTGATGTTCTTAGTAGTGAAGAACTGGGAAAACTTAATTCTAAGAAGTTAAGAGCAGTTCGGTTGGTCAGTGAAAAGGTCTGGTTCCCTGAGTCAAGGCCAGTCCGAGGTGAAAACTTTGTGTCTCTTTTACACAAAAACATTTTCCATGCCTATCTAAACAGAAGAGATGGAAAAGGAAAGCCGATTTCACTCGTCAAGTCACCAATATATAGATTGGGATCAAGTGAACAATATCATTGGATCATCCGGGTTGTATGATTGCATAAATTCCACTCGGACTAGTAGGAATCATGTCAAATAAAACAATTCCATGGAGTGTTTCAAGGACTTTAGAGTTTTATGCTTCTCTTCTAGTGAACAATCAAAGGAAATATATCATGTTCACTATAAATAGAAAAATGAGGAAAATCGGATCATCCCGCTTGAATCAAGAATAGGAGCTTCTAGTCCTCAGCAAATAGGACAAGGATCTTTGAAAAGATGTATCCACATCAAAGGTGGAGACAAAGTGGAACTTGCCGATTTACAAGTGTCGTGGCATATATACAAAGATACCTCAAGTAAGGATTTTAATCCAAATAGGGTGTCTTGTCCGCAGAAGAAGCCAAGGTTCGCTCTTGATATTAAGACACTCTATATATCCCAAGTCCGATATAAAGAAGGAATCACCTCGCTTTTAGCTTGGTTGCTACACCTAATTCTCACAAGACACCTATAGATCTAGCTGATTATTTCTTTGGACGGATGGAGGAAGCCATCTATAAAAGGTTCAATGACTCTCCGCCTTTTGCCCGATTAATCACGGGTGTATTGTTGGCTCAAGGCATTATTTCTCAAGATGACCTAAATAAAGAATTCAAATGCTTTTCAAGAAATACAGTATGCATCAAAGCATCGACAAAATCTAAGGATTTCAGGCTCCTTCAAAGAGGGCAGAGAATCAACCATTTGAACCCAAGAAGAAAGTGCGTAAAGGATTGAGGTGAAAATGAGTTTGATGAAATAGTGCTAGAAGTGTTTCCCAAGCACAACAAAGTGATTTTTGGCATCACCCTATGGAAGCTATCATCAAGAGTATGAAAGTCATCATATGTCCGATCGAGAGCAGAAATGACAGAGAACCTAGTGTTCAAAAGGGAAAGGGAAGACACCGAGCCACCATCTCAAGAAGCAATCAAGTAATTTATGGAAGTGAATCATGGAACACGATGATGTCACTACTCAAAAGCTTTCAAGCTCGTTGATAAAACCTTAGATGAAGAACATCAAATTTATCAACTTCAAGAAGCAATGCAGAAGAAGGTTCACTAAGCGCAGAGTTTCGCATCAGAGCAAACGAAAATGAAGTCGAGGGTCCGTATGCCATCCAAGTACCCCAACCATATAAACCTATCTATCCTTCAACTTCACTCATCCCGAGCATGATCAAAGGAATACATTTCTGGTTGGGAAAGCTTGTTTGACTATCAAGACTCCAACTCATCCTCTCTCAAGTATGATGAACAAGGACAAAACGACACATTTCGTGCTCAAGAAAACATCTTTGAAACTCACCTCCTGGTTCTCCAACTTTGAGCAACAATACTATGCCGATCAAAGGGATTTCAAGCTAGATACATGGAAGATCGAATACAAAGACTCACGTGCATGAGGAAGAAATGAAATTCTTTAATGAAGCCATGTCAAGATTTGACCACCTAAGCAAAAATCAAGAAGATCTTAGACAAGATGTCCAATGATGGATATCGCTTCAAAATCGATCAAGGATGATTGTATGACATGAACAAGAAAATGGATGATCGCGACAAGAAACCGAAATCAGTTGACGCTGAAAGTATATCACATAAAAGTGATCACTTGTGGATGAGACATCAATTAGATCATCCGTCTGAATTCATCAAGATGCCCTTTCCGACTATACTCGTTTGGCACATAATGTCACATATGATGTGGGCGACGCCCTTGTCGAGACTCAAATATGAGCGATTCTTTGGACCAGATTCAATGATCTTCAATGTTGGTTATCCACCAGAGAACCGGACTATCCAAGTTGGCATGATCGAGCTATGTCTCAAGGGCCGATAATCCAAGCCAAGAAGATACTGATGAACAACCCGCTTCTCCACCAAAGAAAAGCAAAGCTCAGGCCACCAAAAGACTCTTTTCAAGGCGAAGTAGGGGCCCTTTTTGCTATTGATGCCAAAGGGGAGAGAAGATCTTAGTTTTCTCATAGGCTACGCTGCTTATCTATATGAATATTATGAGTATTTGTTTGAGTATTTGTTCGAGTATTAATTATTTTGTGCTATGTTTATGGTGCGATTGGTTCAACTGTCTAGATAACATGCTCAATTCTCTACTTTAATATGAATGCTTTCATTAAGGGAGCAAATTCACTTCTATCTCTCAAGTAACTCTATATACGATATTACTAACTAAAAGGTATGTTGTCATCAATTACCAAAAGGCATCTAGGCACCCTCAATTTTATTTTTATATTGTTATGGTTTTGGTATTGATGACTAAGTTAGTAATATTCAAAGCCTAAAGAAAGTGAGTTTGGAACTTATGATGAGATAAGTGGGACAACAAGATTAAGGCTTTTGATTTATAATTTATGACTTGGAAAGTGTTCTAAGTCAAATAGCGTAGGTGTTTTGTTTTGTATAGTTTGTCAAAAGAGGGACTTTGCACAAGGAAATAGTTTGTTAGGCAAAGGCAAAACTGCACCACTTGGAGCAAAAGACACTAAATCTTTACCCTCTTGAAAATATACCTTTCAGTTCAACAGGACCAAAAATTCCCTATCTATATTCTTGATGCATTGCAAACCTTGAATCTATTCTTTGTCAAAACTTCCTTTATACATCTGTTTTTCAGATTAAAATATACTCGCTTTCATATCCTCATATTCCTGGACAAACATTCCCTGAAAATCATCTTAGTCGAGCTTTTGCCTATGTATGACGGACTAAAATTTTTGGTCCGGCATACATGCATTTTTCACTCCTCAGTGTATCGGACCAAAGATGTCCTAGGTTTTCTGTTCTCAGCAGACCAAAAGATTTGGTCCGGCATTCCTTTTCCTGTACAAGTGTTGGTCGGACTAAATCTCTGATGTTCTTTTTAAATCGAAACCAAAAAAAAAGAAAGAGGGTATTCTCTATCTTCAAAAGAAGTTTCTACTCTGGAAACGGACAAAATATTTGTGCTTAATTTCTTTAAAACCGTTGCTAGATTGAAAAGCCAGGATAATTTATATCTATAATAGAAAAAGGTTCTTGGCACAAATCTTACATGAAGTCCATGCATCACGGACCAAAAATTTGGTCCAAGTACATGTGTCTTCTCGCTAGAACAAACCTTCTGTGAAGTCCATGCATCACGGACCAAAACTTTGGTCCAAAATACATGTGTCTTCTAGCCAGTACCTATCTTCTCTAAAGTCCATGTATCACGGACCAAATTTTTGTCCAAAATACATGTGTCTCTATCCTCAGCAAATTTGTTTCTTAGTCCATATATGACGGACCAAAATTTTGGTCCGTCGTACATAGATCTCTATGTCTAAGCAAAATCTTTTGAAAGTCATGTGTAACGGACCAAGTCACTTAGTCTGATACTCATATATTTCTCCCAGTTGTATGCTAGACCATCTTCTTGATCAACCCATGTACTGCGGACCAAAATATTTGGTCCGTCGTGAACTCGAAAATTTGGTCCGTCATACACATACCCAGTATCGCTAAGCACTGATACATAGTCCATTTGACGTGTGTTTTTCATTGTTTCGACATCTGACACGTCCAACGGCTACTGTAGCAGGTGTAACGGCTATATTCACTCAAAATGGCTATATAAGCATTTCCTAAGCCATCTACGATACATACATGAACTCTTTACATTTTGGCATTGACATATAGCTCTCATTCTCAAAAAGAGTGCATGCTTCATTTTCACACAAAAATCTTCATACTTCCCTAAGTGTAAGCTCCAAGCAAGTGTCTAGTTTTGTGATTTGCATAGTGAACCAAGAGACAGAACTTGTGCGAGGTTTATTACTCTTGGATCTTGGTGATCCTAGGCGGCTTGGAGGAAGTAAAGCAGTGTGACTGTCCAAAGGTGTTTGTGGAAGGCAAGCTGTGTTTGTGAGAGGTTTGGAACTCACCTCACTGGAGAAGTGAAAGAGTTACCCGAGTGAACACCAGAGCTACTGCGACTAGCTTTGGAGAAGCTGAACTTCGGAAGAAGTGCTTCAACGTGGATTAGGAGTGCGGCTCTGAACCACGGGATAAATTCTTTGTCTCTCTAGTATCTTCTCTTTTATTGCTTTCGCTGTATTTGTTTGTTGCTTGATATCTGCTTTACTCTTGCTATAAGTTTCTCTCGTTAAAATAAGTTAGTAAATTAAAATTGCAAGAATTTGTGAAATTGCCTATTCACCCCCCCCCCTCTAGGCCATATCGATCCTACAGTTTCTACCTGAGTTGTTTATATTTTCACATATGTTACAATTTCTTATGCCCTAAATTATGAGCTTAAGTTTTTCCCTTATTTTCAATTTAGCATTTAATTTACTGCTCATTAATCATTAATTGTTTACGCTTCCGCAAATAAATACTTGATGTCTAATGCTCAGTAATTTTTATCATGTGATTAATTTTATCTCTTATTAATGTATTCTGCTTTGAGACAATGTGATTATGATTAATTAAATGCTTCATGACTATATACTAACCAACGTCCTTTATGGGTCATGTGACATTTAATTAATTCTCATATTAATTAAGTTATTGAGTCTTTTCAAGCATTTATATGATAAAGACCGCATTATAATTAAGATATCTCTAATTAACATGGAACCAACGAGAAGTCTTAATTAGAGATTTAATGATGTTTTGGGATTATTTTGTGGTCATAATTGCATTCTGACAAAAGTTGTTTACAATTGTGTACCATTTCCATAGATTAAGTTCTTTTTCATTATGTACCCAAAGGTGATATGGTTTCAAACTGTAGTCATGTTTTGGGATTATGTTGTGACACACGATTATATTCTGACCAAAGTTGATTATAGTCATGTGTCATTCCCATAGCCTCTCTAATCAGAATGGAATCAACGAAAAATTTTGATTAGAGATTTCATGTTGATTTAAAGATTACGTTTTATGGCTCATGGTTACATACTGACGAGCGTTGTTTGTAATCATTTGCCATCCCCATTAGTGAATCCAGTTATTCTTCGTTTTCTGCCAAAAGGTGATGCGAAGACGGACTGCTAATTCTTTCCTCAAGTTGAGTTCTTCGTTTTTGCCTAATGGTGAAGCGAATTAGAATTGTTAAGCTTTGTCATTAGCATGTTATTAACCTAACCAGCATAGGGTTAATTTCATGACAGACAATCATTCACATTTTTGTGAATATTAAGTAATGATCAGTGTTATATCCCTATTATCAATTCAGCCATAAAGTTCTTCGGCTGTTTCTAGTACCCTAATAACAAATAGAGTAATTTATTAGCATATTATTCTTGAGGTTATTGATTACGCACACAAATATAATGTTGATGATTGGCTCTCATTAGAAGAAGCATCTAATAACTTAGACATTGATAAGAATTCAATATTCTAATGACTAGTGGGAGCAATTTAAGCAAATGTCCCTTTTGATCATAAAATTTAGGATCTAGAGGAGCAATCCTCTAGTTAAATTATGATTATCTGGCAATAATGGAAAAGCATTATGAAGCTCCTCAAAAGTTCTTGCTAGTATACTGATCATAAGAGTGCTCAAAGTCATTGAGCTAGAACATAAAAAAATTATTGGAGCCTTTCTAATTTACTTCATTACGTCATTCATAAAGAATGTAACAACAATAATGAAGAATGAGAAGTGAACTATGATTGTGCCCATGAATGTATGCATTCATAAAGAAAGTTGGCTAAATACTAAAAGACTACGTTTATGCTGCCAACATTACCTCAAGACTATGAAAATTTTAAAGCGAAGCCTTAAAGAATGAATAGGAGGCTAATGTTGAAGCTGTTGGAAGTTTTCCATCAGTATTAAGTTATGTTTTCACCCTCCATCTTAATAATGCAATTTATATTCCCATTATGAAAAGTAATTTGCTTACACTTTTATAAATTTTTTTGGGGAGCATTAAGTATGTTGCTAACTCTGTTGGCTTCACCAAAAGTGAAATATTTATGAGAGTTTATCGAAATTGTGGCATGCACGCTTGTACCACATTTCGAGGGAGAGAGTGGAACATCTCATTGAGAAAAGAAAAGCTTCATTATGTGAGACATAAACCGCATGAGCAAATTTCTTACTCTATAAAGATACTCTTCTTGTCAATAAGTTTAATGGATGGAACGATTAAAGATAATTAATATTCATATCTTACACTCTGGGAAAATTAAGATACTTATATACGTGAGATTGTCAAGCTTCCATCCAGACTAAAGGGTACCACTGAGTTTGTAAATCTCTGAGTTTATAGAAATGTTGATTCTAGTGGGAGCTCTGAGGCAAGGTAAACTATACTTGACGACAATCGTGCTTATGTTCTAATGTCGATAGTCCAAGAGAATAGCAATCCTTGGTCTCTAAAAGTTCCACCTCCAGTTGATTCTAGAGCCTCACATAAAGATACCTTAAGTTTTAACCTTAAGACCAGTGGAAGTAAATTTAACCTCTTAACTGTTAATATATAGACAATGTCTTGTTGACTATCAGCAATAGGGACATTAATGTTTAAGACCCAAATATTTCCTTTCTCTTTTGGGAATTAAGATTGTCTTGGTGATGTCTCTCATATTTTGACTATTAAGATTCACCAAGATAGATCCAATATTAAGGGAGTTTACTCTAATTATTAAGGGCAACAAAAGTTTTTCTTACGTTCCGCTGTCATGAACATTATGAATACTTAAGTTTGTATGCGCCCTTATTTAACATTTGTAACCGGGATACTTGGCAAATATTAATCCAGGATTGGACCACTGGAAAACTACTAAAGACAACTTTGCATCGTAGGCAAGGTGCTAATGATTACATGCTCACTTATAAAAAGTCTGATAATCATAAAGTTGTAGGTTATTCAGACACCGACTATACAAGGTGTGTTGATATTAAGAAATCCACATCAAGTTAAATCTTCAACCTTGCAGAAAGAGTCATATTGTGGAATGGCTCTATTCAATATCTTAAGGCATCATTAGTGATGCAAGCAGACTTGTGGTATGTCATAAGGCTATTAGATAATAAGAAATCCACAATAGGTGTTGTGGTTTAAGAATATGAAAATTTTTAGCTGCTAATGTACTACATGAGAAGTTGCACGAACACATCAAACCACTATTTGATTTTTGTGCTTAATCTAAAATACCTTATGAAAGTAGGTCAAATGTAAACCTTGATGGAATCGGGACAGGGAGTAGCCAACGGAGGACAAACTTTATGGTTGCATGACGATTATTTTACTCAGCAAGTAGAGTATTACTTCATTATGTTCACATTGATCATAAGTGAACCGTCGAAAATCAGAAAAATGAGTTGTACCATAAATCCGAGAGGGAGGACGGGAACAATTCTTGTTAATGAAAAACTTGTAGTGGTGTTCATGTTTTGACGCACTTAATTTTTTTCACTAAACAGTCTCTACTGTTAGTCATGGAATATAATTCAGTAAATGCCTATGATCATTTGGCCTTCAGCAGGGTTGATTGGTTTCTCCCATTAGTCCATACTGGGCTGATTTGGTTGGGGCAGCTAGAGACGATACAAGTAGGAGTTGTTCGGTCGATTGCATGGGTCATACAGGTTTGTTGAATATCATGTGCTCTGAACTCTATGTATTGCAAAGATTTCAGGTTTTCACATGAGTTATGCCTGCTGCACTGGTTTAAGAAGACAATTTAATTTCTATGATCACTTGCTTCCTTTTCTTTTGAGGCGAGTGACCTGCTTCCTAAAGACAGTCGGTTTGTTGTTGATTTTAAAGCTCCTGAAGATCATGGGGATTGTGGAGCCAACAAATTGACAAGACCACTATATTTTTTGTTTTCCTTACTAAATTTGCAAAATAACATGAACACATGCCATGTGCCTTTATTGTGGTAAAGATGGACACTTAGTAGATTTTTGCTAAACATCGTGTTAAGTACACTTGCACTCATTGTGTTAAGTACACTTGCACTCATTGTGGTAGAGATGGACACTTAGTAGATTTTTGCTTTAGACTAGCTAAACAACAAAAGAAAGAAAAGGCTAAGACTAGGTTTAATTTCAGACAGGCACGCTTTACTCCTCATTATGTGCCTAGGGTGATGCGAACACCTTTTGTTGCTAGAAACACGGGAAAGGGCAAATCTGATTTTGTGCATAAGAATACTCGTGTTGTGCCTCTTCTTTGTGTATCGTGTGTCAAGATCTTGGATTCCTAAATGCTTTATTTCTAACCCCAGTACCGAGGCCTCGACATCTTCTAGTGCTATGTAGGTTTTTCAGATGCAGGTTGGAGAACAGAAACTTAGTGGATCTTGATCTTTTGCAAGATGTGATCAAGACTTGGATGGTTCTCACCCTTGAGATGGCTTTCAAGAGGCATGTGCGATAATTCTTCACCTACTTTGTGAACTATTTTATACACTCATATTTTTTACATTCACAGATATCTAATTGTGGTATAAGATGAGATGTTTGCTTATATGCTCATGTGTATCCCATGGCATGTTCAATTATATTATATCTTATATCATGCCTTTTTATGCTTAATATGTATTTATCATGATTCATGCTTATGCTTAACTGAACATACCATGATAACTCAAACACATGTATATCATCACCTCTCTTTTGATTTCATTGGTTATTCGTTTGAGGGGGAGTTAATGGACTTTTGGTGAAAATTTCTTTCGTTTGCCTTATTGGGAGGATTGTTCTTTCAGACTTTTGTTTATAAAATTAATCCTATTGGGTGACAATTTGAAGAAAGTTTTTAAGAGGTTTGTTTTGAGGGGGAGTTTTTGAAAACTTTGTAATATTTTGTGACATACTTTTTATTTTGTGTGTTTCTTAAATGAAAAACAAAAAAAAATGAGAAAAAAATGAAAAAGAAATGAGCATTGTATTTGATTCACATATGTCACATGAAGCCATGTTTATGCTACAAGGTCTCTGCAACTTCATATTTATGCATATTGGTGTAGTTTATGTCATGACTATTTAATTGGAATGACAACTTGAATTAAATCTTGTCATGGTTGAATTTTCTTGGCTATCTTGATCCTGCTCAAAAAATGCTAAATATGAAATTTATCAAAGTTAAGAGCTAAAGCTTAAAGAGTGATTGTTGATAAATGCAAGATCAAGGTTATGTACTATCGCACTTCTTCTTTACGAGATTGCTTATCATTGCACTTTGATATGAACTTGGAAGAGGTTGTGTGTGACCAAAATCATGAAATCTTAAGCTTATGAAATGAGGCTTGGCATGGTTGAAAAGTAAGGCTGATGGTGCATATAATTCCTTGCAATTGTTATTGTTGCAATCAATCAATGAATCAGTTTTTCAAGCATAAATAAAGTGCACAAAAATTCAATGTTTTTAGGTTTTGAGATTGTTGAGGAAGGGAGATCATGCCATGCAATAAATTGTTAACAATACTTGATTTCTAGTTATGCTTACTCTACATTGTCTTTGTGTAGATTTGAGGGTGCAAGTATTTTTGATAGCATGGCTTGGTGATGAATTTGCTACATTTGTGGATGACTTATAATGCTCATTACATAAAGAAAATGAAAAACTAAAAACAAACAAAAATATTTTGTTTTCTCTCTTTTGTATTCTTGATGAATCCATTGTCAAATGGGGAGAATTTTGCCACTTAAGAGAATTTTGGAGGAGTTTTTTTTTAGAACTTTATACATGCTTTACACATGCACATGTTCTATACAAGTGGTATTCAATCATTCACTCATATTTTTTCTTCTTAGCGGGAGATTTTTCCTATTTTCACCTAGGGGAGTTTTTCACTTTGCATATTTGTCAAAGGGAGAGATTTTGCTCTTTTCACTTTGGCTTTTGATTTTAAAACTTTTTGATTTTAAAAAATTTTCTTGTGAGGTGAATGCCAATGTTCAATTCTAAGTGGTGTTGCTAATGTTTTCATTAAGGGGGAGATTGTAAAATCATGTGCTGAAAAATTGGCATTGCGAAGTGGTTGTATTCATGGCATGTGCTGTGCTTTTGCACGTGTTGTTTTAGATGATTAATTGATATGCTTGTGATAGCATGGTAATAGTTTTGCTTGATGCAATGCGCTCGTGTGAGTGGTTGCATGGATTGATCTTGAGTCAAGTCGTGGACTTGTGCTCGTACACAGTTTTGTGTTTATTCATGTGCAGGTGTTGCTTGAGGGCGAACGTGGTCGATGACGGGACCCGAACTAGGTTCATGGAGGAACTGAGGTTCGGGACTAGGTTCAGGGAGGAACTGAGGTCCTAGTGGTCAAGGATGTCATACGAGACGTTCGGGCTAGAGAACGGTGCATATGAAGGCTGGTTAGTCATGTAAGTGCGGCAGGTGGGCCGTACGCGTGCATGTGTGAATTTTGGGTAGTTTGCATGTATTAGGCCGTGTTGGGCCAAGTGGATATGCATGCGAACTGTTGCTCAATATAAATAGGAGAGGGATGTCTCCTGTTTAGATGAGAGAGTTAGGTATTATGGTTTGTACTCTTTTGTTCGGAATACTGTAACCAGACTAGCCATAAGAAATAAAAAATCAGGTTTTCCTCGTCCAGCCGAACGCATGGAAAGAGATCTTCTCGCAGCTACAGTAACGTGATTCTACAGTATTTTATCTTGGTACTGTTCACGGGAGGTTTGCTACAGTAGCTTCGTTTTGATTGCCTTATTTTGTTCTTATAAATTGATTCATTGTCTCTCTTGATTCAACGAGTTTAATCTTGATTTGATCCATCCAAAACCTTCCTAGGGCATCAACTTAGTGTCTCTCAAAGTTTCGTTGGTTAATCTTTTGTAGATTGTGATTAATCACGAAATTAGGGTTTGATCAGTTCTCGCCATAATCTGTCACAGCAAGCTTGCGAGGTTAATAATTTTTGATCCGTTGGTCCGATCGATCTGATTCTATTTGTATTAGATTCGCATTGGAATATAGTTTCTACAGTTCAAATTTCAGGTCAATCCGAAGGTTGGATCTCCGGGAATTAGCGATTTACCGAATACATCTAACTCTGTTTTGTTGAATACGAAGCAATTATTTGAGTCCGAATTGGAGTGAATTTTTAGTTGATCAAAAAATTTGGTTTTAGCTTCCGCAAAATCATTCACCACCCTCTGATTGCTAATTTAGTATATATCGATCCTACACTTCTCCACTCCTACGATGAACTGTAGGGGAGCCCTGGCCCCCACCACCGCCTCCGCCAGTGAGCTCCGTTGACCCGTCGCTGCCTCCGAGCTTCCATTAACCCGCGGCCAATTGCGAGCTCCCGTCGCCTCCTCCAAGCTCTGATGACCCGCTGCGACGCCGACGAAGACTACCCCACCTTCATGTGTCTCCTTCCAGGGTATGACTCGCCGTTCATTCCCCATATGCACCTTCTTTCTTGCGACAGGGCTTTGGCCATAACTCCGGCCAGTTAGTTCTTGTCATCACCTCCCTCTTGCCTTCGCCAGCAGCCTCCCTTACTCTGCTCCACCCATCTCCAGCCAAGATCTCACCATCGATGTTGCGTCATGGTGGCTTGTCATTGCGACCAGATCCATGGCCGGATCTGAGCTGTGTTGTCGCCTTCCTCTCAAATCCACCTTCTTCTTCTGACTCCGCCTCAACTCTGGTGGAGCTTCAACAAGGACTTCACCTCGACTCCGTTGAGTGTCTTTCATCTCCTCTCTACGCTCCGGTTTAATTTGCAGGTTCTGATTTTCTTTCGCAACTAAACAGAAATTGGATTTGGCCAATGTTACCATTTCCATATTGCAAACTTTTTGGAAACAAAACACAAAAGTTGGAATTAGAGACCAATTTCAATTTCAGTGGAAATTAAATTGGGGCTCCAGCAAGACCAATTCAATTCCACAAATCAAACGGACCCCAACGATCGTTTTGACTGCTAGAAGTCTATAGGAGTTTTGCAAAGTTTTTGCATTCCAAACAAACCATAAACATGCTTAGAGAAACTGGCAAACATTTTTTTCTATATTCTTTTTATAATTGTTTATGATATGGACACTATTTGCTAGTGATATTTTTTAGTGACATGGCGGCCAAGCAGGGTTTCAAATTTCGTCGAAAACCACTTGGATTTCGCGAATTTCGTTCGTACCATGTCGATTCGGAAAAGCATATCGTTCAGTTTACCGCTTAAGTTCAAATTCAAATTCAAAAAATTCGAGAAATTTGAAAAAAAAAATTATCTAAAAGTTCCCTAAAATTAGTATTAATAGCTTTATGACATCTGGTGTGAATTTTTTAAAAAGAAGTTTGGAGAAAAATTCCTAAAAGAAAACCGCTCGAAATTCGCCACTTTTTAAGCAGTTTTCGAACTTTTCATTCAAATTTCACTCCGTTGTTTGATCAGATTTCAAATCCGTTTGACTTTTGAAAACATTCGATTTTTCACGAATTTTCTTCGATTTTCCACGAATTTCGGTACCGCTGGTTTGTCGAAAACCGAGATTGAAACGTTATAGTTAACCATACGGCCAAGGTATGAACATGGGCTGAGGTGGAGCTCGATCGAGTGTCGCAGTGAAGTGAGAGCATGGAATAGACCGAGCTCGATGATAGCAACTTGACTACAGAGTTAATATAATTCTTTGGGGAGAACTACCACCCGGATGTCCGATCTCAACATGTTGCATCGGACGCTCGGTGCAATATTTTTTTTCAACGTGTGGAACATTTTTTCCCGCGTATATTTTTACTGTTATCGAAGAAAAATGTTTCACACGTAGAAAAAAATATTTCACACGTAGAAAAAAAATATTGCAAAGTGTCCGAATAATCAGACGTCCGGCTGCTAGCAATTCCGTAATTCTTTTTGTCCATTGCAGAGCACAGACATAGAACTATGAAAAAGACAACCACTACGCCTGATTAAAGGAAAATGTCGTTCTTTCTTTAAGGAGAAAAAACCATTCTTATGTAGATGGGTGGTACCTCTATACTGCTGGACCTACTAAGTACTAGAAACCTATACGCGGTGTTCTACGTCGTGGGCGCCGCTCTCTATGCGAGCAAATTGAGAAAACGAGCGATCGACGCTCCACACATGAGTAAATCAAGAAAACACGCGAAAAGGACCTAAAAAAGATTTTGTGTTTTCCACAAAAGGGCTTAAACGTAATGCTAGAAAAACGCAACAAGGACCTAAATGCGATGTATATTTTTTTAAAAAAAGGGACCCGAATTTTTTTGTCCCGAAAAGGACCTAATCGTAAAAACGTAACAAGGACCTAAATGCGATGTATATTTCTTTAAAAAAAGGGGGACCGAAAGGTTTTTTTTGTCCCGAAAAGGACATAATCGTAATTCCTTTTTTTGGTAAAAGGACCCGAGCGCAAGCCTTAAAAACGCATAAAGGACCTAGATATAATATATATTCTTTTTTCGGAAAAAGGACCTAACCGTAATTTTTTTCGGGAAAAGGACATATATGTATTTTTTTCGAAAAAGGATCCGGATGTAAATTTTTTCGGTCGGCTCGAGCGCGAGCCGAGCCGGCTTGCTCCACGGCTCAAAGCAATGAGGAGGTCAGAACCTTACAAGTTATATTAATCAATCTTGTTCCGAGGCCTCTCCAGTTTAGAAGTGACCTATGGAAGCCCAACTGTCGGCCCAGTTTAAGGCTCAATCTGTACACAGCAACACAAGCTAAACCCGGCCCAAACTTGCAATACCAGCCGATAGGGGTGCAATTGGTTCGAATAATTTTCGTCCCATCGATCGACTGGATGCATGCGGATCGGATTTGAATAGTCATTTCGAATAATTGTCAGATTCGTTTTCAGTTTCGGATATTACTTTTTGGATTCGGGATTCTATCCGTCGGATTAGCATATTCCGAGATGTTTTTCGAATATATCTAAAAAAATCACTCAGATATCCGAATCACGTCATGCCGGAGCTCTCACCGAGCAGATGATCCGGCACTATTCGCTTTCTCCTGCCTCGTCATCTGAGCCACCGGTTGCCACCCGTATCGGCCCGCCTCCTTCCGCGTAGCTCGCCGTCTGCACCTCGCCCGTCACCGCTCCGCCCGGCCCTGCCTTCGCGCGCCATTCTCTAATGACCTCAGCCCGATGCTTCGGCTCCCGCCAGCTCACCGTCACGATGCCTCGTCTCGGCCACCTTTGCATCAGCTGTCCCGACTTCCAAGCCGCCGGAGTCGCCTCCGTCCACCAGCCGACCGACTGCCAATCCGCCGAAAGTCACCGGGACCGCTGCCGGCATCTTCTTGCGCACTAGCTCTGGATCCTAGCCAGCTGGGGGCAGCGCAGGAGCTCGAAGGTCAGTGCAGGAGGTTGGCAGCTCAGCGTAGGAGCTCTTGGCGTGACGCGGGCTGCACGCAGGTGACTTGGGCCAGCACGGGGAGGCCAGCGTAGGGAGGAAGCTAGGGAGGAGCCGAGGCTGGTCACTGGAAAGTAAGAAAAGGAAAGAGGAGGAAGGAGAGAAAAAAAGAGGATAAGGTAGAAGCGCTATGCCGCAACAGGAGAAAAGAAAGAAGGAGAGAGAAGGGAAGAAAGAGAAAAAGAAAAAAAAAAGGAGAAAGGAGAAAAAAAGAAAGAGGGAAAAGAAAAGAAAAAAAAGTCTTGTACTCGTGGTCTTATTGAGATGTGTATGTTCCGTGACTTTTCGTATGTGTATCGTATTTTTGCAACTTTCTTGGTCTATTTGATAAAATGATTTATTAAATTGCGATAGTTCCGTTGCATTTGAACTGTTATGGTTGATTAATCATTTCGATATGTGTGCTATATGAGGCATCTATTCTTGCACGATATTCGATAAAAAATATTCGGTACCGTATCGATCTCGCTTCATATTCGCTTCGAATCCGTGACCGATATTATGTGCATCGTATTCGTATCTGATATTATCCGTAACCGATAAAAAAATATGGTATAGAATACATAATGAGTGATATCCAACCAAAACCAAGCCAAATGCACCATAAAGATGGCCAGATGAGCCGTGCCAAATAGGCCGGTCCGAGGCCCAGCATTGTTGGCACGACGCAGGCACAGCCCGACCCAGCACGACACGTTTAGCCTTTTATTCGAAAAATAGCCGTTTTTAGTCGTTGGAGTTTTAAAAAATTCAAAAAAATCAAAACAATTCTTAAAAATACCAATTTTTTCCACCAGCAAACTTGCAATCTCTTCTCTGGATTCTTTTGTGAAAATTCTCTTACTCTTGGTGATAATTAGGCAAAATTCAAAATAGTTTTGTCAATAATCCAACAATCAAAAATCCAGCGTCCGGCTTCTATCAAAAATTAAGGTAAGAATTGTGATTTAATTTTTCATTGTTCTTATTATTTTAAATGAGATTAAAGTATTAATAGCGTAATTATTTTTTGTAGTTTTCTTTATGAAGCACCAGTATTTTTGCGTCCTTCCCAGCTTCTTATTTCGGGATTTCACCCGAGGAACTTCGATGCTATCAAGCTGAAGAAGCTACAGTACCTATACCATCCTCAGACTCTATAAGTGCTACTACGTCGACAAGCATTGGGGCAAAAAGATCAAGATGCAGTACATCGGGAGTCTGAAAAAAAATCGATCAGATTTTTGAGACATCAGACGGCGTTTAGAGCAGCTATGCTATTTGTAAATATTGTTAGCACAAATTAACTGCGAAATCTTCAGGTAGAATGGTGCACTTGAAGAGACATACTGAGAGTTGTAAAAGAAAAGCGGGGTGACTTTGAGACAGACGTAGCTACAGTACAACCCCGACGGAATTGTACATCACTGGGATTACAATCCCGACTTAGCTCGTGAATCTCTTCGTCGTTTAATCACTTCTCAAGATCTACCTTTAAACTTCGAGGAGTCACCAACATTTGAAAACTATATTAAGGCCGCTCATAATCCTAGGTTTTTTGTAGTTTCTAGATAGATAATAACTATAGATCTAATTAAATACTATAATAATATCGTAGTAAGCTAGAAGAACTCTTTAATACATGTACTTTTTCTGTATCTTTGACATTAGATATATGGAGTGGTAGGGCTAAAGAGAATTACCTTGGTGTAGTTGCTCATTAGGTAAACAATGATTGGCAACTAGAGAAGAGAATTATAGAATTAAAATTAATTAATGTAGCACACACCGGTGAGAATATTGTTGATTGTATTGTAAAAGTTGTGGAAGATTTTGGCATCACAGATAAAAATTTGCAATAACATTAGATAATGCTTCAGCAAACATTTCTGCAATAACCATTCTTACTCCTCTTTTTAATTCGTACACCGAATCTTTCTTATTACATCTGCGTTGTGCTTGCCATATTACTGATCTTATAGTTAAATCTAGTTTGAAGAGGTTAGACTAGTACCTTGAAACTTTTCGCACTACAATATCTTTCTTAAATAATTCTAATCAACAAGTAGCAGTATATAAGACTTATTGTATTGCAATGGAGGTATGTCCACGTAAGTTTGGTTTGGATATACTTATTAGATGGAACTCTACTTACTTGATGCTTAAATCTCTTATACCCTATAAGAGCGCATTTTTTGTTTTTATCAACACGCACTATCGTAGCCAAGATGATCAACCGCTACTCACAGAGTAACATTTTTTATGATTCCACTGTTGCTTTATCTAGAGTTTATTACTTAACCTCTTTTTTAATTGTGCATCATATTCTGGAAATTGCTGCCCACTTAAGAAACCACAAAAATGATAATATTTTGCGTGAATCTATTTATGCAATGAAAACTAAATTTTGAAATATTGGAAAGAAATTCCTATGTTATATGCATTTGTATTTATTTTAGATCATAGAGCTAAAGTTCGAGGATTTGCTAATATTCTCTCACTTCTAAGTGATGCGGTGGGTACTGATTATTCTAGTTATTTATCAAATGTTCGTGCTAAATTATCTCAAGCTTATGCTAAGTATGATCAGAAGTTTGTTGGACTTACATCAGCACCCACAACAGGTAAGAAGAAAACTACATAGGTGTAACATCCCGTAAAATTCAAAAATATGAAAAATAAAATTTAAAATTTAAAAATTGAATTGAATAAAAATTTCAATCGGAATTTAGATTTTTATTTTAAACAATATCTTTTCTTCTTTTCTTGCATTCTAATCTGAAGAAAAGAAATATTTCCTTTATTAAAACTATTCCTTCCAAAACAAACAAAATATAAAAATAAATTTGAGATGTAGTCTTTAATTTGAATTTTAATTTATGAGTTTTCTGAATTATTGATTTTCTTGAGTTTTTGTTTAAAAAGGAAAGTCTCATAAATTGAAATGGTAAAATGGTAAAAGTAAAAGATAAAAATACAAAATCAATAAAATATGTAAAAATATCAGATAAATATCATATCTATCTATAATCATGATTATACAACTTGCACTGATCTGGAATAATTAAATAAAGTAAAAAGACAAAAATGACCCTATCTAGATACTCTGAGCCGTCATTGCAAGATTTGTCCAGAATTCTGTAGACCTTAACCAGAGTTAAAACTTTAACCATGCTGTAATTATTATCTTATCTATGTCTGGTAAAAATATCAAGAATTTATCCCATCATTTAATAATTTTAGAAATTCATAAACACACAATGAGGAAAGCTGAAAAGTTCAATGTCAGAATTATCAAAAATGAAATATACCAAAATAAAATTCTGAAAATTTTATATCATGTAAATAATGTAATTTAAGATCTTGTGAAAAGTTTAATAAAATAATAATCTTATTTTGACCCTCAATTAAATATAAAAGCAGAAGGAATGAAAATGAAAATCATGCATTGTCTGATTTTTATAAATATTTTTGTTGATAATATTTATCTAAAAATTTTACCATACCTTTATCTCATCCTTGCCGACCTATAGAAAAATCTTCATAAAATGCTGAGTCGGTTTTATGACCTAAACTAATGAATCAAACTCGAGCTGTCCAGAATTCTGCAGAACTTTGCAACCTCTCTAGGACTTGCGAGTGGGCCCCTACCCTTAGTCTGGACCCGCTGAACAGCGGTGTGAGCCATTCCTTCCTTGCCATCACTGCCGAGAGGACCCCGGGCCCATTAGTCAGTCATCTTCCTCCCGGCGTTTTCCCTGCTCTCTGTTTGTGAAGCGACAACAAAGCTCCACCGCTTTTAGTTCTTGTCGTTTCCAGTATGCAATTCGCGTCACCCAAGGTCGCTGCACCTCCTGGACACGCCGGCCTACCTCGGACGGTGTGCTCTCCATGCAAAGAACGGCCAGGAGCATTCGCGTCGCTTTGACCGGCCGTGATCTCGAGTCTCGTAAACCGCCTCACCGGCTATAAAAGCGGAATCGGACATCTCTAATGCTTAGTAGCGATCGACCAAATCACCCATACCCAAAAGCAATTCGCTTGAGCCCCTTTCTTCCTCAATTCCGGCGATCAACCGAGAAAAGAGGGAAAACGCAAATCAATCGATTCGGTGAACCACTCTCGAATCGGTTGGCTGAAGCGCCTCTTAGCATCCCGCACTCTTTTCCACCTCGATTGGAGCTTCTCTTCTCCGTTGAACCGTTGCGGAGTTTCTTCCGCCACCACACTTTGTCTGTCGGTGAGAGCCCAACTGTCAGTTCTTCTTCTCGCTAAAGGTTAAAAGCGAATCAATAACACTCAGCGATGCTCGTCGAACTTCACTTTCCATTGAGTCATCATGAAACTTGAGCTTGCTTGGATGGCCATGGCGACCACCGTGGGTCTCGATGGCCTTGCAAACCCTTTGTCACCAACGACCAAAAGGGCCTCCCTAAGTGCTTAATCTCGTCTTTGGTGCTCCTGCGCCATCCATTCATCCTCCGGCTCCTCCTCCGCCGTGAACTCGAACCGCGCTACTGTTGCGCCGCCTTGGATTATTGCGCGTCGCCATGATCACCGGAGCTCGTGGCGATTCTATGGGATCATAAAGCCTAGAGGTTCCATTTTGGGGTCTTCTTCACCTCCTGGGCCTAACCTCTGCACGGTCATGCTCGCCTTGAGCAGCTCCCATGGCGCCATGCCCTGTCCTCCTCGGGCAAGCTTCCAGCAAGCTAAGCAGCTTCTTCACCGGCGCCGACGCCAGCTCCGGTGACATCCGCCACTGCCAAGGACCGCCCCCAGCGAAGCCTTCCTTTCTGCAGTCCACTTCCCCAAGCGCTGCTCTGCCAATTCGCTGCGCCATTGCCGTCCAGTGAAGAGTTTCGAGCTCTAGGGTTAGAGGAGAAGAGCTAACCTCAAATATTTGTCCACGCCTTACTATCACAAGTGACATGCTGGCCCAGTGGAAGAGGCGCTCGGTTTCAGCCTGAAGGTCCTCAGTTCGAATCCACCTTAAGCCATTTAAATTATTACTTTTACCTCTTGCATTCAAACTTCCATATCTTTTTGTTAGAATGTCCAAATGAAGTCAAATTAGTTTCTAAATTTAAGTTTTGAAATAAGGAATTAGAATCTGAAATAAAAAGTTATATGTTGCTTGCAGAAAAATACTTTTATTAGGGTTTGAATATTAGGCCCTAAATAGGTGTTATGAAGGATGTACATTTTATATTGATCCATAAATCATGAAATAAATACCATAAGTATCTGCAACCCTATACAGTCCATTTCTGTAAAAACATTTAAATTTTATTGTATTTTGAATCAAAGATTGTTGGTTTAATTCCTTAATAACATTCAAATTTCAAGTGGTTAGAAAAATATCCATATGAGCTCAAAATTAGATTAAACCAGTTTAGATGTGATCCTGGGATTGCATAGATTATGAATAGTCAAAAATATTTAGACTTTGCTTTAGTTTAATCGGTTTTCTAAATGCTCAAACCTTCAATCGGCAAAATGATCAAATATTCATAACTCTCTAAACGAACCTCAAATCCGACAAAATCAAATGCTATGACCTTAGAATAACATATAATAACTTTCATACAGAAATGGCAACATTTTGAACAATTTGGGGTTAGGCCAAATTTAGCCCTATAGATCATGTAGATGAAAAACTTCACAAATGATTGCGAAATATTGTAAAACCAACTTAAAAACACTCTTGATGATGTCCCATGCTAATACCGAAAAATGAATAAATAATCATGTAAGGGTCAATCGCAAACTAAGAAATAAAAGCGAACCTTTATCATGTAAACTATAAAACTAATTAAGCATTTTCAACAACCCATAGAATATCTCGTTTTAATACAAATTATATGAAGATCAGTTAGAAATGATATTTAAGATATGTCTTGCCATAATCTATAAAAATATTTTATTTATAACTTGTTTTGTATCTGAATCAGACTAACCCAATACCCTTAAGTAATATAGTTGTCATAACCCTTAATATCATATAAGCTTTTCAACAAAGAATATAATGTATCGTCTAAACACTAAAATGTATGAAATTAGCTTAAGAATGTTCTTCAAAGTATAGACTTATCATATTCAGAATAAATAATCTTATTTCATCATGTTTTACATATAAATCCTAATAGCCAAATAACCTTAAGTAATATGTTTTATGGACTTAATTATATGAATAAGCAAACTTTGAAATAATAAACAAATATGTAATTTGTATCACGAACCTTATTAAATACGAGGAATAAATCCAATAACTTAGTTCAATGGATCTAACAAATTCAAAGTTACTTCTATGCAAAATCAATTAAAAAGGATTAAGTGCTATTCATTTATGGCTTTTAGCTCAATTTTCAAATGTGTTGAATTTTATTAATCCAAATAATTTTAGCATCTATAATTCAAAGTTATAAATGCAAGAATTCATAATTTTAGCCTCTTGAATTAAGTAAATCAAGAATAGTAGATAATCTATCAAAGAAACCATGCTTTCTTTATCAAAAGTCATTAACAATATGAATGTATATTTAACTAAACCATGAGATCTTGGAATCATAATTCTAAACCTAAAGTATTCCTGTTTTCTTTAATGAATCTTTATTTGGCTTTACATGCATTTTCTTTTTGCCTTTATTAAAGTTGGATATTTGCTATATTTCCGATTGAGCAGCGTGAAGAATCAGGCGTCGCTATTACATCATTGCTTAGTCACCGTGGCTTCGTCTTCGTCGTAAGCAATAAATAAGCAAGGCAAGCACCCTCTTTGATCATATTGATCCCAGTTTTATAAATGTTTTCATTAAATGTTTTACTGCATACTTTATTTTTATTAAAGTCTGCTATATTTTGGGTATTGGTAGTTGTACCTATTGTCACATAGAACTTCCTTGATAAGTATGGATTTGTGAACCTTGATAACCCTAAGAATAACTTAGACGATGAATTGATGTCAAACTGGGTTACTCACATTTAGTGACATGCTTAGCCAAGCTTAAATGAACATAAAGCGTGACATGGTTAAAGACTTTGGATATGACATTTAATTGGGTATGACCATTTTATGGTTGGTATTTTGGTTGGAAAAATGAAAATAAAACTATGGTTTAGATGCGGGCAATTATTGGCAATAGCCGAGTGTGCATGTCTTGCACGTAGTGTAGGTGGAGATTATTGCCCGTGTCGGATTAAGGACCGAACTATGGGTTGTTTTCGGGCCAAGAATTACCGTACAACCACAAGTCTTGGTATGGGACAGCCTTAAACCAATTAAGTTATCTAGTTTAACTTTGCACATTGGAAGGTTGGAGCGATGCAGTGTTTCTTAATGAATTGCTCGAAGGGCGTCCACACCGAGGTGATCATGGATCAAGCGTTCTGCGATACACGGTGTCTGCCGTACTGCGGGAAGTTCCATCATTTCTATGCTCTGAGTTCTTACGCCATAGTATGGGTTTTACGTCCGGGCGGTGCAAAGTTAACCTAGGTAATGTAAAGGTTTTCGTCATGAACATTCAGCCACTACGCCAAAGGTGCGTGAACTATGCGGCAAAAGGAAAAGGTCATGACTTGTGGGTAAAGATGTACACCTCTGCAGAGTGTAAAACTAATCGATTAGCCGTACCAGCGGTTATGGGAACTTAGTAAAGTCATCACATAGTTAGCGGTTTGTTATTTTCATAAAATGCGTTTCTCTAGTGTGTTGGTGAATTCTCTGGGTGTCGATGAGAACTGGTTTTGTGGATATGGTCGGGATACCCGGTACATGAGATATATTTATGTTTACATTCATTACTTCAGATTAAATTGCTTTTACTTAAATTCCGTTTTGCAATCTACTATTCGTATTTATATTTCAAATCGACTTTATGCAAACTAACCGTACTAGCCTTTCCTTTGAAATGACTTGCATATATCATAGGCTTTGCAAAAGTCTTGCATGAGTCTGAAAGTACTCACCCTTGCTTAATTGTTGTTTTTAGGTGAAGAATCAGATTAGCTCGACGAAACATAATTGTCGCAGGATTCGGGATATTGACGATGAATTTCTAGGGATTATGCCTTGTCAGTTGCCTGAGGGATTAGATGGGCACACTACAAGATTTTGCTTCTTCTTTGCTATAAACTCGAATTGTAAGATTATTATGTAAATTAGCTTCGCTTTAATAATGTGATGTATGGTTGTGATTCCAATTGTTGTAAATGTGCGTACTAGCTCTTGATCATGGGACTAATCTTGTATGCATATGAGATTTCCATTTTACTGATTATGTGAAAATGGGGTCATCTGATTAGTATCGAGCCATCTTGATCGCAGATAAACCCTAGAATGGTCGTTAATAATAGTGGATTAAATTCAAATTTTATTCCCAAAAGTTATTATATTTGCAAATTGTAGTCATTTCTATTCTTTCCTCCTTGCTAAGTTCTTACTCTTACCTCTACTTTCATTCCGATTTGTAAAACAAATTCATCTTTCCTTAAAACAAGTCTCGCCCAAAGTCTATCTTTTCTAGTTGCTTCTGAAGTTGCTGAAAGGATGTCGCTACCAATCCTCATGCCGCCAATGAAGACAACATCTCTGTGACAACCTCAAGAAGCGGACATACCACTTCGCTACCCGACAAGGCAAGTAAAGCCACAAGATTTTACTCCATGAAGAGCTGGTATTATTCAACAATAAAATGTGGAAGATTAGAGTATATTAAGTTCTTCGTTAAGAAAAGAACCCCTGCACATAGACTCATTATTCCGCTTAGCTATACAAAGCATTTTTATGTAGTGTCTATATCTTGTTATTTACAATTGAGTTTTATTCTCTGTTTGGGCTAATTTACGTGTGAACTTAACCTTTAGGTTAAAGTTTCATGATGAGTTGCCCTTATGTGTGAATCCAGAAACCTTGACCCGTAGGATTAAAAGAAATTTCATAAAACAACTTACCTTTTCTTTCTATAGCATTTCTTACAAGCTTATCTCTTCTTTCTATAGAATTTATCATAACTCATCTCTTCTCTCTGTAGAACTTCTCACCTGTATATTCTTCTAGTCTCTGATCTTTCCTAAAAAGCCTCCTCGTTAAAATTAATAGCATAGCCTCTATTATTGTGCTAGACTCATCGAAAATACCTAAGTCGCGTTGAACCAGTCCCTATTCAATCCTCCCTACAAGTATCATCTAACCATGTTGATGAACCTGAAGACACTTCATGTCGTCACTTCGCCGACTGTATGATGACTTCGAAGCCAAGATGGTCTTGTATTTCTAAAGACTGAAAAGGATCCCCAGAAGAAGGAATTCCGACGACGTCAAGTCGCTCCATGAAGAATGAAAGATCAACATCGTTAGACGTAAAAGAGTACACTAAAATAGAATAGTGATGAAATAAAATTTTAGACCCTTTATGCACTTGATTGAATTTAAAATTCTTTATGTCTTTTAAACTTTTGTTGCGAATCTTTTGTATTGCTTCTGGATGCACTCGTGAATGCTCGACATAAGTTGAAACTTCACGACGTGACAACCCTTAATTAATAAGAAAATTTAATTAAGAAAATTTTAAGGAACGGATGTTACCCAAAACAATATGAATTAAATTTTAATATTCAAAAGATAGTATTGAATTAGATTGCTATCTAATAGTCATCCTTCCCCTTTAGACTGCTAAAAACTTAACGATACAAGATTTTAATGGATAAAAGATAACTCTGGATTAAACCATTCTCATATTTTTATCTCATTTTCTCTAATCTATATAAGTTTAGATAACAAAAAGGATTTTAAAGAATTGAAAGTTATTTTATAATCAAACCAATTCTCATCTTACCCCCTTCTATCTTTTGCATATCCATCGAATAATTTCAAAGTCAAGCTCCTTGATCTTAACCATTTCTTGATCATCATTTTCATCAGTGAATTTTGATCATCACTTTCGTCAGTAAATTTTGATCATCTATTTCATCAATAAGCAACCCTTGTTCTCCTAATGAGACGAACAATGTCATCTACATCAACCGTGAAGAACTTGGATGCATCGCCAGCGTCGCCAAGAAAAATTCGACCTTACCAAATTCAAGGAAGTCGCGAAGAATCCCCAAGCCACTCAACGATCTTGCGATGTCTGAATGTCTCATTAATCTTGCATATGCTTTCATAAATGCCAGCAGACTACAAGATAAAGCTCTCTTTTATCGATGCTCGCGTCAATGCTAAGCTCGGCAACCAAAGCACCTTTTGTGTTGAGTTTCCAGAGCAATCCTTGTCTCAACATCAAGCTTTGAGCATAAACCACTTTTTCATGTGATTGCACTTAACTCATTTATCATGATGTTGAGTACGTCCTTTGCGAATTCAATTCCGAGAATCGTTCTTTTTTAGTTGTATATTGGGTACGCCTTGTTTGTGTATCCAATCCTTTCAATCATTCCTTTTAACTTTGCAAAATGAGTAACGTCCTTTGTGTACTCAATTCAGTCGATCATTCATTTTGATATTGTAAATTGAGTACTTTCTTTGCGTATTCAATTCTTGTCGTCATTCCTTTTGATTATTGAGTACATCTTTTGTGTATTCAAATCATACATCCTTTGCGTAATCAATTTCTACGATCATTCCTTTTGATTTTGAATATGTCCCTTGTGTATTCATATCTTGCAATTAATCATTTTGATTTTGAGCGTTCATTCCTTCATGAACAAGATTGTTGTCAATTCCAATCAAAATCCTTTGCATTCCAAGATGATTGGATGAATCATATCATCGGAATCATCCCGTGCTCCTCTTATCACTCTCTAGACCCTGCGAATCTCGGGGACGAGATTCCTGTTAAGGGGTGTAGTCTGTAACATCCCGTAAAATTCAAAAATATGAAAAATAAAATTTAAAATTTAAAAATTGAATTGAATAAAAATTTCAATCGGAATTTAGATTTTTATTTTAAACAATATCTTTTCTTCTTTTCTTGCATTCTAATCTGAAGAAAAGAAATATTTCCTTTATTAAAACTATTCCTTCCAAAACAAACAAAATATAAAAATAAATTTGAGATGTAGTCTTTAATTTGAATTTTAATTTCTGAGTTTTCTGAATTATTGATTTTCTTGAGTTTTTGTTTAAAAAGGAAAGTCTCATAAATTGAAATGGTAAAATGGTAAAAGTAAAAAGATAAAAATACAAAATCAATAAAATATGTAAAAATATCAGATAAATATCATATCTATCTATAATCATGATTATACAACTTGCACTGATCTGGAATAATTAAATAAAGTAAAAAGACAAAAATGACCCTATCTAGATACTCTGAGCCGTCATTGCAAGATTTGTCCAGAATTCTGTAGACCTTAACCAGAGTTAAAACTTTAACCATGCTGTAATTCTTATCTTATCTATGTCTGGTAAAAATATCAAGAATTTATCCCATCATTTAATAATTTTAGAAATTCATAAACACACAATGAGGAAAATTGAAAAGTTCAATGTCGAATTATCAAAATGAAATATACCAAAATAAAATTCTGAAAATTTTATATCATGTAAATAATGTAATTTAAGATCTTGTGAAAAGTTTAATAAAATAATAATCTTATTTTGACCCTCAATTAAATATAAAATGAAGGAATGAGAAAATGAAAATCATGCATTGTCTGATTTTTATAAATATTTTGTTGATAATATTTATCTAAAAATTTTACCATACCTTTATCTCATCCTTGCCGACCTATAGAAAAATCTTCATAAAATGCTGAGTCGGTTTTATGACCTAAACTAATGAATCAAACTCGAGCTGTCCTGTGCTGAGAACTTTGCAACCTCTCGGGACTTGCGGTGGGCCCTACCCTTAGTCTGGACCCACTGAACAGAGGTGTGAGCCATTCCTTCCTTGCCATCATCGCCAGAGGACCCGGGCCCATTAGTCAGTCATCTTCCTCCAGACGTTTTCCCTGTCTCTGTTTGGAAGAATCAAGCAAAAGCTCCACCGCTTTAGTTCTTGTCGTTTCCCGCATGGTCGCGTCACCCAAGGTCGCTGCACCTCCTGACACGCCGGCCTACCTCGGACGGTGTGCTCTCGCGCCAAAGAACGGCCAGAGCATTCAGCGCGTCGCCTTGGCAAGCGCATCTCGAGTCTACGCCAAACCGCCTCGCGGCTATAAAAGCTGGAATCGGACATCTCTAGTAACCGTAGCGATCGACCAAATCACCCATACCCAAAAGCAATTCGCAGGCCCTTTCTTCCTCAATTCCGCGATCAACCGAGAAAAGAGGAAAACGCAAATCAATCGATTCGGTGAACCACCTCTCGAATCGGTTGGCTCAAGCGCCTCTTAGCATCCCGCACTCTTTTCCACCTCGATTGGAGCTTCTCTTCTCCGTTGAACCGTTGCGGAGTTTCTTCCGCCGCCACCACACTGTGACGGTGAGAGCCCAACTGTCCGTTCTTCTTCTCGCTTAAAGGTTAAAACGAATCAATAACACTCATCGATGCTCGTCTCAACTTCACTTTCCATTGAGTCATCATGAAACTTGAGCTTGCTTGGATGGCCATGGCGACCACCGTGGGTCCTCGATGGCGCGCCGACCCTTTGTCACCAACGACCAAAGGGCCTCCCTAAGTGCTTAATCTCGTCTTTGGTGCTCCTGCGCCATCCATTCATCCTCCGGCGCTCTCCATGCGCGGCGTGAACTCGCGCCGCGCTTTGCGCCACCTTGGATTGTTGCGCGTCGCCATGATCACCGGTGGAGCTCGTGGCGGTTCCTATGGGATCATAAAAGCCTAGAGGTTCCATTTTGGGGTCTTCTTCACCTCCTGGGCCTAACCTCATCACGGTCATGCTCGCCTTGAGCAGCTCCATGGCGCCATGCCCTGTCCTCCTCGGGCAAGCTTCCGACAAGCTAGCGACTTCTTCACCGCGCCGACGCCACTCGGTGACTTCCGCCGCTGCCAAGGACCGCCCCCAGCGAAGCCTTCCTTTCTGCAGTCCACTTCCCCAAGCGCTGCTCTGCCAATTCGCTGCGCCATTGCCGTCCAGTGAAGAGTTTCGAGCTCTAGGGTTAGAGGAGAAGAGCTAACCTCAAATATTTGTCCACGCCTTACTATCACAAGTGACATGCTGGCCCAGTGGAAGAGGCGCTCGGTTTCAGCCTGAAGGTCCTCAGTTCGAATCCCCCTTGAGCCATTTAAATTATTACTTTTACCTCTTGCATTCAAACTTCCATATATTTTTGTTAGAATGTCCAAATGAAGTCAAATTAGTTTCTAAATTTAAGTTTTGAAATAAGGAATTAGAATCTGAAATAAAAAGTTATATGTTGCTTGCAGAAAAATACTTTTATTAGGGTTTGAATATTAGGCCCTAAATAGGTGTTATTAAGGATGTACATTTTATATTGATCCATAAATCATGAAATAAATACCATAAGTATCTGCAACCCTATACAGTCCATTTCTGTAAAAACATTTAAATTTTATTGTATTTTGAATCAAAGATTGTTGGTTTAATTCCTTAATAACATTCAAATTTCAAGTGGTTAGAAAAATATCCATATGAGCTCAAAATTAGATTAAACCAGTTTAGATGTGATCCTGGGATTGCATAGATTATGAATAGTCAAAAATATTTAGACTTTGCTTTAGTTTAATCGGTTTTCTAAATGCTCAAACCTTCAATCGGCAAAATGATCAAATATTCATAACTCTCGCAAACGAACCTCAAATCCGACAAAATCAAATGCTATGACCTTAGAATAACATATAATAACTTTCTGTACAGAAATGGCAACATTTTGAACAATTTGGGGTTAGGCCAAATTTAGCCCTATAGATCATGTAGATGAAAAACTTCACAAATGATTGCGAAATATTGTAAAACCAACTTAAAAACACTCTTGATGATGTCCCATGCTAATACCAGAAAAATGAATAAATAATCATGTAAGGGTCAGTCGCAAACTAAGAAATAAAACTGAACCTTTATCATGTAAACTATAAAACTAATTAAGCATTTTCAACAACCCATAGAATATCTCGTTTTAATACAAATTATATGAAGATCAGATTAGAAATGATATTTAAGATATGTACTGCCATAATCTATAAAAATATTTTATTTATAACTTGTTTTGTATCTGAATCCGACTAACCCAATACCCTTAAGTAATATAGTTGTCATAACCCTTAATATCATATAAGCTTTTTCAACAAAGAATATAATGTATCGTCTAAACACTAAAATGTATGAAATTAGCTTAAGAATGTTCTTCAAAGTATAGACTTATCATATTCTGAATAAATAATCTTATTTCATCATGTTTTACATATAAATCCTAATAGCCAAATAACCTTAAGTAATATGTTTTATGGACTTAATTATATGAATAAGCAAACTTTGAAATAATAAACAAATATGTAATTTGTATCACAGAACCTTATTAAATACCAGAATAAATCCAATAACTTAGTTCAATGGATCTAACAAATTCAAAGTTACTTCCTATGCAAAATCAATTAAAAAGGATTAAGTGCTATTCATTTATGGCTTTTAGCTCAATTTTCAAATGTGTTGAATTTTATTAATCCAAATAATTTTAGCATCTATAATTCAAAGTTATAAATGCAAGAATTCATAATTTTAGCCTCTTGAATTAAATAAATCAAGAATAGTAGATAATCTATCAAAGAAACCATGCTTTCTTTATCAAAAGTCATTAACAATATGAATGTATATTTAACTAAACCATGAGATCTTGGAATCATAATTCTAAACCTAAAGTATTCTGTTTTCTTTAATGAATCTTTATTTGGCTTTACATGCATTTTCTTTTGCCTTTATTAAAGTTGGATATTTGCTATATTTCCGATTGAGCGACGTGAAGAATCCGACGTCGCTATACATCATTGCTTAGTCACCGTGGCTTCGTCTTCGTCGTAAGCAATAAATAAGCAAGGCAAGCACCCTCTTTGATCATATTGATCCCAGTTTTATAAATGTTTTCATTAAATGTTTTACTGCATACTTTATTTTTATTAAAGTCTGCTATATTTTGGGTATTGGTAGTTGTACCTATTGTCACATAGAACTTCCTTGATAAGTATGGATTTGTGAACCTTGATAACCCTAAGAATAACTTAGACAGTAATTGATGTCAAACTGGGTTACTCACATTTAGTGACATGCTTAGCCAAGCTTAAATGAACATAAAACTGTGACATGGTTAAAGACTTTGGATATGACATTTAATTGGGTATGACCATTTTATGGTTGGTATTTTGGTTGGAAAAATGAAAATAAAACTATGGTTTAGATGCGGGCAATTATTGGCAATAGCCGAGTGTGCATGTCTTGCACGTAGTGTAGGTGGAGATTATTGCCGTGTCGGATTAAGGACCGAACTATGGGTTGTTTTCGGGCCAAGAATTACCGTACAACCACAAGTCTGGTATGGGACAGCCTTAAACCAATTAAGTTATCTAGTTTAACTTTGCACATTGGAAGGTCGGAGCGACGAAATGTTTTCTTAATGAATTGCTCGAAGGGCGTCCACACCGAGGTGATCATGGATCAAACGTTTACCGATACACGGTGTACGCCGTACTGGGGGAAGTTCCATCATTTCTATGCTCGAGTTCTTACGCCATAGTATGGGTTTTACGTCCCGGAGCTGGTGCAAAGTTAACCTAGGTAATGTAAAGGTTTTCGTCATGAACATTCTGGCCACTACGCCAAAGGTGCGTGAACTATGCGGCAAAAGGAAAAGGTCATGACTTGTGGGTAAAGATGTACACCTCTGCAGAGTGTAAAACTAATCGATTAGCCGTACCCGCGGTTATGGGAACTTGGTAAAGTCATCACATAGTTAGCGCTTTGTTATTTTCATAAAATGCGGTTTCTCTAGTGTGTTGGTGAATTCTCTTGGGTGTCGATAGAACTGGTTTTGTGGATATGGTCGGGATACCCGGTACATGAGATATATTTATGTTTACATTCATTTACTTTCAGATTAAATTGCTTTTACTTAAATTCCGTTTGCAATCTACTATTCGTATTTATATTTCAAATCGACTTTATGCAAACTAACCGTACTAGCCTTTCCTTTGAAATGACTTGCATATATCATAGGCTTTGCAAAAGTCTTGCGAATCTGAAAGTACTCACCCTTGCTTAATTGTTGTTTTTAGGTGAAGAATCGATTAGCTCGACGAAACATAATTGTCGCAGATTCGGATATTGACGATGAATTTCTAGGGATTATGCCTTGTCGGTTGCTGAGGATTAGATGGGCACACTACAAGATTTTGCTTCTTTGTCGCTATAAACTCGAATTGTAAGATTATTATGTAAATTAGCTTCCGCTTTAATAATGTGATGTATGGTTGTGATTCCAATTGTTGTAAATGTGCGTACTAGCTACTGATCATGGGACTAGTACTGTATGCATATGAGATTTCCATTTTTACAGTTATGTGAAAATGGGGGTCATTACAGTTGGTATCAGAGCCATGCTGACTGCAGGATAAACCCTAGAATGGTCGTTAATAATAGTGGATTAAATTCAAATTTTATTCCCAAAAGTTATTATATTTGCAAATTGTAGTCATTTCTATTCTTTCCTCCTTGCTAAGTTCTTACTCTTACCTCTACTTTCATTCCGATTTGTAAAACAAATTCATCTTTCCTTAAAACAAGTCTCGCCCAAAGTCTATCTTTTCTAGTTGCTTCTGAAGTTGCTGAAAGGATGTCGCTACCAATCCTCATGCCAGCCAATGAAGACAACATCTACGCCGACAACCTCAAGAAGGCGGACATACCACTTCGCTACCCCGACAAGATGAAGTAAAGCCACAAGATTTTACTCCATGAAGAGTGGTATTATTCAACAATAAAATGTGGAAGATTAGAGTATATTAAGTTCTTCGTTAAGAAAAGAACCCCACATAGACTCATTATTCCGCTTAGCTATACAAAGCATTTTTATGTAGTGTCTATATCTTGTTATTTACAATTGAGTTTTATTCTCTGTTTGGGCTAATTTACGTGTGAACTTAACCTTTAGGTTAAAGTTTCATGATGAGTTGCCCTTATGTGTGAATCCGAAACCTTGACCGTAGGATTAAAAGAAATTTCATAAAACAACTTACCTTTTCTTTCTATAGCATTTCTTACAAGCTTATCTCTTCTTTCTATAGAATTTATCATAACTCATCTCTTCTCTCTGTAGAACTTCTCACCTGTATATTCTTCTAGTCTCTGATCTTTCCTAAAAAGCCTCCTCGTTAAAATTAATAGCATAGCCTCTATTATTGTGCTAGACTCATCGAAAATACCTAAGTCGCGTTGAACCGGTCCTATTCAATCCTCCTACAAGTATCATCTAACCATGTTGATGAACACGAAGACACTTCATGTCGTCACTTACCGATCGTATGATGACTTGAAGCCAAGATGGTCTTGTATTTCTAAAGACCAAAAGGATCCCGTAAGAAGGAATTCGACGACGTCAAGTCGCTCCATGAAGAATGAAAGATCAACATCGTTAGATGAAAAAGAGTACACTAAAATAGAATAGCCGATGAAATAAAATTTTAGACCCTTTATGCACTTGATTGAATTTAAAATTCTTTATGTCTTTGTTAAACTTTTGTTCTTGAATCTTTTGTATTGCTTCTCGGATGCACTCGTGAATGCTCGACATAAGTTGAAACTTCACGACGTGACAACCCTTAATTAATAAGAAAATTTAATTAAGAAAATTTTAAGGAACGGAATGTTACCCAAAACAATATGAATTAAATTTTAATATTCAAAAGATAGTATTGAATTAGATTGCTATCTAATAGTCATCCTTCCCTTTAGACGCTAAAACTTAACGATACAAGATTTTAATGGATAAAAGATAACTCGGATTAAACCATTCTCATATTTTTATCTCATTTTCTCTAATCTATATAAGTTTAGATAACAAAAGGATTTTAAAGAATTGAAAGTTATTTTATAATCAAACCAATTCTCATCTTACCCCTTCTATCTTTTGCATATCCATCGAATAATTTCAAAGTCAAGCTCCTTGATCTTAACCATTTCTTGATCATCATTTTCATCGGTGAATTTTGATCATCACTTTACGTCGATAAATTTTGATCATCTATTTCATCAATAAGCAACCCTTGTTCTCCTAATGAGACGAACAATGTCATCTACATCAACCGTGAAGAACTTGGATGCATCGCCAACGTCCGCCAAGAAAAATTCATTGCTTACCAAATTCAAGGAAGTCGTGACAATCCCAAGCCACTCAACGATCTTGCCGATGTCTGAATGTCTCATTAATCTTGCATATGCTTTCATAAATGCCAGCAGCTACAAGATAAAGCTCTCTTTTGTCGATGCTCGCGTCAATGCTAAGCTCGGCAACCAGCACCTTTTGTGTTGAGTTTCCAGAGCAATCCTTGTCTCAACATCAAGCTTTGAGCATAAACCACTTTTTCATGTGATTGCACTTAACTCATTTATCATGATGTTGAGTACGTCCTTTGCGAATTCAATTCCGAGAATCGTTCTTTTTTAGTTGTATATTGGGTACGCCTTGTTTGTGTATCCAATCCTTTCAATCATTCCTTTTAACTTTGCAAAATGAGTAACGTCCTTTGTGTACTCAATTCTGTCGATCATTCATTTTGATATTGTAAATTGAGTACTTTCTTTGCGTATTCAATTCTTGTCGTCATTCCTTTTGATTATTGAGTACATCTTTTGTGTATTCAAATCATACATCCTTTGCGTAATCAATTTCTACGATCATTCCTTTTGATTTTGAATATGTCCCTTGTGTATTCATATCTTGCAATTAATCATTTTGATTTTGAGCGTTCATTCCTTCATGAACAAGATTGTTGTCAATTCCAATCAAAATCCTTTGCATTCCAAGATGATTGGATGAATCATATCATCGGAATCATCCCGTGCTCCTCTTATCACTCTCTAGACCCTGCGAATCTCGGGGACGAGATTCCTGTTAAGGGGTGTAGTCTGTAACATCCCGTAAAATTCAAAAATATGAAAAATAAAATTTAAAATTTAAAAATTGAATTGAATAAAAATTTCAATCGGAATTTAGATTTTTATTTTAAACAATATCTTTTCTTCTTTTCTTGCATTCTAATCTGAAGAAAAGAAATATTTCCTTTATTAAAACTATTCCTTCCAAAACAAACAAAATATAAAAATAAATTTGAGATGTAGTCTTTAATTTGAATTTTAATTTCTGAGTTTTCTGAATTATTGATTTTCTTGAGTTTTTGTTTAAAAAGGAAAGTCTCATAAATTGAAATGGTAAAATGGTAAAAGTAAAAGATAAAAATACAAAATCAATAAAATATGTAAAAATATCAGATAAATATCATATCTATCTATAATCATGATTATACAACTTGCACTGATCTGGAATAATTAAATAAAGTAAAAAGACAAAAATGACCCTATCTAGATACTCTGAGCCGTCATTGCAAGATTTGTCCAGAATTCTGTAGACCTTAACCAGAGTTAAAACTTTAACCATGCTGTAATTCTTATCTTATCTATGTCTGGTAAAAATATCAAGAATTTATCCCATCATTTAATAATTTTAGAAATTCATAAACACACAATGAGGAAAGCTGAAAAGTTCAATGTCAGAATTATCAAAAATGAAATATACCAAAATAAAATTCTGAAAATTTTATATCATGTAAATAATGTAATTTAAGATCTTGTGAAAAAGTTTAATAAAATAATAATCTTATTTTGACCCTCAATTAAATATAAAACAGAAGGGACAGAAAATGAAAATCATGCATTGTCTGATTTTTATAAATATTTTTGTTGATAATATTTATCTAAAAATTTTACCATACCTTTATCTCATCCTTGCCGACCTATAGAAAAATCTTCATAAAATGCTGAGTCGGTTTTATGACCTAAACTAATGAATCAAACTCGAGCTGTCCAGAATTCTGCAGAACTTTGCAACCTCTGCGGGACTTGCGAGTGGGCCCCACCCTTAGTCCGACCACTGAACAGAGGTGTGAGCCATTCCTTCCTTGCCATCACTGCCGAGAGGACCGGGCCCATTAGTCGTCATCTTCCTCCCGACGTTTTCCCTCTGCTTTCGCAAGCAATCGACAAAAGCTCCACCGCTTTAGTTCTTGTCGTTTCCTACCGCACTTCGCGTCACCCAAGGTCGCTGCACCTCCTCGACACGCCGGCCTACCTCGGACGGTGTGCTCGCGCCAAAGAACGGCCAGAGCATTCGCGCGTCGCCTTGGCCGTGATCTCGAGTCTACGCCAAACCGCCTCACCGGCTATAAAAACTGGAATCAGACATCTCTAGTAACCGTAGCAGTCAGCCAAATCACCCATACCCAAAAGCAATTCGCTTGAGCCCCTTTCTTCCTCAATTCCGGCGATCAACCGAGAAAAGAGGGAAAACGCAAATCAATCGATTCGGTGAACCACCTCTCGAATCAGTTGGCCTGAAGCTGCCTCTTAGCATCCCGCACTCTTTTCCACCCTCGATTGGAGCTTCTCTTCTCCGTTGAACCGTTGCCCGGAGTTTCTTCCGCCGCCACCACACCTGTACGGTGAGAGCCCAACCTGTCCGTTCTTCTTCTCGCTTAAAGGTTAAAAACGAATCAATAACACTCACTGATGCTCGTCTGAACTTCACTTTCCATTGAGTCATCATGAAACTTGAGCTTGCTTGGATGGCCATGGCGACCACCGTGGTCCTCGATGGCGCCACCCCCTTTGTCACCAACGACCAAAAGGGCCTCCCTAAGTGCTTAATCTCGTCTTTGGTGCTCCTCGCGCCATCCATTCATCCTCCGGCGCCTCCGCATGGCGTGAACTCGAACTGCGCTGTTGCCGCCACCTTGGATTGTTGCGCCGTCGCCATGATCAGCTGGAGCTCCGGCCGGCAGTTCCTATGGGATCATAAAAGCCTAGAGGTTCCATTTTGGGGTCTTCTTCACCTCCCTGGGCCTAACCTCATCACGGTCATGCTCGCTTGAGCAGCTCCCATGGCGCCATGCCTGTCCTCCTCGGGCAAGCTTCCAAAAGTTAAGCGGCTTCTTCACCGCGCCGACGCCACTCGGTGACTTCGCGCTGCCAAGGACCGCCCCAGCGAAGCCTTCCTTTCTGCAGTCCACTTCCCAAGCGCTGCTCTGCCAATTCGCTGCGCCATTGCCGTCCAGTGAAGAGTTTCGAGCTCTAGGGTTAGAGGAGAAGAGCTAACCTCAAATATTTGTCCACGCCTTACTATCACAAGTGACATGCTGGCCCAGTGGAAGAGGCGCTCGGTTTCAGCCTGAAGGTCCTCAGTTCTGAATCCCCTTGAGCCATTTAAATTATTACTTTTACCTCTTGCATTCAAACTTCCATATATTTTTGTTAGAATGTCCAAATGAAGTCAAATTAGTTTCTAAATTTAAGTTTTGAAATAAGGAATTAGAATCTGAAATAAAAAGTTATATGTTGCTTGCAGAAAAATACTTTTATTAGGGTTTGAATATTAGGCCCTAAATAGGTGTTATTAAGGATGTACATTTTATATTGATCCATAAATCATGAAATAAATACCATAAGTATCTGCAACCCTATACAGTCCATTTCTGTAAAACATTTAAATTTTATTGTATTTTGAATCAAAGATTGTTGGTTTAATTCCTTAATAACATTCAAATTTCAAGTGGTTAGAAAAATATCCATATGAGCTCAAAATTAGATTAAACCAGTTTAGATGTGATCCTGGGATTGCATAGATTATGAATAGTCAAAAATATTTAGACTTTGCTTTAGTTTAATCGGTTTTCTAAATGCTCAAACCTTCAATCGGCAAAATGATCAAATATTCATAACTCTCGCAAACGAACCTCAAATCCGACAAAATCAAATGCTATGACCTTAGAATAACATATAATAACTTTCTGTACAGAAATGGCAACATTTTGAACAATTTGGGGTTAGGCCAAATTTAGCCCTATAGATCATGTAGATGAAAAACTTCACAAATGATTGCGAAATATTGTAAAACCAACTTAAAAACACTCTTGATGATGTCCCATGCTAATACGGAAAAATGAATAAATAATCATGTAAGGGTCACGCAAACTAAGAAATAAAATCAACCTTTATCATGTAAACTATAAAACTAATTAAGCATTTTCAACAACCCATAGAATATCTCGTTTTAATACAAATTATATGAAGATCGATTAGAAATGATATTTAAGATATGTAATCGCCATAATCTATAAAAATATTTTATTTATAACTTGTTTTGTATCTGAATCCGACTAACCCAATACCCTTAAGTAATATAGTTGTCATAACCCTTAATATCATATAAGCTTTTTCAACAAAGAATATAATGTATCGTCTAAACACTAAAATGTATGAAATTAGCTTAAGAATGTTCTTCAAAGTATAGACTTATCATATTCTGAATAAATAATCTTATTTCATCATGTTTTACATATAAATCCTAATAGCCAAATAACCTTAAGTAATATGTTTTATGGACTTAATTATATGAATAAGCAAACTTTGAAATAATAAACAAATATGTAATTTGTATCACCAGAACCTTATTAAATACCAGGAATAAATCCAATAACTTAGTTCAATGGATCTAACAAATTCAAAGTTACTTCCTATGCAAAATCAATTAAAAAGGATTAAGTGCTATTCATTTATGGCTTTTAGCTCAATTTTCAAATGTGTTGAATTTTATTAATCCAAATAATTTTAGCATCTATAATTCAAAGTTATAAATGCAAGAATTCATAATTTTAGCCTCTTGAATTCGTAAATCAAGAATAGTAGATAATCTATCAAAGAAACCATGCTTTCTTTATCAAAAGTCATTAACAATATGAATGTATATTTAACTAAACCATGAGATCTTGGAATCATAATTCTAAACCTAAAGTATTCCTGTTTTCTTTAATGAATCTTTATTTGGCTTTCTGTCTGTTTTCTTTTTGCCTTTATTAAAGTTGGATATTTGCTATATTTCCGATTGAACGACGTGAAGAATCCGACGTCGCTACTTCTGTCATTGCTTCCGTCAGCCGTGGCTTCGTCTTCGTCGTAAGCAATAAATAAGCAAGGCAAGCACCCTCTTTGATCATATTGATCCCAGTTTTATAAATGTTTTCATTAAATGTTTTACTGCATACTTTACTTTTATTAAAGTCTGCTATATTTTGGGTATTGGTAGTTGTACCTATTGTCACATAGAACTTCCTTGATAAGTATGGATTTGTGAACCTTGATAACCCTAAGAATAACTTAGACAGTAATTGATGTCAAACTGGGTTACTCACATTTAGTGACATGCTTAGCCAAGCTTAAATGAACATAAAACTGTGACATGGTTAAAGACTTTGGATATGACATTTAATTGGGTATGACCATTTTATGGTTGGTATTTTGGTTGGAAAAATGAAAATAAAACTATGGTTTAGATGCGGGCAATTATTGGCAATAGCCGAGTGTGCATGTCTTGCACGTAGTGTAGGGTGGAGATTATTGCCCGTGTCGGATTAAGGACCGAACTATGGGTTGTTTTCGGGCCAAGAATTACCGTACAACCACAAGTGTTTGGTATGGGACAGCCTTAAACCAATTAAGTTATCTAGTTTAACTTTGCACATTGGAAGGTCGGAGCGATGCAGTTGCTTCTTAATGAATTGCTCGAAGGGACGTCCACACCGAGGTGATCATGGATCAAACGCTTATCGATACACCGGTGTCACGCCGTACTGGGAAGTTCCATCATTTCTATGCTCGAGTTCTTCCGCCATAGTATGGGTTTTACGTCCCGAGTGGTGCAAAGTTAACCTAGGTAATGTAAAGGTTTTCGTCATGAACATTCGCCACTACGCCAAAGGTGCGTGAACTATGCGGCAAAAGGAAAAGGTCATGACTTGTGGGTAAAGATGTACACCTCTGCAGTGTAAAACTAATCGATTAGCCGTACTCGCGTTATGGGAACTTGGTAAAGTCATCACATAGTTAGCGCTTTGTTATTTTCATAAAATGCGGTTTCTACTGTGTGTTGGTGAATTCTCTTGGGTGTCGATGAACTGGTTTTGTGGATATGGTCGGGATACCCGGTACATGAGATATATTTATGTTTACATTCATTACTTTCGAGATTAAATTGCTTTTACTTAAATTCGTTTTGCAATCTACTATTCTGTATTTATATTTCAAATCGACTTTATGCAAACTAACCGTATTAGCCTTTCCTTTGAAATGACTTGCATATATCATAGGCTTTGCAAAGTCTTGCAGTACGAAAGTACTCACCCTTGCTTAATTGTTGTTTTTAGGTGAAGAATCAGATTAGCTCGACGAAACATAATTGTCGCAGGATTCGGGATATTGACGATGAATTTCTAGGGATTATGCCTTGTCAGTTGCCTGAGGGATTAGATGGGCACACTACAAGATTTTGCTTCTTTGCTGCTATAAACTCTGAATTGTAAGATTATTATGTAAATTAGCTTCCGCTTTAATAATGTGATGTATGGTTGTGATTCCAATTGTTGTAAATGTGCGTACTAGCTACTGATCATGGGACTAGTACTGTATGCATATGAGATTTCCATTTTTACAGTTATGTGAAAATGGGGGTCATTACAATAGGGAAAGATATGGGGTGCAGGTGGCTCTATCTCAAGGAGTTCGACTACAAAAACGTCAAGTGTGGACACAACAACAAATGATGGGGAGCTAGCTGTCTATCTCAACAACGACACTATCAACTACCAAGAGCAGCAAGAGGAGGACTTCAGCATTTTGCAGTGGTGGAACGAGCACAAGATAACATATTTGGTGCTTTCCATATTAGCACGTGATGTAGGGATGAAAACAAAACGGAAACTTTTCGACCGTTCCGAAGGAAAACGGAAATGGAAGCTCTTTTTCGGAAATGGAAATGGAAAGTGTCGGTACAAAAACGGAAACGGGAGAGCCAGTTCCGACGAAAACGAAAAGAAAATTCCGTATAGCTCTAATCGGAATTTCCGAACCGGTAAGCACCTCAAGCAGTAAAGTAAAGCCCATCGCCCAGCTCACGAACTACCGAAGCTCTAACCGGAGACGATGGAACCCTAGCCTCTCAGGCTCTCAACCTTAGGCATCTCAGGTCTCAAGCCGCCCACCGCCCTGCCTGCAGTCCCGGCCGCGACGCCACGCGTTGCTCCCACCGCACCGCCCCCCCTCATCCACCGCGTCGCCCCACCACGCCGCCGCCCCCATGTCACCTCCAACGCGTCGTCCCCCACCACGCCGTCGCCACCCCCTCGTCCTCCTGTCCTGGCGACCACCGTCTCTGCCTGGTTGCACTTCAGATCCGGCGCCTACACGCTGCTCTCGTAGTGAGTAAATTGAATTCCCCATCCATCAATTTTTTTTGTGGTTGTTGTTGCTGAGGCCGATTTAGCAGCGGCTTCACTGGAATGCGCATGATACTTCAGATCCGGCGCCTACACGCTGGAAGTAACTGATGATGTTTTACATATTTACTGATAGTGTGTATATGTATTTTATGATTTTGTTCTTTCAAATGAGTGGTTTTATTGATAATCCGTGACTTATGCTGAAGTCAGGAACAGTTCAAATACATATAAGAGATTACACAAACGCTAGTACAGAACCGATCTAATTGAATATTAGATCCAGGTCAACACAAATACAACTGCACCCTACGACATCTGAAAACAAAAGAGACACAGGCAGCATAAAAAACAATCCTTACGGCCTAGTGGAAGTAATGCTTCTGAATTTATAATTTTACTTGTGCTTGTCTGGTTATTAAGTAGATGTGGGTTGGCTTGTTATCTAAGGACCTGTTTGGGGGTCTGCGGTTGGGCTGAAAAGCTGCTTTTGGTTTACTTGACTGTAAAGCAGCTGTAGCTAGCGGTTGTGACTTTTCTTGCTATGTCGTTTGGTAAACTAGCTACTGCAGCTGTAGCTTTTGGGGGGCAACTGAGAGGAAGGCAGTAACCTAGCGAAGCACAGCGACGGATGAGTGGAGAGGTGACATGGAGGTGACGAGGCAGGGTGGCGGAGGTCGGGGAGACGGAGTGAGCGAGATGGGAGATGATCAGTGAAGCCACAGCTGAAAAGCTCCTCCTCAGCGGCCGCAGCTTTTAGGGGTGCTTCTGCTGGGCTTAGCTTCCTAGCTGCTTTACAGCCATGCTGTTTGGGGGAGCTTTTGGCCTAAAGTTGAAGCACAGTCCCCCCAAACAGGGCCTAAATTCTATTGACATCTGCTTCTCTCGGCCTAGTGGAAGTAACTGATTTTGTTTTACAGATTTACGGCAAATTATGTAATATTTCAAGCTTTTTTTGTAATACATTTGTCTATAACAGATAGCCATGTACAATACTGCAAATAGGAGCAACAGTGCAAGTACAAGCGCGACATCCCCTGCTTTGGCTCAATCGCTGCTATTGCTGCTTTTAAGGTAAACAATGTTTACATGTCCTTGTTCATACCATGCTCAATGTTGGCTAATGTTATTAAGATGTTGTTCTTTATAACTACAACACCATTTAAAACTGGTATGTTTGAAACTTTGGATAGATCATGTACTACATTCTTGTGAATTTTTTTACTTTCGTTACCGTACCCGCTCCATTCCGTTTTGCATCCGTTCTGTATCTTTTTCCGGGGTTTTCGATTTCGTTTCCGTTATCGGGAAAAAAATACGGAAACGTTTTACGGAAACGAAAATGGAATAGCTATTTATCGACCGTTTTCGTTCTATTTTCATCCCTAACGGGATATCTTAACAGTTTCTGTCTCTACGGTTTCTTCAGAGTCTGCTTTCAGTCTATCTAGAAGAATAGTTGAGGAGAGAAGAACAAATCTGATAACTGAGATGGTGAAAATACTTATCAGTGTGAAAATTGGAAACAAGCTGATCAACGAGCTTAACACACTGCAAAAATGTTGAAATGGCAGTGACGTTTGAAAATCTTTATCTAGATAATCAGGAAGAATAATTGCAATCTTCACTTTTATCCTATATCACTAAGCTATAGGTTGTACTTTTTTTTTCTCTTTGTCAAGATTTTCTCATGTTGATTTTTAATTGGCAAAGTTTTTAACAAGGCAGCCAAACATTAATAAAGCTTATTATTTAATTTCAATTATTTGTCTCATTTTAGAATTTTATTTTATATTTTTTAACTTTTTTTTCTTTCTAATTTACATATATTTTAAAAAAGTTTTTCTACGTTACTTTGAGTTTATCTAATTATTCTAGATTTTTTAATTTTTTTTCTATATATTTTTCAAACTTCCAATTTTTTTCCATTTTTTTTGAATATTTTAGTGCAAAACGGACAAACGAGCCGACATGACATAACTAGTGACCACCTGACTATACTTAGGTCGAGGACACGACACATACATGACATGTCCGTTTATTAGCTGGTGTGCCTAGATGGGCCGCGCCGCCCGGTAAACAGGCCGGGCCACGAGAACCCCTAACCAGCCGTCCGATCCCCAGCACGAGGGCGCCGAAACCCTAAATCCTAGCCGCCCGAAACCCCTCCCCTCCATTTATCCCCTCCTCCCTCCCAGCCGCCATTTCCCACCCATCTCTCACCTCGCCTCCTCTCCTTTCCCACACAGCACATCGCGGTAAGCTTCCGCCCCTCGAACCCTAGCGCGAGCTCGCCTCCTGCCTTCTTCCGTGTGGATCTGAGCGCTATGGTTTCGTTTCCTCTGTTGAGCAGATGGCGCCGGCGGAGGCGAAGGCGGCGGTGGTGCCCGAGTCCGTGCTGCGGAAGCGGAAGCGGGAGGAGCAGTGGGCCGCGGAGAAGAAGAGCGTGGCGCTCGCCGAGAGGAAGAAGGCCGTCGAGAGCCGCAAGCTCATCTTCGCGCGCGCCAAGCAGTACGCCCAGGAGTACGACGCCCAGGTGAGCTCCCCGGGCCCCTTGCGACCTCGGACCCGATCTGATGATGATGCCTCCTCGCTTTTGCGTGCTGATTTGCATGACCTTGGGCTTACGGCGTGCGTGATCACAAGTTCGGTTTAGATTAAGTTCGAACTATTTGGTGGGCACATATCATGTGCTCTGTTTAGAGATGTTATGATTAAATGCTGTGATGATGATTCCTACCTAGTTTCTGTTGAAGAGTATTGGGAAATGTTTTGTCATTTTAAATTTTTATTTCTGTCTGAATGCTATTTGCTTATATTGAAAGAATGGTGTTTTCTGAAAAAAGTTGTAGGACTTTTGTGGATTTGTTGTAAATTCTGTTTACTTGGAGCAGGAGAAGGAACTTGTGCAGCTGAAGCGTGAGGCCCGGATGAAGGGTGGGTTCTATGTGAGCCCTGAGGCTAAGCTATTGTTTGTCATCCGCATCCGTGGGTAGGGCACTGCATCATATCATCTGCTTGTTCTCTTGGTTTGCTTAGATGCTAATATTATGAAATGTCTTTTGTAGTATCAATGCCATGCACCCCAAGACCAGGAAGATCTTGCAGCTCCTGCGGTTGAGGCAGGCAAGTTGGTGAATCGGTTCCCTGAAATGTAATTATCATTGTAAATGTGAGGTTGCTAATATTTGTGTTGAATGGCTTGGTTTTGTAGATCTTCAATGGTGTCTTCCTCAAGGTTAACAAGGCAACCATTAACATGCTGCGCAGGGTTGAGCCATATGTTGCATATGGGTAAGTTCTATTCTCTAGCTGCTGTGAGCAAATGGTCTGTTTATGTTTAGCTGCATCAAATCACACTTGTATGATTGTATTGCTGTTGTTGTAATCCATAGATGCCTAGTTGTATTTCCACCTTTCCCACCTAATACTTAAGTAGCTTTCCCAATATCTTCGCTATAATAAAGTGACTTTGCTGCACTGTATCCTAATGTTACATGATGTCAATTTTGATTGGAGATGTAAACTTGTCCGACTATTTATAGGTTTTGCCTATTTTATACCGTGTTTTGAGAATGCGAAACTGTTTTTGTAAACAAGTTTTGAACTTCACTGTCATTGTTGTTTCGTCTACTTTTTGTTCATCCATGCTTGTTTGATCTATGTTTGGAATGAGTATTGGTTTACTTGTTTGGAAAATTCATCTCTTCTATTCCACTATAAGCTATCAGTAGGCCTGTCTATGGATCAACAATTTGCGTAAACTCTTCTAGAATTAGATTTGTTACTCCATCATAATCGCTTCATGTCTCGATGTCGGAGAGGGAGATGTCGTTGAGCGCTGCGAGGACGGGGTGAAAAAGCTTCTTGCTCTTCGAGAACTTATGTTCTTCTCACGCACGGGTCCCGAGATGGAGCCTTTTTGTTGCGGTTATTGTCGATGTAGTCGTTGTTGCTCTCGCATCATCGTAGTCGTTCTTGCCCTTCTCTAGCTTGCGGCAATTTGCCCAAATGTGTTTGGGGCCGCACACTCGTAGCAAGTGATAAATCTACATCTTTTCCTCTTTCTCACCCTCTTGTATGTATAGGAGAATTTTCGGCTAGGAGGGCAAGCTTGGATACCTATCCAACTGCTCATCACTTATCTCACATAGAGCTGAGAGGGAAAAACCAGAGGAATTCTCAGAAGTAGATCTAGTGGGATAGGTGACTAAAGCCATCGACTGTGATTTCGTCTTACGCGAGATGATGTCAATCTTATGAGTCTTTGAGTCGAGAATAGAGCCCGTTAAGAGTCAGAGTCGATAAATCAGTGGTGTCCTTGATGGAGGTCACCTTCATCTCCCAAACAAAAGATTAAGGGCCCGTTCAGTAGGGCTCTAGCTCCTGCTCCTTTTTGATTCTGCTCCAACTCCTGATTCTAATCTTCTGAAGAATCAGGAGCAGTTTCTGAAAGTGTTCGGCTAGCTGGTTGTCTCCAAATTCTTGAAAGAGGGGATTCTTGAATAACAGCACCACCTTCGGTTGCAACAACTAATCGCCGCATTGTGGATAGATCCTTTATAACACTACTCCGTAACGAGAGCAGCGACATAAGAAATTATTAGTCCATAAATCTTTTCGTTCTGATTACTACAAAGACATCAAAATATCTAAAAAACAACTTTTCAAGTGAACAGAACTCAGCAAACATTACTTCATTATCTTTGAAAAACGCTTCACTATGAAACTTGAATATTTGAGCAACAGAAGGCATGCCAACTGCTTATTCAACCAACTTATCACTATCAAAGAATGAATAACCCAAAACTTCCGATACGATCTTTCCTACCGTACTCTTTCCAGAGGCCATCATTCCTATAGTATGAACCCAAAAATTACCATGATTACTCCAAATCAACAACAAAACAACCATGTTTGCCCATCAAACCTGCCAAATTTCTCCGCCTCAATCAACCGATTTGTACCAAGAATCATAGATATCCTTTCAAACCAAATAACAAACCTGTACATATCATCCTCCAAAATTGCACCAGATTTAATCCTTCTTCAGGCTGCACGAACCTTCAATCCACACTCGAAGGCCAAATTGGCCGTGCCGAAAAAAGATCAAAGGGGGAAGATCACATCTGGATGTCTTGAGACAGCATAGCGGACCGAGGTGCATGGGCCTTGAGCCCGAAGGGTTTCTGCCGGAGCAGCAGCTCCGGCCAAGCCTCCGGTTAGCTGGCTCCATGTCCTTGTCCACTTCTCGCCGCTGTCGTCGAGCACCTCGTTCCGGCGCCCGTTGGGCCTGGCTCTGATTCCAATCGCCTCCCAACCGCCTGTGACCGCGAGGCTCACAACCGCCTCCATTGCTCATCGCACGTTGCGCTGTACAAGAGGACGTAGGTAGCTGGAGCCTGCAACGTTGGAAGGAGCAGCAGAAGGGAAGGGAAAGGCACGGGCGCAGCCCAAATCGATTCTTGTAGGGAGCGGGCTGTCGCCAGCTTCTTGCACCTAGTACAGAATCGAGAATCACTTCTTTTGATTCTGGTTCTCGTTTTTCGGGAGCTGAGGGCGTTCGGTAGAGCTCCGGCTCCTCCGGACGAGAATCCGGGAGCTCTACCGAACGGGGCCTAAGTGCAGTGAGACAATGTCGAGTATTCTCCGAGTCGAAGTATATGGTACCTTCAACTCGGAGATCACTTAGAATCTTAGTGAAACGCGCAAAACACTCGTGCAATGACTCTCCAGTGTGTTGCTCAAACTTGTTGTAGTCACGTTTGAATTTATCTTGCCTTACCATCTTGATCTGGTTGGTACCCTCATGGTAGGCATCGAGGGTCACCTAGATCTGATGAGCAGAACTAAGATGAGAGATCATATCATACTGCGGCTAAGTCCCTGTATGAGAATCTTCCTTGCCTTATTTGCTTCAATGTCGGTCATATTTTCGGCATTGACGTTTTCATCAGCAAGAACCTAATATGGGAGCTTAACCATCTATCAGATTGAGAATCTTTGGGTAGTGATGTATGACTCCATCCAAGATTTCCAAAAGGTATAGTTGACCTCAGGAAATATCGGAGTATTAGTAGAATACTTAGTCGTCATGGCTCAAGAGACCGGTCAAGATCTAGAAAGAGTGGAACCGGGCTCGGGTTCTGATACCAATTGAATGACCAAAACCGGCGACTAAGGGGGGTAAATAGGAGCAATTAAAATTTCACTCTAAAAAATGTCTTCTAAAAAAACAGTAGTGCTATTGAGCAAACACTAAGTTCAAGAACACCAAAAACAGGATGAATAGAGCAAGAGTTTCTGCAACTCGGATGTGAAGAAATATCAAACTTGACCGTTAAGAAATATTAATAACTCTAGATCTACTCATCCAAAATTAATGAAACTTGAAACATGGCAAGATCAGGTCCTTAGGGTTATGATTCCAAAAGGAATTTCAAAATAAAGTCCAAATGAGAGACCTATCTAGCTCAACATCCACATTGCACAAAAATAGGAATTTCAGAAACTTTTTCGACAAGAAACCTCAATAACTTAAGTTTTACTCATCCAAACTTGATGAAACTTGAAGCATGACTAGGACTATGATTCCAAAAGGAATGGGAAAAATAAGCCCAAGATCTCAATCTTTCATGCAAAAAGCTCAAGCTGCACCAAAAACAGTGATTTTATCTCAAGAACACACGATGTTTCATGCACAACTTGAGCAAGAATGAGTTCTAATGGATCTTGCTGGTGTGGACATCTTCTAGATGAATTTCTCAACCTCTTACTCGTCTTTAGATCCAATAAAAACGTAGCAAGTAGGAGGGGAAGTAAATCCCTTCTTGCATGAAAGAAACAAGCAAAAATACAAGAAATAAGATAAATTTCAGAACATAGATGAACTTGGATCTTGTATTGTTTAGAGATGGATGATTACAAAACTACACTTCATAGTGGGCAAAGCTCAAAGGAGCATAAAGAAACAAAAAACCCTTATCTAAGTCTTTTGGCTAGAGGCATTCCTCCACCTCAATATTTACAGCACACTAGGAGCAACCTTCACCTTTAGATCACCTTATTGGCTCTTAAGGAACCTCACCAAGGGTTGAGATTTACTCCTCATACATGGGCTAACCCGTAACCCAACAATATAACTAGTTTTAACTATACACTTTCACTCTTCTCAACGCGCCACTTAATCATACACTTGCACACTCTTTGGAATCATAGTTCTAAGGCCATTTCCTAGTCGTGATTCGAGTTTCATCAAGTTTGGATGGGTAAAATTTGAGTTATTGAGTTTTTTTTGTGGTCAAGTTTATGAAATTCCTGTTTTTGTACAGCGTGGATGTTGAATTTGACAGGTATTTTCTTTGGGCTTTGTTTTGAAATTCCTTTCAGAATCATAACCCTAAGGGCCTTATCTTGCTATGTTTCAAGTTTCATCAATTTTGAATGGGTAGATCTAGAGTTATTAATGTTTCTTTACGGTCAAGTTTGATATTTTTTCATATTCGAGTTGCTGAAATTCTTGGTCTATTCATCCTGTTTTTGGTATCCTTGGACCTAATGTTTGCTCCATAGTACTACTTTTTCGAGAAGATATTCTTGAGAGCGAAATTTTAACTGGCTCCTATTTACCCCCTCTAGCTGTCGGTTTCGGTCCTTTAATTGGTATTAGAACCCCGGTCTCTAGAGCTATGGCTACTGACAAGTATTTCATTAAGCCTCTAATATTTTCTAGGGTCAACTATCTTTTTTGAAAATCACGGATGGAGTCATACATCAATGCCTTAAGGTTTCTTGATTTGGCAAAAGGTTAACCTCTCATGTGAGGTTCTTGCCGATGAGAACATCAATGCTGGAAATATAGCCGATGTTGAAGCAAACGCTAAGGCAAAGAATATTCTCAGGGACTTAAGTGAGTATGACAAGATCTCTATCTTAGATCTGCTCATCAGATCTGGTGATCCTTGATGCTTACCATGAGGTACCACCGAGATCAAGAAGGTGAGGTAAGATCAATTCAAACGTGACTACAACAAGTTTGAGCAGCATTTCCTCATTGCATTTACTAAGATTCTTAGTGACCTACGGAGAATGCTCGACATTTCCTCATTGCATTTGATCTTCGTATTTGGGAGATGAAAGTGACTCCCCTCAAGGACACCACTATCTATCGACTCAACTCTTGGCGGGCTCTATTCTTGACTCAAGACTTCTACTCATCTAGCATCGTCCTGACCATCTCAACTAAAGTCCTGTTCGTCCTCTCCACTACGCTATTCTGCTGAGAGTCGTATGGAGAAGAGAACTGATGCTCAATACCTAACTACTCAAAGTGCAGTGAGAAAATGTCAAGCATTCTTCGAGTCGGATTTTGTGGTACGTATAGCTCGGAGATCACTCAGAATCTTAGTGAAACGCGCAAAGCACTCGTGCAAGGACTCTCTAGCTTACTACTCAAACTTTTTGTAGTTACGCTTGAATTGACCTTGCCTCACCGTCTTAATCTGGGTGGTACCTTATGGTAGGCATCGAGGGTCATCTAGATCTAGTGAGCAGATCTAAGATGAGAGATCCCATCATACTACGGTTAAGTCCCTGTGCTAGAATGTTCCTTGCCTTAGCATTTGCTTTAACGTCATTCATATTTTTGGCATTGATGTTCTCATCAGAAGGAACCTCATAAGGGAGTTTCGATAACCGGATGTTGAAGCCTGCTTTCTTGGTTGAGATTCACATTTGGAATAAAAGGTCACTAGAGCTCGGGTTGTTGAAATTGGTCCTAGGTAGGGGAAGACATCAGTGGCAGTGGAATTGGCCTTAGCCCTTGTTTTCTACTAACAGCCTCATGGGTTGTTGAAATTGGTCCTAGGAGACATCAGTGGCAGTGGAATTTGCCTTAGCCCTTGTTTTCTACTATCAGCTTGTGGCTTTGACCCTGGGTAGACCCCCCCTTGTTTGGCAAATAGACATGAGTAAATTGGTCTGAATGGGGAGAAATCCTAGAGTTGAAATACCCCGGTCAGAGTAGGTGAACGAAGCGATGTCTGAGTGGATATAGCGAGAGAGCTGACCTAAAGCAAGGTCAAGTTATACCATTTAACACTTCACAAGAAGTTGTATTTGAAGGAAGAGATGAATGCTTGTTTTGGTGCAAATATAGACACAGTTTTGCTAGTAACATGGTCGCATTGACAATTAGTTAAACTTCTCGGCTGGAATCTACAATTGGCTAACGTACGCCCTTGTTTTTTAATCACGGAAATGCAGAGGCACGTAAAGTTAGTGCTTACCTGCAGCCCACCCTTTCTTTGAACCTTGTAAATGATCGAATTTACAGATATGAACTTAGTGCTATTTGATGAGTAAGATCGAACAAATAGTCTCCATCTAAGATTTTCAAAAGGGATAGTCGACCCCAGAAAATATCGGAGGCTTGGTGAAATACTTGTCGGTTGACATGGCTCAGGCCTAAAACCTTTACCAAACATATTCAGCCCTTGCCCAATTTGGATGAGGGTTTGAGCAAATTGTCACCATGCTCAGTTGTCCAGACTGCAAAGGCAGATATAGTGCCAGAATCTGATTGCCAGCAGAAGCATCTTAGGGCTTGTTTGGATGTTAGGAAGGAAAATCCCAGGGAACAAAATCACATGAAATCCCTCTCAACCCCTTGGGGAAATAATCCCTTCCGGGAAATATTCCCTGGCACCATTTGGAAGACACATGGATAAAAATCCCGGACATTAAAAAAATTCTCCAAAAACCAGAAAAAATCCAAAAAAATTCAGGGGAAAGCATTTGACTAGGTCCTTACATCAGCACATTCAAATTAGATTCATACAAGCATTCACACAGGTCAAAATATTGCAATTAAAAAAATAAAGAGGGGAAGATAAGAGATCTGGGTAATTTATTTTGAGAGGTGCTGAGGTCACAGCATAGTCCATTAGTTGCTGTAAATCATAAAAGAGGACAGATCCACACTGTCAATTTCGAATCACAAGCATATTTTTGCTAGCACTTGCTACTTGAAACCAAGCATGAGAACTACAAACAGTAGATTTTAGGAGTTGGAACTAAGCAAATGCGCTTCTCGAACTGGAAGCAGTGTGTCATCAGAATCCATGCAGATCCACATCAGAACAAAATGGTAAAAAACAAGCCGAAGTTGTCTCATTTCTTAAGCGCATTCATCCTGTCCCTCAGGTAATACAGTTTTGCTCTCCTGACTTTCTTCAGACCTCATACCCCCGATAATGTTTTCCGTTTTCATATTTAGTTGCAACTCTTGATAACCTGTGCCGAATACATCCCTTTGAATCCAGTCTTTCAACAACAGGATCCACATACTACACATTTGACAAAGTTTCATCCTGGTTAGATGTTTGCAAAAACAACCAGATAGGTGAAGAACTTCTGATATACTTACCATATTTAGCTGATCAGAATACACAACAATTTCATAGAACTTCCGAGATGTTCCAAAAAGGCATCAACGTCTGGCCTCTTAAAAATCATCTGGCCTCTTTTCTACTCCTGGGAGTAGTTACTCCCTATGTCGTATCTCACAATATAGGGAGTATCTCGCGTAACGGAGAGTATGTTTGTATAGTATACAAGTATATAAGACTAGCTAGGTGGTTTTTACATTTTTTAGAGGTGGTATGTACATTTTTTAGACATACTCCTTTTTATGTGCGTATATAAAGGTATTTGTAAAATACGCTAAAAACTATCTACTCCCTTGCAATTTGTTAATGTGGATAAAGCGGTATTTCAAGTTTGTTTAGGTGGTATTTAAGAGGTGGGAGTAACTACTCCCGGGAGTAGAATGTATTTTAGATATACGTATACATACATATACGTATGTGTATATGATGTATGTACATACATACATGTATATATATACGAATTCTTCATCAAGCAGTCCTCAGCTCCTCAGGGGGGAACGAACATATAAAGTGCACAAAGACTTCTACCAGATTTGGCAATGTTATATAAAACATCCACCCAAACTACATCAAATGATTCTCTTGTTTTCAGAATAAATATTTGATGAAAGAAACATGCTGGAGGACATCTAAAAACATACTGGAAAAAAGAAAGAAAATTGAAAAAGAGGAAATTAAGAATCTGGTAAGTGGTAAATATTAATGGCAGTCATGAAACTGATCCATGAGAACCAGAGGTCAAATTGGCCAATGGGTGAACTCAAGAAAAACAAACCACATGCTTCCAATCGAACATACAAATTAGTAAAACAATTTAAAATACTGCTCCAGGATGTCCCTTTTTAGTTCAGTCTAAAGGGAGATTAGCATCAGAACTCAAAACTTAAATAAGCACAAGATCATTCAGTTCTCAGCCGTACAGCACGGATGGTAAAGTTCAAGTGCAAATTTCTGGGATATTATCGAATGATTTTGGCTGATATTGCACAGTGCATAAGGTGCATAGCGAATAAAAAGATTGAAACTTCGTAGAAAACACAAATGTTCACCTTCCAATCTGAATATACAAGTGCCTCATTCAAATCTAGAACTAGGGTGAAGACATGCTGCTCTTGAGGAGGGAGGCCAGATCCATCAGCGGCAGGCGCTTCAGGATGATCCTCTCCGGTGGCGGCACTGAGGGAACAACAACATCCGCGGCAGTCGCAGCTGCCTTCTTGCGGCGGAGGACGTAGTAGTCGGAGCCCTTGTGTGCGACAACCATGGCGAGGTCGGTCCCCTCGTCGAGGTGCACGCAGCGTGCCTGGCACGGGCGCGCGAGGAATGCCAAGATCTGCTGCGGCACGACGCCCACACGGTCGGCGATGACGGCCAGCAGCTTCCAAACAGCAAGTGACGGCTAAACGGTGACGTTGCCCAAGTCGACGCTCTGGTCATCGTCGATGAAGACGATGGACAACATGCGGATGTGGATGTGTGTGGGAGAAGGGGGGGGGAGGCATAGAGGCGATGCGAGCGAGTAGATTGTGATTCACGAGAGAGAGAAGATGGGGCAACAAAAAACCACGACCCATGTGGCGTTTTTTCCCTCCCCGTGGAATGGCCGGGATGGGCTGGAATATTTGGGTTCGTGCGGTCAACCAAACGTCCACTCAAGTTGGCCCCAGGGGCTGGGGTTAATTCTCGCGTGGGTTTCCAACCCCGAGAATGGGCTGGGATCCCGATCTTTCCCTGCGCTCCCAAACATGCCCAGTGACCTGATGCACAGCTTTTGATTTTGCGAGTTGTTGATGCTTTTTTTGTTTTGAACTTCGCTGATCTGATGATTCTGTGTACCATCAGGTACCCGAACCTGAAGAGCATCAGGGAATTGATCTACAAGAGGGGTTATGGAAAGCTCAACAAGCAGAGGATTCCTCTGACCAACAACAATGTCATTGAGCAGGTTTGGCATCTATAAGTTGCCCATTGATTTTGTTGTCTATCATTTTAATGCGAATTTGAGTCATTTTCGCCTGCCTACTGCCCACCCATTAGGGCTTAGGTAAGAACAACATAATCTGCATCGAGGATCTCGTGCATGAGATCATGACTGTTGGGCCGCACTTCAAGGAGGCCAACAACTTCCTCTGGCCATTCAAGCTCAAGGCGCCGCTTGGTGGCCTCAAGAAGAAGAGGAATCACTATGTTGAGGGTGGTGACGCCGGCAACCGTGAGAACTACATCAACGAGCTCATCAGGAGGATGAACTAGGTTATTTCACTCTTAGGCAGTCGATGTTGGATAATGGATATGCATTTTTGGCGTTCCAAACAGGAGGTAGACTAGGCTCGTTCACAGTGAGAACTTTCGGTAAATCTGTACCGTTTATTCAGAAGATTTGTTCTTGTCTGGATGCTGTCGTTTCTCGATACGTTTTACGTGCTTGCTCCTCTATCGTCTTTCCTTTGCATTGCTGGGGATTGCATCTGTTCACGCAACCACTGGTGGCGGCATCGATGACTTGCATGAACAGAATTCCTCGTCTCGTAATATGTAAGGTTGAGTTGTGGCATTTCCTCAACATTTCCTCGGCCGGTACAGCACAGCCACTATCAATCCTAGCTTCTTGGATTTCACATTTGTCGTTGTCAGCTCCTTTTTTGAAGTATATACTTAGGAAAAGGAGAACATAGCTAGTCCGACCACTTGTCATGTAATAGCTCGCCTGCGTTGGAGTGCTGTCGAACGTCCGTGCTCACTAGCAGGATACAAATCTCGTATTTTCGCCAAAAATTCGGATTTTGGGCCACCATGAAATTCAAACTACTGGATGAAAAAAAATCGAAATTGTTAAATTAAACCAAAATTTCGTTTTTCCTCAGAGAAATTTCGTGATTTTTTTGCCGGTTTTTAAACTGTTAGGTCGGATTTGGTCCAGTAACCCTTAAGAAAGTCATATTCTATGAAAATTTGTTGAAAAACCGATTTTTTGAGACATTTTAAAATTTTGGCAGAAACACTGTCCGATTTTTATAAAATTTTACAAGCTTGGTAATGATCTTAAAAATTTATGGTACGATCTTTAATAGTGTAGGATTATATAGAAATTTTTTCAAAATAATTGAACTTCATTTGTTATCTTTAAAACAACAAAAACTGAATGAACATAATTGGAATAGTAACCTTGTCAGAATTTTATAAATTTTCTCGGGTGTGATCATGATCTAATTTTTTTTGAGAGATTAAGAATTGCCTTAGTACCATTATATAATTTTTTTTTAAAAATTCAAATGTTTTTGTTTGGTCAATCAAATCTATGCAAACATTAATCTTCATTTGTTATATTATATTTCAAGACTCAAAAAGAGAAAGAACATAAATGGTACTGTGCCTTGTAAGAATTTTATAAATTCATTGGAGTGTGATCATGATTCAAAAATTGTATGAGATCTTAAGAATTTCCTTATCACCATTCTGTAAAATTTTCAAAAATTTGAAACCTTTTTTTATTTCTAAAGCAAATATAAGTATTGATCATCAGGCTTTTATCAAGACGTAGCAGTCAGAATTTTTAAAAATTATTTAAGCATGATCATCATCTAAAAATTTTATATAAACATTAATGTTATATCGGGACCATTCACAAAATTTTTCAAAATTTTCTAACATGGTTTGAACCATTTTTCATTTTGTTCAAGTTTGCCCGTAAGCCTTTTAACAGGACAGTAGCACTGTTTGAATTTTTACAAATTCATGAAGCTTTATCATCATCTGAAAATTTTCTGAGAACATTAGCGATGTATCATAACCATGCACAAAATTTTTCAAAAGTTTCTAACGTGGTTTGAAACATTTTTCATTCGGTTTAAACTTCCTGGTCAGCATTTTATCAGGACAGTAGCAATGTTTGAATTTTTACAATTCGTCAAATGTGATAATCATCTGAAATTTTATGGGAATATCACTCAGGAACCTTCACAAAAAAAAATTCAAAATTTTTCGTCTTTGTTTGACCCACTTTTTAGCCGGTGCAAATATACCAAAATTTCAGGATTTTTCGGCGAAATTTCGTTTTTCTCGGCAGAAAACGAACCGGATTTGAATTTTTGTTTTTGAATTTTGAACGAGATTTGTTCGAAATACCCGAATTTCAGCGAAATTTTGGATTCTGGTCCCGGACGATATTTCATCCAAAACGAAATTTGCATCCTTGCTCACTAGTAATAATTTAGGTGCACACATATGTGTGTTCAGTAAGATAGTGTGTATTACGTTTTGGAGGTCTTACAATCTCAAAAAAAAAAATCTTACCGTGGGTAGATAACGCGTATGTGTGTAGTGTGTGTGGGGTATACGTTGGTATGTAAAAAAAAAACTGCGTTGGAACAAATCTTTCAATTGCTGTAGCAGAGATCAGATTGGGGGCCATATTTGTGAGTTGTGACTATGTTGTCACGGGAAGCGTTTCATTTTTGGGTTTCTGAAACGTTGTACCATTGGCGATAACTAGAATCTGGGCCATCACTGACCCTGATAGTCTGGTATTTGCTCTTCGGCTATCAGTCATTACAGTGTCATTGTGTTAAGCTGCTGCTGCTTATTTTCTTCTCTCCGGAACACTGTTTTAGGCTCCTGTTTACGTAGCTATATCTTGAGAACCGAGCTTTGGCCAGAGCGTTGTGGTGGCACGCAATCTACTCAGGTTCGAGCCTTGCTCTTCCCGGGGGGGGCTCATGTCACTGTGCTCTTTCGCGTGGGGTGCGTGCATGTGTAAGATGTGCGTTCGTGTTTGTAGCTCAGCGGTTGTTCTCTTATTCTATAGTAAATATCAGAGCTTTTAGATAATTTTTTAAATTAAAAAAAGTAGCTACTCCCTCCATCCTTAAAAGTAAGGGAAAGAAGCGTTCAAACTGTGTCCTTTAATATTAGGGATTGAGAGTTCTCCCCTATTAAATTGTGTTCTCAAATTGTGCCTATGCATGCAGATACACACAGATACATGCGACCACACATATTCCAAAACAAAAATGCGGCAAATCATTCTCTATAATCGTGATTAATTAATGCATGCATGTTGCTAATTAATAGAGACACAGTATTAAATAGGGGTATTAGAGTCTTTTGGCAGAAATCATAATCTGTCCTAAAATTTCTTCTGTCCCTTACTTTTCAGGACGGAGGGAGTACATCTTTACATGCAAGGCTGCAAACAGGGGCAATATGACGTTAAGGCCCAGCGCTAAGACAATACAAAATACCGTACTCTCCCAAGCACGTAAGTCATATAGGGTCAAGAAACCTTAGCCACCTCAGGTGGTTCTTGCTCCAATCTCCGTCAGTTTCCTTTCCACACTGCAAGCCTGCAAGTCTGTGTCTTCTTCCTCCCTACCGAGGGAATCACAAGCAAAAAAAAAAAAAAAAAACTGGCGAAGAGGCTCAACAAGCAATTGTGGCAAATGGTTGGGCATCTTCCAGCTCCATCCATGCAAAGAAAAGAAAGGAACTTATCTAAATGGAGGGAGAAGAAATGCTCTCTGAAGCTACTGACATGGTTGAGCCTGGGAGATCCTCTCCCTCCTGAACAAGATGGTGACAAAACAAGATCATCTCTAATACTCCACCACGTAGGAGAGAGATGCTATGGTAGCATGCTATTTATAAAACGACAAGTAAAAAGAAACGGAGGGAATATTAAGAACCTTTATTTCGTGATATAACAACACACAAGATCTGCCTGAGTGGCAACACTTGGGGCTTGGTTTTGTTGTCGTTGTTCTTTTTCAAACAAAAAAAAAATGAAAACTTTTGCAAGAGGAACTGCATGTTCTTTTAGTTAGGGTACAAGATGAATCTCAAATTCATGATCTCAATTATCACACCTAAGTGATTTGCCACCTTCCTTTGCTTGCTGTTATTTTGGCTGGCTCATTTTTGAGGAATGACCTTTACCATGATACGCACCACGGGTCAGTGGCGGAGCAAGGATTTTATCAAACCTCAGGCAAGACACTATGTGCTATTAATAATATCAAAGAGTATAGACATTAATAATACCAAATAGTCTTGTTCTCTTTTTATTCACACACATATATATATATATATATATATATATATATATATAATACCGTAGGGGTCTTCCCTACTGCTTCCATTAAAAAAAATAATACCAAAGAGTGGCACAAAGCACTTTTTTGGTTTATCTAAATACACACCCAAAGAATAGCCAGTAAAATCAAGGTTTTGAAACGATGAAAAAAATATGCCTGCTAAATTGTATGCTCTGAAAATTTACCCTAGTACAAGCTACTTGACAGATGCTTTAACCAAAAAATGCCTAATCAAAAAGGGATATAAAATAACATTAATGTGAAACAAGACTTTGGCTACACATGACATGATGGAGCAACGAAAAAGTCAAAACAATAACAGAATAAAACATGGAGAAGAGCGCACCACTGCCAATTTTTTCATATTCTTCTTTCAATGTGTGCTCCCACCAGTCTCTCAACGAGGAGATTGCCAATCAAACCAGCCGACAAGGTCGTTATCCACAAGAAGCTGAAAGTCTAAAAATGCCCCACCAAAACAAAATCAACCCAAATGCATCATTTAATCAATTTCACCTCACAAACACGCGAATCACCTTGAAGGTACGCACAATTAGATAGCAAACAAGATTTAGATACTTCGCAGCCACTGCCGTCGGCTGTAGCCCTGGCTTGAGGCCTCAGTCACAAAGCCACGTGATGTGTGCGACGGTGTGAGACTGCGGGTTGTGACGAGCGGTGGAGGCATGGCGCTGCCCTCAGCCTCCTAGAGGCACGAGCGCAGGGGTAGCCAGCACTTGGCACTCCAACAATGGCTAGGGCTCTAGCTCCACCAGGCGGGGCCATGGGCGGCGACCGACGGGCAGGGGCGGAGGCCAGGGGAGGCGTGATGTTGCGTGTGGCGTGAGTTTGACTCTATCTCTAATTAACAAATTCTATCTTTAATCTGATTTGTACCACTATAAATATGACCTTATAGCCTAGGGCAAAAGTAAGTGCTTTATTGTAAACATCTCCTGATATAGTGATTGTTTTCGAGCGCCTATGGTTTTTTCGCACAAGGATTTTTCATGTAAAAATTAGTATCTCCTTGTTTCCTATTTTTATACACATTATTTTATAATAAGTGATATCACAAAATAGGAGATCCTGATATCCAGGACGAGGCGGCGTAGATCTGATCTGCCGGTGCAAGGTGGCAGCGGTTGTAGAAAAGAAATCCTGGCGGCGGCATCACGTACGAGAGCAGAAGAGGCTCAGCTGCAGAGAAGAAAGTGACGCGAGAAAAGAAGTCGTGCGGCGCATACAGATACAACTACAAGACGCAACGCAAGAGTCACACGGAGAGATCAGCAGAAATCAGAGCAACAATTGGTGCCTTGCCAGCTTGCCGCAAAGCGATCTCTCGGCGCAAGATCAAAGTGACCTGGCTCCTGGCTGCAATAATTGATCAAGATCAGAACAATAATTGATCAAAGCGGCCTGGCTCCTGGCTGCACCTGCAAGTCCAAGAAACGACCTCCTGTATAGCGCCGTCCCACGAGGATTGAAATTTGTCGAAATCTTGGATTTAGACCCCACAAGATCTAAATTATCAGCTAGATTTTTTTAAAATGCTACAGTAATTCTATTTTTTCGGCAAAACTATGCCCAAACTAGGCGAAATTTCATGAAAAAATTCTACATTTTGCATTTTTATGGTCGGATTTGACTTCAATACATCAATAAACCATAAGAAAGTGATCTTCGATGATAATTTGTCAAAAAAATATTTTCCGAGACATTTTAAAATTTTAGTAGAAACACTGTTGGAATCTTATAAAATTGAAGAAGCTTTTTAATGATATGAAAAATCTATGGTACTATCTCAAGAAGTCTAGGATCAAACAGGATATTTTATAAAATATTTTAACTTCATTTGTTATCTTTTAAAATAAAAAAACAGAATTAGCATAAACGAGGTAGTAAGAGTGTCAGAATTTTATAATTCTTTTTCATGTTTGATCATCATTTGAAAATTTTACGGTAACATTAGTGATACATCAATACTATCCATAAAAATTTTCAAAATGTTCTAACATGATTTTAACTATTTTTCATGCAGTTGAAATTTGTCGGTCAGGCTTCAGTTGCACTGTCTGAATTTTTAAAAATTTATGATGCTTTATCATCATCTGAATTTTTTTTGAGAATATTAATGATGGATCATAACCATGCACAAAAAAATTCAAAAGTTTCTAACGTGGTTTGTACCATTTTTCATTCGGATCAAATTTATGGGTCAGTGTTTTATCAGGACAGTAGCAATGTTCGAATTTTTTAAAATTCATCAAACGTGATAATCATCTGAAATTTTTATGAGAACATCACTGATATGTCAGGAACCTCCAAAAAAATTTCAAAATATTTTGACTACGTTTGAACTTTTTTTGTTCAGTTGAAATTCGTCGAAATTTCAGCAATACCGTCCAAAATTTCAGATTTTTTGCGGAAATTTCGAAAATTTCGGTCCAAAAAATTCGGATTTGAATTTTGTCTTTTGAATTTCTTTTGAATTTTATCCGAAATAATGAGATTTCGTCGAAATTTTTCATTTCGGTGAAATTTTATCTAAAATGAAATTTGAATCCCTACCGTCCCACGTGCAGACAAGACGTCCTCCGTGCGGCACACCGAGAAAAAAGAAGACGTGCCGTGCAGCTCCAGTTCCAAGGCTGCGTTCAGTAAAAATTGAAGCCCAACTGCCCAAGACATTGAGCAAAAGAAAAAAAGCAGGTTTTGCCGTGGCCGACGCAAGCAACAGGGAAGCGTGACGTGCAGTAGCCGGATTCCTCGGCGGAGCAGCAATCAAAAAAAAAAAAAAAAGCAAAGCAGAGAAACGTGCAGTAGCCAAGGACTCAAGGAGTCTCACGCAAGAACAGATCAGCACTGCTGTTCATATACTGTTGCTACAGTACTTGATGACTGTAGAACAGCAAGGTCTCTACGTGCACACGCAATCAGACAGAAAAAGAAGACGAGAGAGAGGAAAAAAAAAGGATTTATTCTACATGATGGCTCTGAAGTACGACCTTTACTGTTGGAAGATACATAAGATTTTCTCTCTAACAAGTCAAGATGTGACTGTTCTTGCACAGCTGGATTTAAATGATGCTCTTTTGGAGATTGACAAGATGCCCACTGTATGGTCACAATGCAAAGATCGTAAGGCTTTATCTTAAATTCATCTTCATCTATCAAATAATATCCTACATGAGGTTTTGAAAGCGAAAACCATCGCCGCATTATGGTGGAAACTGGAGAGATTTGCATGACCAAAGATCTGACGCGCAAGATGCTTTTAAAGCAGAAGTTTTATTCGCACAAGATGGCGGAGGCGGTTATTATTAAACCACCTGACAACATTTAAAGAAGTAGTCTCGGATCTCGAGTCTATGAAGGTAAAATATGATAGTGAAGATTTGGCTCCTATTCATCTATGCTCATTGCCTAGTTCATACTCTACGTTCAGAGATATAATTTTATATAGCCGAGATACTCTTACACTGTCGGGACCCAAATTTGCAAATCCGGACCCTCTGTGTATACCGCACTAGTCCAGGATCACGCTAGTGCACACAGGCTCAACATAGATGCTATCATAGTCATACACAAATAAATATAGCATAACTTTAATAATTAATAGTAATCGTTGCCTTACATGATTATTGCCACAGGGCTTATAAAAGAAATAGCAAATAAGCAGCAGCGGAAAAATAAATAAGCGTAGCAGCTCCCCAGTTCACCGCAGGCAACTGATGAGGCTCGGACCCTAAGCATTCGCATCCAAATAATCCTCCTCCACGAAGGGCGTAGATTCTTCCTCTTCTGAAGTTGTTGTTGTTGGGGTGAGTACATAAAGCACTCAACAAGTTGTGCACAGCAATGCAAGTCTAATATTCTATATGCTTGGCATATTTCAAGGGAAGGCTAACAGGGCTATTTTGCAGTAAAGCGACATTTATCAAAAGAATACATTAAGTAGATTGAAAGATAGTAAAACAAATAATGGTAAATAGTAATTTCAAGTAAACAGGTTTTCCAACCTAAGTCAACCTTTCATGGCAACCCCGCCATTCCATCTAGTTTTTAGTTAACAAAAGACTAACCCTTGACTGTACGTAATTTCCGAGCATTACCCAATACCGTGAGCACGGCTATTCGAATAGATTGTACACTCTGCAGAGGTTATGCACTTTACCCACACGATACAACCAAACACCACCAAGGCGAGTGATCATAACAAAGCCTTTACAATGCTACACCTAGACCCAAGATCTTGTTCGCTAAGGTTTCAACATCAAGGGTTAAACCACCACAACAGGCCCCCTCTTGCGCCATGTGAGTTAATCCGTAAACCCGGGACTCACTATTCACCACGACAGTACCAAAATCTAGGCCTCACAAATTATTCAGCTAGGCTGTCCCATTCCAGACAAGTGGTTGCAAGAGAGACTCAAGTCAAAGGCTTGCAAGGTTAAGTCCTTAAAGTGATTAAGGTAAGACTTCCACATACCCCTGCCAATCCTGGCCCACCTTGGCACACTGCCCCTTGCCACTTGCCCCAATCTAAACTCATTGCCACCCCAGTTGATTACCAAGTACCATGTGCCATCAACAACTCAATCTAGATGTGTGACCTCCTTGCCACAACAACTTGATATTACTGTGTGACAACACATGACACACCAGTTCATAAACATTGTTCCATATTCTATTAGTCAAGATTAAGTAGCAACATTCGGACACAAGTGATGACGTGGCATGGCTAAGCAATCTACGATGGTCTAACCAGCCCCATGTTGATTACTAATATTAATCAACTAGTAATTTAACCATCCTAGGGTGACAATTTAGATTATGGTATACAATGACAAGGTAGGGTATACTCAATAGGTTGACTAGCTAAATCCCAATTTAATTTGAAAGCAGGTCTACACATGAAATAACATGCACATAATGTAAAATAAAGTAGCATCTTTGCAAGCATGGGTTCAACATGATCAAACACAACTTGCCTTGGAGTAGGTGCTGGTCTTGGTCTGAGCTTGGGTCCTGAAGCGACGAATCTTCCTCCGGAGCGCCGAGCAACTCAACGTCTACGCGAACCGAGGTCGAAGAAGCAAATAAACATCAAGACAGCAAGCAAACAACCTCCAAAAATAAAATAAAATTCACCAATAAATATATCTTGATTTTACAAATTTTTCGAAATTTGAATCACTCAATTACGAGTTAAGATGCAAAAGATATAGCCTTTTGAAGTTTGAAATAAATCTAAAAATACAGAAATTAGAAAAACCGATTTCCCCAAATTATTTTTCTATTGGAAAAGATCTTTATTGCGCAATCTTGTCGTCGCCACCGCCTGACCAATCAGTATTGCCACGTCAGCTCGGCGCATGGACCCGGTCCACGGAACCGCCTCAGTTCACCGTGGGCGCGCCCACGCGCCTCGCGCCCACGCCCGCCACACGGCGACCGGGGCGTCATGCGCGCGCCGTGCCGATGCTCGACACGCGGCGCGATCCGGTGACGATCCGACGACTATCGATCTGCTCCAGCGTGGCACTATCGACCGCTCATCTTAGATCTAACGGTCCATCTTACCGGAGAGGTTCATCACGATGAGGATGACGCGCGCGATCCGGGCGGTTTCGCGAAGATCCAACGGCCGTGTCGGCTCGAGACATGGCGGCGGGCTTGCACCGGAGCGGAGGAAGACGACCACCCGAACGGCGCTTCGGCGCGACTCCGGCGAGAAGAAGCAGCAGACTCGACGTGGCACGACGCGAGGAACTCGGATCTGGAACCCTTGCGACGGACGGCGGCTTGACGACAGCGGAACCCGAAGAAAACCGCGGCGGCGAAGAGCAAACTCCGGCGAGCTCCTGCGAGGCTACAGCGGCGACTCAACGGCGAAGGCTAGCACTGGCGGATGCGCTCTGGGATGGCAATCCTCGGGGTGCGGGCGACGGCTTTTATAGCCTCGGCATGTGCGCAGGGAAGGAAACCCTAAATCACGCGGTGGCGACGGCAAGCGGCGGTGGATTCGGAAACCGAATCGGAGACGACAACCGAGAGCCGTCCGATCTGCAACGAGCGGCCACGATTAGATCTCGGCCGATCCAATCCAATCCGCACTTTCCAAAATCAACGGATGAGATCCAACCTTTCCAAAAAAAACACGATCCGATTTCTTCCACACGATCTTGATCCAATGGCTCGCAGGTGTTAGGGTTTTGATCTCGTCTTTAAATCACACGCAGCGTCCTCTGCGATCCAACGGCCGACGCAAAGACCGCGATGTGGCTTGATGAAGACCACAAGATGAAGATCGGCGGTTGGTGTCTTATTGTGGCGGCGACGCGGTGAAGAGGCCGCAATGGCACACAAGCGCGCACAAGATTAGGCTCGGCCCGATCTCGCTCACGCCGATTTTCTAACGCTTTTGATTTAAAATAATTCCCGAATTAGATTAATTCATTTAAGGCAAATAAAATATCAGGAAAAATCCAAGAAAATTCTCATAAATACTTTGAAACATTCTGAACTCAAATAAAATATTTTTGACAAAACTTCATATTATTTTTATCTATATATAATTAGTTTTCACCAAAGGTTCAATATACTTGATTAAAATAAATTCAAATAATTTCTGGAAAATCCAATAAATTCAGAAAATCTCCAAAATGCACATAATTGAAATTATAGGCCAAATTTTGGGATGTTACAAACCTCCCCCCCTTAACAGAATCTCGACCCCGAGATTCAAGGCTGACTAGGGAATAGGTTTGAAAATTCTGTCTTCAGGTCCTCTTCACGCTCCCAGGTTGCCTCATTCTCAGAATGGTTGCTCCACTGAACTCTGCAGAAGCGAACTGACTTGCTCCTAGTTCTGCGATCCATGATATCTAAAATTTTTATTGGCTGTTCCTTGTAGGTCAAATCCTTCTGCAACTCAATATCTTCCAAAGGCGTCTGCTCCGCTGGCACCCGAAGACACTTCTTGAGCTATGACACATGGAACACATCATGCACGCCTGCCAGTGACTGCGGCAATTCCAACTGATAAGCAACCTCCCCTCGACGGCTCAAAATTTTGATTGGTCCAATGTATCTTGGGGCAAGCTTTCCTTTAGCGTGAAACCTTTTAACTCCTTTCGGAGGGGTAACTCTAAGATACATGAAATCGTCGGGCTCGAAACTTAGATCACGACGTCGATTATCAGCGTAACTCTTTTGCATTGACTGCGCGATTTTCAACCTCTCCCTTATCATAGCAACTTGCTCTTCAGCTTCCTTGAGAATATCAGAACCAAATATCATACGCTCTCCTGTCTCATTCCAATTCAACGGTGTTCGACAGGCACGACCGTACAAAGCTTCGAAAGGTGACATTTGCAAACTAGCCTGGTAACTGTTATTATAGCTGAACTCTGCAAAAGGCAAACATTTATCCCATGATGTAGTGTAGGCTAAAGCGCAAGCTCTTAACATATCTTCCAAAATCTGATTTACTCTTTACATCGACCATCGATCATGCGGATGATATCTTTGTCTTTGAAGTTCAAACGCGTTCCCATGGCTTCATGCAATTTATCCCAAAATCTCGAGGTGAACTGAGTACCTCTATCTGACACTATTTTCTTAGGTACACCATGCAAACACACGATTCTGGCTATGTATAATTCTGCTAACCGGTCTCCTGAGTAAGTTGTCTTAACCGGGATGAAGTGAGCAACTTTGGTCAATCGATCCACAATGACCCATATAGAATCATACCCATTTTGAGTTCTTGGCAATCCGGTGATGAAATCCATACTGATTTCTTCCCACTTCCACTCTGGAACTTTTAACGGTTGTAGCCTTAACTCTCTGGCATATATCACACAAGGCAACGTTCTCAGCGACTTCACGCTTCATATTTGGCCACCAAAACCTCTCCCTCAAGTCCTGGTACATCTTAGCGCTTCCTGGATGGATTGAATACTTGGAATCGTGAGCCTCTTCCAAAATCAACTGCTTAAGCTCTGGTCTGTTTGGCACACAAATGCGACCCTTGAACCACATGGTACCCCGGTCATCCATAGTAAAATCTATCACTAATCCTTTATCCTTTTTAGCTTTGATTCGGTTGATTTTCTCATCATCTTTTTGCCCTTTCCAATCTGATCTTCAAGCGTCGGCTTTACTTCCAAAGCAGCTATGAATCCTTCTGGAACCATTTCCAGTTTTAACTTCTGAAACTCTTTACACAACTCCGATTGATCTTCTTGTACCATCATATTTGCAATGTGGCTTTTACGACTCAAGGTATCAGCCACTACATTAGCCTTTCCGGGATGGTAGTGGATTCCCATGTTATAATCCTTGATCAGTTCCAACCACCTCCTTTGTCTCATGTTAAGATCATTGGGTGAAGATATATTTCAAACTCTTGTGGTCCGTATATATCTCACATCTATTTCCAATGAGATAATGACGCCACAATTTCAAGGCATGCACCACGGCAATGCAATTCCAAGTCATGCGTGGGATAATTTTCTTCATGCGGTCTTAAGCGCCTTGACGCATATCGACCACTTTACCCTCTTGCATCAATACGCATCAAGACCTGTCTTGACACATCACAATATATATCAAGTATTACAACATTAGGCAAAACCAACATTTGGGTGTTGTCAAACGCTTCTTTAATTCCTCAAAACCCTTATCACAATCTGGCGTCCATGAAAATTTCTTTTCCTTTTTCAACAACTGCGTAAGAGGTCTCGTAATCGTTGAAAATCCTTCTATGAACCGGCGATAATATCCTACCATTCCTAGAAAACTTAGGACTTGAGTGACAAACTTTGGTTGTTCCCAATGCAACACTGCCTCCACTTTGCTTGGGTCGACGGCAACTCCTTCTGCAGTCATAACATGACCGAGAAATTCCACCTTTTCCTTCCAAAAGTCGCACTTACTGAATTTAGCATACAGCTGTTGCTCACGCAGCTTTTCCAACACTAGCCTCAGATGATTTGCATGCTCTGCTTCGGTCTTTGAATACACCAAAATATCATCTATGAACACAACAACAAACTTATCCAAGTATTCCATGAAAATCTTATTCATCAAGTTCATGAAATATGCCGGCGCATTGGTCAATCCAAAAGACATGACCGTGAACTCATAATGTCCATATCTTGAAGAGAATGCGGTCTTCGGAACATCTTCCGTTCGAATCTTTAGCTGATGATATCCTGAACAAAGGTCTATCTTGGAGAAAACTCCAGCTCCTCTCAACTGGTCGAACAGATCATCAATCCTTGGCAATGGATACTTATTCTTAACCGTCACTTCATTAAGTGCACGGTAATCAATACACATTCTAAGGCTTCCATCCTTTTTCCTGACAAACAAAACTGGCGCTCCCCATGGCGACGAACTTGGTCTTATAAAACCTTTCTCTAATAACTCGTCGATCTGTTTCTTTATCTCCACCAACTCGTCGGTAGGCATCCGATAAGGTCTTTTTGCTATTGGTGCGGTTCCCGGTGCTAACTCAATGACGAACTCGATGTCACGGTTTGGCGGCATTCCCGGCAGATCTTCTGGAAATACGTCTGGATATTCCCTGACTACTGGGACGTCCTCTATGCCGACGGTTCTCATGCTATTAACCATTAATTGACCACCACGAACTGCTGTCGCTTGAAATTTCACTTTCTCTCCTCTAGGGCTTTCAATGGATACAACCCTTCGACCACAATCCAAAACTGTCTTATGCTTGGTTAACCAGTCCATTCCCAGAATGACATCTAAAGCTTGGGCATCTAGAACAATCAAGTTCGCTAGGAACTCTACCCCATTAATTATTAGCTTCACCCCCAAACACCCAAGGTTATATCTTAACTCAGATCCTGGGGCTTGGACTAGCATCACACACTTAAGATTTTTCATGCTCAAACCATTTTCAGATGCAAAAGCTCGAGAGACAAAGGAATGCGAAGCTCCTGAATCAAATAATACTGTTGCACGTACTGAGTTTACCAAAAACTTACCCAGTACGACGTCTGATGCTTCCTGGGCTCCATCAGCGGTGATGTGGTTGACTCTGCCTCGAATAGTAGCTTGAGGCGTCGCTCCTGCCTGTCGAGCTCCTCGATTCGCTCCCGTCATCGGTGCCTTAGCAGGTGTCGTTCCAAGGTTGAAACGCACTGGCGTGATACCTCCTTTCTGGGGACATCTATTAGCATAATGCACCAGCTCATTGCAACTGTAGCACCTTCCGCGCTAATCGCGCATTCCTCCTTGAGCATTGTTACCTTGGGCCGGCGTCTGATAACTTTGTCCTGGTGGTCGCGGCGCAGGTGTTGCTGGTTTGTTAACAGCTTACGGTTGGAACCTAGCAAACTGTTGCGGTGTCATCCTCATTCGCAGGTGGTTAGGGCGTCCACCTGGGTTAGTCATCAAGCGCTTGCGATTTTCCCCAAGCTCCTTGCGCTTATCCTCCAGAATCAAAGCCTTGTTTACCAATTCTTGGAAATCTGGAAAAGTGTGGGTAATCAGCCCCACTTGCAACCCTGAGTTTAGTCCTTTCATGAAGCGGGACTGCCTGTCCTTGTCCGTCGCTACGTCCTCAGAAGCATAGCGAGCTAACTGCGTAAATTTGTTCAAGTAATCAGCCACCGATTGGCCTCCTTTCTTAAGCGCCCTAAATTCTTCCTTTTTCAGGTCCATCATCCCTTCTGGTACATGGTACTGGCGAAAGGCCATTGCGAACTCTTCCCATGTGATTTCCATGGGTGCTTCATGAGCAGCACAATAGTTCTCCCACCATTCTGCAGCTGTTCCCTCCAGCTGATGGGATACGTAAAGAACCTTCTCATGGCCTTCACATTGAGTGATGTACAGCTTCCTCTTAATGGTTCTTAGCCAATCATCCGCTTCCAAAGGGTTGACATTTCCTGAGAATGTTGGCGGTCGGGTCCTCATGAAGTCTGACAACTTGGAGTAAGGACGAGGTCCGCCATTATTAATCTGAGCGTGAGGGTTGTTGATCGCTGCGACCATATTGGTCATCTGCGCATCATAGTCCGCATCAACCGAGTTTGCTTGCGAGAAAAGCTCCCAAGTTCTGCAAATCCACTGGCGGTGCTTGCTGCGGTGGTGCTCCTTCATTGGGATTGTTGCCTGAGCACAGACCACTTCTTGAAGCCCCATTGTTGCTGCGAGTGTTCACCATCTGCTTGATTGCTTCTTGGGTTAGGAAAGATAGATGTAGCATAGATAAGATGTAAGAATTTCTAAGGCGGGGGAAACAGGTTAAACCTAACTTAAATAATCTTTATTAATACTTGGCATGGTTGCTTACAATGCCTAAGGGCTTTGTAACACATACTGCACACTCAGCAAACAATTAAGAACCAAACTAAACATGCAACCTTAACGTCTACTAAAAGGCAAAGACTAACTTAGAGACGCGACTCAACACTCGAGTCTCGACACCACTCTAAAACCGACTCTCACTCATCCAGCCACCCTGGTTGAGACTGATCCGACGCGTGCACCGGTGGGTGGGCTGGCATGGGTACGAACCTATCCTGGTGACCCTCTACTGGCTCCTCAGGCTTCCACTCACGCTCCTCTGGGTCTTCCTCTTCTTCTTCTTCTTCGGCGACTCCATCTGGCCCCTGGACGACCTGGTCCGCTAGCTCCTCGGCCACCTGCAAGGCCTCCTCCAGCTCGCCGATGACTCTGGCTGCTGCGTCACGGGTTTTCTGAAGCTCTGGCTCGGTCACTCTCAGCGCCTCGCACACTGTCTCCAGCTCCTGAGCAGTGTCCCTCAGGTGATCCTTCTGGGCGGTGGCAAATTCAGCAAGGTGTACTGCAGTAGCACACTCCCCCTCCACGATCCATTGACGCTGGCACGCTCGTACTGTCGGGTGAAGCCGAAACACGGTGTCGCGAAGCTCGTAAGCGTAGTCGTGGTAGATCCGTCGTAGAGCAAGTCGGGCAGCCTCCTGAATTCCCGCCTCGTACGTGAACCTCCGGGTGGTGATGTGGATCGGTCTGGTGGTCTCGTCGCACTCTCGAGCGAAGATGGTCACTGCGCGAAGAACCCCGATGCACACCGTTGACGTTCCAGTTGCTTCCTTGGTAGAGCGGACGATCGAAGCCTCCAATTACTTGAAAAACTCTCCACAGCTCCATGGCATAGCCACCCTGCCTCGACTCGAAGGACTGAAAGATCGGCATCTATTCAAAACAAAATTCTGAATAAGATCTCCACCCGAAACGACAACGAAAAGAAGGTAATTTAGCAAGGATGAGAGTAGAGGGATGAGATAAGCCAAGAGTTTCTTATTAGTCAATTTTACCTTTTTCTTTAGAAAATAATTTTGGACACTACTAAGAGATACCAACTACCTAGGGCCAAGACCTATAGTCAGTATGGCTCTGATACCACCTCTGTCGGGACCCGAATTTGCAAATCCGGACCCTTTGTGTATACCGCACTAGTCCAGGATCACGCTAGTGCACACAGGCTCAACATAGATGCTATCATAGTCATACACAGCGAAATATAGCATAACTTTAATAATTAATAGTAACTGTTGCCTTACATGATTATTGCCACACAGGGCTTATAAAAGAAATAGCAAATAAGCAGCAGCGGAAAAATAAATAAGCGTAGCAGCTCCTCAGTTCACCGCAGGCAACAGATGAGGCTCGAACCCTAAGCATTCGCATCCAAATAATCCTCCTCCACGAAGGGCGTAGATTCTTCCTCTTCTGAAGTTGTTGTTGTTGGGGTGAGTACATAAAGCACTCAACAAGTTGTGCACAGCAATGCAAGTCTAATATTCTATATGCTTGGCATATTTCAAGGGAAGGCTAACAGGGCTATTTTGTAGTAAAGCGACATTTATCAAAAGAATACATTAAGTAGATTGAAAGATAGTAAAACAAATAATGGTAAATAGTAATTTCAACATTTCAAGTAAACAGGTTTTCCAACCTAAGTCAACCTTTCAAGGCAACCCCGCCATTCCATCCAGTTTTTAGTTAACAAAAGACTAACCCTTGACTGTAATTTCTGAGCATTGCCCAATACCGTGAGCACGGCTATTCGAATAGATTGTACACTCTGCAGAGGTTATGCACTTTACCCACACGATACAACCAAACACCACCAAGGCGAGTGATCATAACAAAACCTTTACAATGCTACACCTAGACCCGATCTTTCGCTCGCTAAAGTTTCAACACTGAAGGGTTAAACCACCACAACAAGGCCCCCCTCTTGCGCCATGTGAGTTAATCCGTAAACCCGGGACTCACTATTCACCACGACAGTACCAAAATCTAGGCCTCACAAAATATTCAGTTAGGCTGTCCCATTCCAGACATGTGGTTGCAAGAGAGACTCAGGTCAAAGGCTTGCAAGGTTAAGTCCTTAAAGTGATTAAGGCAAGACTTCCACATACCCCTGCTAATCCTGGCCCACCTTGGCACACTGCCCCTTGCCACTTGCCCCAATCTAAACTCATTGCCACCCCAGTTGATTACCAAGTACCATGTGCCATCAACAACTCAATCTAGATGTGTGACCTCCTTGCCACAACAACTTGATATTACTGTGTGACAACACATGACACACCAGTTCATAAACATTGTTCCATATTCCATTAGTCAAGATTAAGTAGCAACATTCGGACACAAGTGATGACGTGGCATGGCTAAGCAATCTACGATGGTCTAACTAATATTAATCAACTAGTAATTTAACCATCCTAGGGTGACAATTTAGATTATGGCATACAATGACAAGGTAGGGTATACTCAATAGGTTGACTAGCTAAATCCCAATTTAATTTGAAAGCAGGTCTACACATGAAATAACATGCACATAATGAAAAATAAAGTAGCATCTTTGCAAGCATGGGTTCAACATGATCAAACACAACTTGCCTTGGAGTAGGTGCTGGTCTTGGTCTGAGCTTAGGTCCTGAAGCGACGAATCTTCCTCCGGAGCACCGAGCAACTCAACGTCTACGCGAACCGAGGTCGAAGAAGCAAATAAACATCAAGACAGCAAGCAAACAACCTCCAAAAAAAAATAAAATTCACCAATAAATATATCTTGATTTTACAAATTTTTCTAAATTTGAATCACTCAATTCCGAGTTAAGATGCAAAAGATATAGCCTTTTGAAGTTTGAAATAAATCTAAAATACAGAAATTAGAAAAACCGATTTCCCAAATTATTTTCTATTGGAAAAGATCTTTATTGCGCAATCTTGGCGTCACCGCCCAGACCAATCAGCGCCGCCACGCGTCAGCTCGGCGCATGGACCCGTCCACGAAACGCCTCAGTTCACCGTGGACGCGCCCACGGCGCCTCGCGCCCCACGCCGCCACACGGCGACCCGGATCGAGCTGCGGCGCGCCGCGTGCGATGCTCGACACGCGGCGCGCATCCGGTGACGATCCGACGACTATCGATCTACTCCAACGTGGCACTATCCTGACCGCTCATCTTAGATCTAACGGTCCATCTTACCGGAGAGGTTCACTGCTGATGAGGATGACGCGGCGCGATCTGGACGGTTCGGCGAAGATCCAACGACTGTGCGAAGCTCCGAGACATGGCGGCGGGCTTGCACCGGAGCGGAGGAAGACGACCACCCGAACGGCGCTTCGGCACGACTCCGGCGAGAAGAAGCAGCAGACTCGACGCGGCACGACGCGAGGAACTCGAATCTGAAACCCTTGCGACGGACGGCGGCTTGACGACAGCGGAACCCGAAGAAAACCGCGGCGGCGAAGAGCAAATTTCGGCGAGCTCCTGCGAGGCTACAACGGCGACTCAATGGCGAAGGCTAGCACTGGCGGATGCGCTCTGGGATGGCAATCCTCGGGGTGCGGGCGGCGGCTTTTATAGCCTCGGCATGCGCGCAGGGAAGGAAACCCTAAATCACGCGGCGGCGGATTCGGAAACCGAATCGGAGACGACAACCGAAAGCCGTCCGATCTGCAACGAGCGGCCACGATTAGATCTCGGTCGATCCAATCCAATCTGCACTTTCCAAAATCAACGGATGAGATCCAACCTTTCCAAAAAAACACGATCCGATTTCTTCCACACGATCTTGATCCAACGGCTCGCATGTGTTAGGGTTTCTGATCTCGTCTTTAAATCACACGCGTCCCTCTGCGATCCAACGGCCGACGCAGCACCAGCGACGTGGCTTGATGAAGACCATGAGATGAAGATCTGACGGTTGGTGTCTTCATTGTGGCGACGCGGTGGCGAGCGAGCCGCAATGGCGGGTCACAAGACGCACACAAGATCTTGGGCTCGGCCCAAGATCGCTTCACGCCGATTTTTCTAACGCTTTTCGATTTAAAATAATTCCCGAAATTAGATTAATTCATTTAAGGCAAATAAAATATCAGGAAAAATCAAAAAAATTCTCATAAATACTTCGAAACATTCTGAACTCAAATAAAATATTTTTGACAAAACTTCATATTATTTTTATCTATATATAATTAGTTTTCACCAAAGGTTCAATATACTTAATTAAAATAAATCCAAATAATTTTTGGAAAATCCATTAAATTCAGAAAATCACCAAAATGCACATAAGTGAAATTATAGGCCAAATTTTGGGATGTTACATACACCCAACGAAGTGTATGAAGCACTGCAGGCGAAAGAAAAGATGAAACTCATGGTTCCGAATGAAAGTTCAAGTTCTCTTGCAGAAGGCCTGATTGTCTGTGGCAGACAACAGGAGAGAAGTTCTAATGGCGAATAAAAAGGCAAAAGCCCAAGCAAAAATTATAGAGCCAGATAAAAATCCAGATGAAGGTACAAGTCGTGCAAATATTGCAAGATATATGGACACGACATATCTGAGCACCGGTGGGTAAAGAAAAAGGAGAAAATGAATAATAATTTCAAAATGGATCAACAAAAGGATGAAGCCAAAGCCACAATTGTTACTAAGCAAGATTCTCATAGTGATGTTCTCGTTGCCTTTGCCGATGATTCTAAAAGTGGCGACGAGTGGATTCTTGATTCAACCTGCACATTCCACATGAGCTCGAACCGTGAGTGGTTCATCGACTATGAAGATACGCTAAGTGGATCTATGTTGATGGGTGATAATACACCATGCAAGATTACAAGCATTGGTTCTATGCAGATCAAGATGTTTGATGGCACCGTCAGAACTTTATCAGATGTTCGACACATTCCAAATTTAAAGAGAAGTCTTATCTTGCTAAGTACTCTTGATGCTAAAGGGTATAAATATTCAGGTGGAGGTGGAGTTCTGAAGGTTTCTAAAGGATCTCTTGTTGTGATGAAGGGTGATATGAAGGCTATCAACCTATATCATCTTTGAGGAACTACACTTTCAAGTAATGCTGCTATTGCCTCAAATAAATCATCTGATTCTGATGTTACTAATCTTTGGCATATGTGTCTAGGACATATGAGTGAAATTGGCATGATGGAGTTATGCAAAAGAATACTTCTTGATGGTCCAAGTATCGATAAGTTGAAATTTTGTGAACACTGTGTTTTCGGCAAGCAAAAGAGGGTAAAATTCAGCACTGCAATTCACTCTACAAAAGACATATTAGATTATATTCACTCAGATTTGTGGGGAAAATCCCGCGTTCCATCGTTTGGAGGTGCTAGTTGCATGTTGACCATTATTGATGATTACTGAAGAAGAGTTTGGCCATATTCCATAAAGCACAAATCAGATGTATTCAAAACATTTAAGGAGTGGAAGATTATGATTGAAAAACAAACTGGCAAATATGTAAAGAAGCTGTGTACCGATAATAGCTGACAGTTCTGTTCTGGACAATTTGAAGCTTTATGCAAATCAGAGGTTATTATGAGACATTACACTGTTCCAGGTACTCCTCAAAAAAATGGTGTGGCCGAACGTATGAATAGAACCATCGTGGAGAAAGTACATTGTATGTTATCAAACTCTGGCGGCTTATCTAAGAGTTATTGGGCTGAAGCTGTATCCACTACTTGTTATTTAATCAATCAGTCACCAAACCTAGCAATTGATAAGAAGACTCTAATTGAGGTATGATCTAGTTCTCTAGCAGATTATTCAAATTTGAGAATATTTAGTTGTCCTTCTTATGCTTATGTTAATAATGACAAATTGGAGCCTAGAGCTGTTAAGTGCATTTTCGTTGGTTATAAGCCTAGTGTGAAAGGCTATAAATTGTGGAATCCTGAAACTAGAAAGGTGGTTATTAGCTGAGATGTTATCTTTGATGAATCTGCTATGTTGCATGATAAATCATCTATTAATGTTCGTACTAAGGAACAACAGAAATCAAGCGTACAAGTGGAGCATGTTGTTGATTCAGGATCTACACCAGAAGTCAAAAAGGAATAATACAGGATATTCCTGTTATTACACAACCAACACAACGTTCCATTGCAACCGACAAGTCTAAGAGGAATATTCAAGCACCCAAGAGGTTGATTGAAGAAGCCAATATTGTGGCTAATTGTTTAAATGTGGCAAAAGAAATTTAAGGTAATGTAGAACCTTCAACTTATTCAGAGGCTATCACTTCCGGTGATTTAGAAAGATGGATGATTGCTATGTATGATGACATGCAATCTCTTGAGAAGAAAAACACTTGGAAGCTGGTCAAATTGCCAATTGAGAAGAAGGCTATTCGATGTAAATGGATCTTTAAAAGGAAGGAAGGCGTATCACCAACCGAAGCGGTTAGGTACAAAGCAAGACTCGTTGCTAAAGGATATAGTCAAATTCCAGGTATTGATTTAACAGATGTCTTTTCCCTAGTTGTGAAGCATAGTTCTATTCGCACTTTACTCGGCATCGTGGTTATGCATAATTATGAGCTTGAGCAATTGGATGTGAAAACCGTGTTCTTACATGGGGAACTAGAAGAAGACATTTATATATAGCAACCGGAAGGTTTCATCGTTCCAGGAAAGGAGAATTTTGCTTGCAAGTTAAATAAATCTTTTTATGGTTTGAAGCAATCACCTAGACAGTGGTATAAGAGATTGATTCCTTTATGATCTCTCAGAATTTCAAAAGATCAGATTATGATAGCTATGTCTATTTGAAGACAGTTAGTGGTTTAGCTATTTATTTGCTCCTATATGTTGATGATATGTTGATTGCTGCAAAAGACAAGACAGAAATATCAAAATTGAAGACACAATTGAGCAGTGAATTTGAGTTGAAGGATCTCGGTGCAGCAAAGAAGATTCTTGGTATGGAAATTACCAGAGACAAACGGTTTAAAAGATTATACATAAGTTAGAAAGGGTATATTGATAAAATCCTTTGTCGTTTCAACATGCATAAAGCAAAACTGGTGAGTACTCTATTAGCTGCACATTTCAGACTATCTTCAGTGTCATGCCCACAATTAGATGATGAAATTGAGTACATGTCTAGAGTTCCATATGCTAGTGCAGTTGGTTCACTTATGTATGCCATGGTATGTTCTTGCCCCGACTTATCTCAATCATTAAGTGTTGTTAGTAGATACATGGCTAATCCTGTCAAAGAGCATTGGAAAGTAGTACAGCTACTGATCATGGGACTAGTATTGAATGCACATGAGATTTCCATTTTTGCATTTATGCGAAAATGGGGGTCGTTACAGCGGGGCCGTGGGTGGCGGCCGACAAGCGGGGGCCAGAGGAGGTGTGATGGCACGTGTAGCGTTTGACAAAGACTCGAAGAGGTCGGGCATGCGAGTTGTCGACTAAGGCGTCGCTCCTCTCCTGGCCGCTAGGACCTGGGTCATGCATCCGCTGCTGAGCCTCGGGCTGGATGTTGGTTGAGGTGCACTGGTCCATTGCTACTTGAGCCAGGCCTCGGGCCTAGGCCCCACCTACCCGAGGCTCAGCTCCGCCTCTGCCATGGATCAATAGCAGCGTGTATGCGTTTGATAGGGACAAGTATAAAGACGCAATCATCCTGGTGGACAGAGGCATATCTAGGTGGGGTGCCGGGTATGCATGGGCACTTCATAAAGTTTGAAAAAAAGGTAGGGCATCATCTCTTTAGTGTATTAAATTTGTTGATTGAATTGATTTTGATTTTGATGGATTGAGATTTGTAAGATCTTAGAACTATTTGTTCAAATAAAACAAGGAGTAAAGAATGAGGAAAGGTGAAAAAGGCGAAACCTTTTTTTTTTTTGAGTAAAATGGACACACACCCTGCATGCACGTTGCGCCCGCACATCCAAGTTAAAATGGATAGTTTAAAAGGAAAATATACATTGGGATTAGAAGAGCTAGGAATTGTGATCCCCAAATTGACAAGTACTCACAAATGAGAATTACGGAGTACATCTTGCGAAACCAAATTATTGAGAGGAGAGTGAAATAACATGTACCCCAGTCAATCTACATATTATCTTTTTAATAATTTTTAATTTTTTTTTTACAAAAATAATAGGCCAAAGCAAAATTTTACAAAAATACTCACTTGTCATCATTTCAAATGGCGACAGGGAGCTGTGACCGTTGGCGTCAGCTCTCTATAACTATTGTCCATAGTCTCTGCCATCAATTGAAATAGCGACAGGTGGGTATTTTTGCAAAATTTTGCTTAGCATATTATTTTTGGTTATCTTTTTAAAAATATTATTTTAATAAAAATGATCGCCAATCTACGCTGTCGAGTGAACCATGTGGGCTTTGTATTGTCTAATTATGCGATAAACTGTACTATCTAACATGATACGTACATGAGGTGGAAATGGAAGTCACTCTTTCCTGGTGCTAGCATGCGATACTTGACATGACCTGATCGATCAACATGGGAGCCTATTGCGTTCATCTCGGGGGCTATTGCCACATCAGCTTTCCTGGGACGTTGGCAACACTAAGGACCCGCCGAAAAGCAGAGATGCGAGATCTCGTTATGTTTTTCAAAGCCAGCAGGTTTTGAACTGCATGCAACTCATGCAGTTTTCAGTGCTCACGCTTCCTTTTGCGGCTCGTTTTTCCTACCATTTTGGCCGGAGCGACGACGAGCAGGTCAAGTAAAGAAATAAGCCAGTATTCTGGTTTTTGTTGTGATCAACGTGCCATGGGAAGAAACGTTGACGCCGTGAATTACGCAGCATATCTATCCAAACTATCTGCCATCTCAGCTTCAGCACGTACGACAAGCAGCTTAAATTGCAATGTACTATCAACGTTTATAATTTATTTGCCTTGTTTAGCCATGTTGCATTTACTAAGTACTACTAGCGATCAAGCCAAATCTCTCGAGGGAAAGGGAAAATCTGCGCCTATCATCTGTCCAGACAAAGCATGCTCTAGTAGAATCAATTTTACTGATAGTAATGTCCAGTTGTTTGGTCATAAACCGAACCATTTTACCACGCAGAAACTATTTCCTGCAACACCAATTTTTTAAAAATCACAAAAAAGAGAGAGGAAAAAACCATCACTTTTATGATTTCATATAACAGAATGTAACAGCAAGTCTCCAGTTATGTCGAGGCTGAATGACAAGAACTGAGCCAGTAATGTTCTTTCTATTTTATACTATGCCAAGGTCACCACCCAGCTTATACCATCCCATTCTGCGGTTCTGACTGTAGTTTTATCCTAGCCTAATGCTGTCATCTGTTACCAGGGGCGAATCCAGCAAAAAATGTGGCTGGGGTCTACACCAAGTCACTAACTTATAGCATGGCCATATAATAGACAAATAGCATGTACAGGTAAGAGAAAAAATTGTAGAAAAATATAGTTGATAACAAAAATAAATACTTTCTACAAAAATGGTTACCTCAATGGCTCTTTTATAGTTGTTCCCTTCGTTCTTTCATCTTCTGAAAAAGATCTATCACATCGCCATTTGAAATTGTGGATAGAAAACCTTGCTCCACAAAGCAAATTATGGAGTCATTCATAAACTGATCGCCCATACGATTGCGTAACACCGTCTTCACAATTTTCATCGCTGAAAAACACCTCTCAACTGATGCAGTTGCAATTGGTAGAACTAACACTAGCTTGAGGAGCTTATAAACTAAAGGAAAAGAAAGATGTTTCTTTGTATCCACCATCAATTTGGCAAGTTCAGAAATAGTGCTCAAATTGGCAAATCTTTCATCTGCTCTCACATTGTCAATGTAGATAGGAAGTTCAAGACTAAGATCCTTCAACTGCATTGAATTGAAATCATCTGGATAGGACCTAGCCAACTCCATTAAGCTCTCAAGGCTAAAAGCAAGAAACGAATCATTGGGACTGAAAGCAGCCATTTGTGTAAGCAAATTAGAATTAATCTCATTGAAACGGTCATTAAACTCTAAAAATTGCAAGTCCATGACAACATTCAAGCAATCGTATCTATAATGTTGATAGTTAGTACGATTGGTCTTTTGCCTTGGTTTATGTCTATCTACAAATTCTTCTTCCATATCCAACTTTAGAGTACCATGTTCATCACAAAAGGAGTATACTGTCTCCAATAGGGATTCCCAACCATCATCTCTAATTTGCTTAAATTTTCGTTTAGTTTTCTCCACCTCCAACATAGCCTCTAAGATATCTTGATCTTTCCTCTGTAAACACAATGATAAAGCATTTGCATGTCCTAAGATAAGCAACATCAAATGCAAATGAAACACAAAGTCAAAATCCTTTAAATAATTTAAGAGTCCACGGGCTTGCCGTTTTTTCCCATCATTTGGGCCATCTTTTTCGACATATTGGAGCACTTCAATAATAGAAGGAAACAGATTGTTGATGCTCTTAAGGGTTTTATAGTGAGAACACCATCGAGTGTCTCCCACCCTTTGAAGAGATTGCTCTTGATTTAATCCTGTTCCACTGCTAAGTTGACCACTGCCAATGGCTTTTCTCACTGTCTCTTGTTGACCTTCTCTAATCATATCTTTCCGCTTGCAAGAAGCTCCAACTATATTAAGCAAAAGATCCACCATGTCAAAGAAGTCACTAATGTCATCATTCTTTTTAGCTATTGCCACAATGACTAGCTGAAGTTGATGGGCAAAGCAATGAACGTAATATGCTGAGCTATTCTCTCTCATTATCAAAGCTCTCAAGCCATTAAACTCACCTCTCATGTTGCTTGCTCCATCATAACCTTGGCCTCTAATTTGTTTTATGCTCAATCCATACTTAGAAAAGAGATGATCAATATTAGATTTGAAACAAGAAGCTGATGTCTCTTTTACATGAACAACACCAACAAGTCTTTCTTTAATTAATCCATGCTTGTCAACATATCGCAAAACAACAGCCATTTGTTCCTTATCAGAAATATCAGCAGACTCATCGACCATCAAACAAAAGACATCACCACCAATTTCGTTGATGATAGATTTTACTATGATCTATAGAAAACACAACAAACATTATTCAATACTGATACTAAGATTGGAAAAAATTGTAAGTAGAATAAAAATAAATAAGACTATTTTTATTTTATTACCTCAGCAAAACAATTAGCGATGTCCTTCTGAATTGTTGGAGATACCATTTGTTTATTTAAAGGAGCATTTCTCAACACAACTCTCTTCACCTTATCATTTTGTTTTGCCACAAGTTTGACCAACTCCAAAAAATCTCCCCTATTATTAGAACCTTCTGATTCATCGTGGCCACGAAAAGCTAGACCTTGATAAAACAAACATCTAGCTGCATTAATGGAAGTATTCAATCGAATACGATGCTCCTCTCTAGTGACTTGACTCTGCTTGTTGAGAGCAACAACAACTGACTGGTCTTGTTTCAACAAACTGTTAGCTCTTTTCACTGCGACCAACATGAGTTTGAAGCCGATCTGACTTATTCCATCCACAAAAACCTTCTGTTATAAATGCATCATTTCCACCTTGACCTTTAATGCAATCTCTGAACAAGTAGCAATATAAACAAAATGCTTTATCGATTTTCTCGGTGTACTCAAGCCAATCATATTTAGTGAACCATTCTGGATTAAACCGACGTAAATGGTTTGATATGCTTCTTTGTGGATACATGAAACCATCTTGTGGCCTATACGGACCTCTAATCAAATATCTTCGCTTGATCTCATCTTGTAGTTTTGGTCCTATGTGTTCCGATATTCTCTTCCTATCAGCTGGATCATATGGAAGGTCATCTAAATTTACCTCTCTGCATGACAGCGGCAAAGAGGGAGTTTTGCTATTTATGTTAGATCCCCCTCCATTTCTACTTGATGCTCCACCATCATGATCATCACTATCTGCTCGGTGGAAGCTTTCTTTTTAAATATCGTTCCATAATTTTTTTACTACCTGTGATATTAATAGAAATTATTAAACAATATATAATAGAAATTATCAAATTAAAATTATCATGACAAAACAATAAATCAATCTGAAAACTAAAATAGGATAGACTAAACTTAAATTAGCAGCCGTGAAGCAGAGACAACAGTATTTCGGATTCACAAGCTAATTAACTAACCACAACGAAGCAGGGCGAACCGGCGAAGAGCTAGTATGCATTCATTCCAAAGCTTCGGCTGCTTGGCATAAATTAATCAAGATGATTCGTATTGGCGTATTGCACTTGCACAATTACCAATTTACCACATACACATAGAGTCATAGACTTCAAGTCTTCAACTCATCTAGTCACAGACTCATACCTCTAGGTCCTCCACGAGCTTGACGTCAGTCACGTCCTGGCCGCTTTTGCTCGGCCATCGTCTGGGGAGGAAGAAAGAAACTTCAGAATAAACGAAGCGCCTGGAGGTGTCGATGTACCACCGTCAGGGGAGGAAGAAACGAAACATCAGAACCCAGACCAGAAGAAACGAAACGCCAGAACCCAGAAGAAACGAAACGAAATGAAACGCCTGGTGGTCTTTGGCTGGAGGAAGAAACGAAACGCCACGCCAGAATGCGTTGCAGCATTGGGGCCTCCGCCTTGGCAGCTGATTGGACAGCCCGCTAGAACAAGATGGGCTTTAATTTCAGAACAACAATGACCAGCCAAAGAGGCAAAGACCATCAGGCCCATGATTGGGGTCATCCAAAATTATTTGGTGGGGTCATATACTAATATACCCAGCTAATTACATGGTATTAATTAGAAGGCACTGGTGTCAGTTGACACTAGCCAAATACATTGGATCCGCCCCTGTCTGTTACCTTCGTGGTTTAAGTATGAACTCCCATCATGCCTGAATTCTTTCATCATGCAGGTCTAGTGATGAATTCAGGATGAAAATAGAGGGGGCTTCTATGTCGAAATTCTAACTCAAGACAAATATATTAATGATACATCTACCAATCTATTACCAACCAAATTCCAAATTTATATATAAATGGGAAGGAAACAAAGTGAATAATTGTAACATCCCAAAAATTGAATTTTGGAATGTTTGAATTCAAAAATAAACCATTTACATTTTTCTTGAATTAATTCCAGCTTAATTTGAATTTTCTATTAAATAAAGGATTTAATTTGACTAAACTATTCATCAAACTCAAGATTTTCAGTTTTAGTTGGGTTCATTGTGCTCCAAGGAATTTTTCTGTATTTTTGGGATTTTCTAAATTTATTTGCTATATATTTGAATTTAATTGCACTTATTTGAATTTCTGGAATTTTCTTAAATCGGAAAATGTTTTTGTTTTTCAAATCGCCCTCCGGCCGTTTTTCCCCCGCGTGGCCCATTTTCTCCTCCAGCCTGCTCCGCCTCGGCCCGCTCCGGTCAGCCCACCTCTCGCGCGCAGCCAACCCGCCCGGCCGCGCCCGCTTCGGTGGTCGATCGCGCGACACGTGTGCAGCCGAGATCGCGCCACGTCGCTCGCGCCGCCGCAGGAAACCCTAACCGTCTCGGAGTCTCGCCGTCGCACGCCGCCATTCTCGGATTCCGCGTTCTACACGCCTCCCGAGACCCTATTTAAAGCGCTGCGCCCCTCCCGAGGTTCCCCTCGCGCCGCCGCTTCTTTTGCCCTGCCTCTCGTTGCCCGAGCCGTCACCGTTGCTCCGTGCGTCCTCGTCGGAGTTCTCCGCCGTGCCCGAGACCTTCCGCCGCCTTTTTCTTCGCCGCCGGTGCGTCTTCGCCGTCGCTGTTGGTCTCCCCGTGTTGCCCGCGTCGCTCTCTCCCCGGTCCGTCTTGTCTCGCACCCGATTCGTCGTGTCTCTGCCATGGGCTGTGTCGTCTTCCCCGCTGTCGGTGAGCCTCGCGCCGCTGCCTCGTCGTCGTTCTACACCGAGGAACCGTGGCCGTTCGATCGCTCGGCAACTCTCCCGGATCGCGCCAAGTCCTTCGCCGCCCGTGACTCGCCTTCCGCCGTCCGATCTGGCTCTCTCGCCAGATGAGCGACGCGTGGCCCGCCTGCATCATCGCCTGCGTCAGCGCTTACGTCGGCCGTGCGTCGAGTGCACGGTGAACCGAAACCGTGCCGTGGACCGAGTCCACCAAAAGCCGGATGACGTCAGCGTTGCGCAATAAATCGCTTTTCCCATACAAAAATAAATCTAGAAATTCCGATTTTCTGATTTTCAGCATTTTCTCTGAATTTAATCTTTCGAAGGCCCGTTCTCGCTCATACGAACTCCGATTGGGGCGATTCAAGTTTCTAAATTTTTATAAAATCAAGATCTATCTCCCAGAGCCATTTATTTTCAGTTTTGAGCTTGTTTGAGTCTCTTTTTTGTATTTATTTGGTTTCGTTGCTTCTTTTCCGGTAGACGCTAATTCCGAGGGAGCGAACGAAGACTTCGAAGACCAAGACTCGGCACTAGATCAGCAAGGTAAGTCGTAACCTTTGATCATATTGATCCTATGTTTGCAAAGTAAATTGTTTTATACAATTGCATGCTATTTATGTATCAATGTTTATTTCATGGGAGTAGATGTATACCTAGTTGACATTATGCCACCTTGATTATTGGGAAGCCATGTATCCATTGTTAAACCTAGGTTGGGACATTACTAGTTGGACATAATCATTATACCAACATTGGGTTATCGTAGCTATGCTTAGACATGCTTAGTTGTACAAAGGGATTCATGTCACATATTGAATAATGTTAATCTTGACTTAATGAGATATTGAATCGCGGCCGTTAGCCTCTGTTGTAAAATTTGTTGTACCATGGCGGGGTTTGCCATTGGTCTTGGTTGAACGAATTGTTTTCCCTCGGGCAAGTGATCGTGCGATAAAGGGGTGCTTTCTAGCACATTGGGATGTGGATGTCTGCTGAGACAACAAGGACTTAATCTTGTGCGCCATTGAACTGGGCCTAACCGTACTACCACATGTCGGTATGGGGCGCACCTAGTGATTAATTTGCAATGTCTAGCCTTGAGTAACGCCAATTGGTGGTGTGGGTTCCGAGATGGACGGGTAGATTCGCAAAGCGCAAGAGGGGCCCTAAGGGCGAAACCTTAGTGGGCGATCTGAGTTTAGACAATTGCATTGTAAAGGCTTTGTCATGATTCTCCGCCGACACACCAAAGGAAGTGTGTTTATCGCGTGGCAACATGAGAAATCATGTCTTGTGGGTAAAGAAGTACAACCTCTGCAGAGTGTAAAATTATTCGAATAGCCGCGTCCGCGGTCATGGACAAAGCCCGGGAATTTCACACGGGGTATAGAGTGTTTTATGAAATGTGGAATGTGGAATTGTTGGGATGCGAATGGGGAGTTCACTGTTGTTTTGTTGTCTAAAGTTAATACTGTTAAATTTATTGGTTGATACTTGTTTTAGATGGTGTAGGGTGATGCCTCGCCATTCTGTTCATGTTGTCTACCATTGATCTACCAGTTATTTATTTATCTTTTCATAACTATGCTTTCAATCTATTTATTGTATTTCAATTCAAGTTATTGCTTTCTGCAAATGAAACATATAGCCATCCTTGTCAAGCCGTGCATGAATATATTGCATCAATTCCCTACGGCTTGCTGAGTACTTTTTGTACTCACGGCTATACGCCTCTGTTGATCAGTTGCTGAGGAAGGATCAGGAAATGCTGAGTATCATGAGGAGGAATTCTATGAAGACTACGTGGATTAGGAATGTGTTCCCCAGACGATTGCATGTGGCATGTTGAATGGCTCAAGTTATCTTTTCCGCTGCAATAGTATTTGTTTGTTAAGCCCTCAAGGCAAATTGGTGTAAACTTTGACCATAAGGTCGTTTGCTTTATTTAATAATAATTTGCTTCTTCTTAGTTAATTCGTTGTATGGAATGGTATTTCATCTATGTTTCCACTGTGTGCACTAGCGTGATCCTGGACTAGTGCAATATACACAGAGGGTTTTGGATTTGCAAATCCGGGTCCCGACAATAATCAAAATATAACAAGTGTGGTACCTTGCTAATGGATAGAATGACATAAATATATGAGGACGGATCATCGACCATTTGACAGTGATGCAATTTCAATTTGTGAATACTTATAAAAATATAAATTGAAATAATACTTACGAAGGCACTAGTATTGAGTACGACGCAATTTCACGATATGATTTTTCATCTCTTGAAAGCGTCGAATGATTTCTTTATATCGACGTTTCTAAATATCTCTTTCTCAGTGTAACACGCCATCAAGTCATTGAACTAATCATTTGCTATCTTGTTGCGCAAATCTGTCTTAATAATCTTTATTGCTGAGAAGATTCTTTCTACCGATGCTGTTGCCACTGGAAGGATCAATGTAAGCTCGATGAGGCGATAGACCAATGAAAAAGTTCTATTCTTTCTGGTTTCAACCATATTTTTAGAAAACTTTGCTAGATCATGACAACTATTAAATTCAACACTTCTCCTCACAGAATGAAGGTTTGAAGCTGATTTCTTAATAACAAACGATCAGCTATGGTGAAATCAGCAGCGTAAATCTCAGCAAGTCGAACAAGTTCATCCACACCAAACTTAGAGAAGGAGTTGCTTGGATTAAGACAAGACATGCATACCAATGACTCTGAAGAAACTTCATTAAAGCGATGATTCATCTCTCCCATAATAGCATCAATAGCAACATTGAAAATGTCAACACCATAATAGTGAAGGTAAGTCATCTTATGTTTCCAACATGCAGATTTGCCCTTAACTCCAATGAAATCATCCATATCTAGCACACCAATCTCATTTGCCTTGCGAAAGGACGTGACTTGGTTAAGCAATGGCTCCCACCCATTGTCCCTCATGTCTTGTTGGCGCACTTTCACATCGACAACCAAATCCATGGTTTCTACAATATCTTGATCCCTTTTTTGCAAAGCAATCGATAGCTCATTTGTAATGCCCAGCAAGTCTATCAAAAAATGCATGATGAATACAAATTCAAATCTTTTCATCTGTTGTATCAAACCTGCTACTGCACCATGACCTGAAGGATATGATGCATGTTCAGATATCATCTCTAAAACTTCAAGCACTGACTCCCACATTTGGTATATACGAAATATGGTTTTAAGATGAGAGCCCCATCTTGTATCTTTGGGTCTAGTTAGGCTAGTTTCCTGATTCAAGCCTGTTTCACTTAAAAGCATGCCATTCTCCAATTTCTCCAATACTTTTTCATGATGCTTTTCCATCAAAGCATCTTTTATCTTGCAATATGCACTCACAGTGGTCACTATCAAGGGAACATAGTTGAAAAAGTCAGCAATAACTCTACTACAACTTGCGATAGTGACAACCACTAACTGTAACTGATGGGCAAAGCAATGGATATAGAAAGTATACGGACTCTCATACTGTATTAATCTTTGCAAGTCATTAAATTCCCTTCTCATATTTGAATCTCCATCATAACCTTATTAGCGTAGTCTAGAAATAGGTAGATCATGATCAACAAGCAAACTAACCATAGCTTCCTTCAATGCAACCGATGTACAGTAAGTGATATGCTTAATACCAAGAAACCTTCCATGATCTTCCCTTATTTGTTTACAAACCTACATTCCAACCAAATTAATGATACAAGGTTAGAACTTAACACAAATCATAAATAGTACAACTAACAAACATAATATGTACTACTAACATGATAGTCATGGCCATTTGCTCCTTTATTGACAAATCGTGTGACTCATCAATAAGCACCGCGAAATTCCTATCTCCAATATCATCCTTAATTACCTTTGTTACCTCTTGTGCCCAACATTTAACAATGTCCTTCTGTATCTCTGGACAAATCATCAAACTATTCCCTCCACCATCAAATTCAAATGCCACATTCACATCTGGCATCTTATCTTTATACCACTCCAATAACTCTTTAAAATTGCCCTTGTTCATAGATGTAGAAGTTTCATCATGTCCACAAAAAGCATCGCCTTGCATTATGAGATATCTTGCACAATCAAAAGAATCTTGTATGCAATTTCAGAGTCCTTGCTATAAATATTTAAGTAATGTTCTATGCTTGCTTTTTGATTGTGAAAATCTTTACAATCTTGCATTGCAATGTTGTAAACACTATTAGGTCCCCCAACATGGTCTTTGAAACCTTCCATAGCCCTTCTCCAATTCATATAGTCAACTTTTGTGAAGACATCCCTTCCAAAGTGAGTAGGTTGTCCCGATTTCTTAAAAAAGGCAATAGAAACAAAAGGCAGTGTCTTTTTCAATACTATATTCTAACCAATCGAACTTCATGTACCATGATTATTGAAACGATCTTGATTCCCCATGTTAAATCTTCTTTGAAAAAGCACGCTCGATTGGTTGAGTCGGACCCTTCAACATATATGCTCTCCTCACTTGGTCTCTAATCTCTTTAGGATAAGTTTCAATTTATTTGCGATGCGCTGGATCAGCCACAATTTCATTGGGATTAAAAACATGCAGAGACATGTTGCCCTCATTGGTTCGTGGGTTACTAGTACTTGCACTTAGTCGGAAAAAATTGTGCAACGTTTGGTTCTCCATTTTTGCTGACTTGTTGTAATAAAACAAATTGAATCAGAGAGACAAAAAAAAGAATCAACCAGTCAATAGAATAAATATTAGCCCTTATCACTGTTCATCAGTTATTAGAAAGTAGGCACTGGCACTACATTGAGGGCTTGGGAGTTGGGGAAATTTTTTATACTGAGCAAATGAGCAATTTTTTATACCGAGTGGGTGTCCTGGGCTCTTGGCGAAGTGGCGATCAATTCCTCATTTCCTCTCCTCTGGGCTCTAGCGACTAGTGTCTGGCGATGAGGCGATGAGTGTTCGGCCTTTGGCGACTCGATGACTCCTCTGGCTCCTCTCCTCTGGCAAGTGGCGACCGGCTGTCGACCGTCGCCGCGCCGGCATTCCCCGCCCAGGCGTCCAACCTTCTCCTCGACTGCAGCTGGCTGGACCGCTGGATGGCTCGTCGACGCTGTCACCCGAGCGACCGAGCCGCGGCGGCCCGTGAGCACTCGCCTTCTCGGCTACGGGCTACCCACCTGCCTCGGCCCTGGCCCCGGCACCCCACCTTCGCCCGCAGCTCTCTGGAGTCTACACAGCGCTCGCCTTCACACCTCTCCCATGCAGCGGCGACACTACAGAGGAGCAACCGAGCAAAGCGGAGTACGAGTACAGGTGAAATTCCTTGAAACTTGCCCATTGGCCCATGTAGTAATAGTTCTAATTAAGCCCATCAGCCCAGTTTTCCTTTCTTCTTCTTCCGAACTCCCGCCGACGACATGTCTGATGTCTCTGCTTGCGTACGGGGGTCGGGGGATTAGGGGGGTGGGGTTCCTGTCGACGACTGGAGGTGGGCCTGGCGCCCCGACCCACCCCAACAATACTTCCGCCACTGTGCTGTGAGGTCCAAATCAGATGGCAGGAACAAAAATCCTGTACTTTCTATGGTTAAAGTCTACTCAGGTTTTCCGAGCTTTCTTCCAAGTGGATGGATCACGGAGTCAGCGATGCCCTTACCTGCTGCCGCGCCTGAGCCGCCTTCACTACCGTGCCTTGTGACTGACTATTCTCAGTGGGTGAGCCTCGGTGTTGAAGACCCACTCGTCGAAGAAAAGTACCGATGATGGAGGAGAACAAGAGGTAGAAAATGAGATACTTGAGTGTCTCTGCCAGGAAGAAGCTTTGCATCATGTCGTCTTTTGTACCAGTGTTCTCCTAAACACCGAATATGAAGAAATATTTGTATCAAGCAATTATTAGACTTAGAACAACTCAAAGGATCGAATCATGAAAGTGATGAGGAAACCTTACGTCTTTCAGTCCGACGTATCCAGATTCCATACGGGAGTTCTTCTCGACTGCTTGGAATATCTCCCAACCCCAATCTTGGTACGTTTTATTCCCAGTTATGCGCCACAAATACATGAGTGACTCAACAGTCTCCGGTCTAAGGATATTCCATGATGTGCCCACAATCATGTCCTATGGTAAGGAGGTAATAACATTTAGGAGAAGAGCAGAAAGCCAAGATTACTAAAACAAAAAAACAGGCCAAACAAACTTGTCCGGCATAGAAATAATAGTTTTCTCCAGCCAATTTTGTGGGAGTTGATTGCTAGAAGTGGTAACAGGTCCGCGCAAACTACACCAAAAGATAAATAAATATAAATAAATGCAAACAGAAAGAGAAAAGGGAAGAAGTTGGCACATGATGAGGACAAGACTTCTTTGGATACACATAACACTCCTCTACAAGATGCTAAGTAAGGATCTATGACGAGGGCACGCGCACGATAATTGAATTATTAGGTGAGGTCGTTTCTAGGCACTACGCCAAAACCTGCAATAGGTGACGGTCTATTTGTGACGGTTTTTTTCGAACCGTCACAAAGATAATTATCAGTGGCGGTTCTATTTTAAAAATGGCGGGAAACATATCAGTGGCGGTTCTATCTTCGAACCGCCATCGATAATCATTATCGATGGCGGTTCGAGGATAGAACCGCCATCGATAACAAATACATTATCGATGGCGGTTGGAGGATAGAACCGCCATCGATAACTAGGTTATCGATGGCGGTGCTGTCCTCCAACCGCCATCGATTCTATTGATTATCCGTGGCGGTTCTATCCTCGAACCGCCACGATCGATGGCGATTCGAGGATAGAATCGATGGTTATCGGTTCTAGTTAAAACCGCCACTAATAATCTTGCCTATAAATAGGTGGTCGATGCAGCTCTGGTCTTCTTCCTCCCGAGAGCAAACCAAAACTTCTAAATTTGATTTCGTTTTCTCCAATTCTTGTGCTTGTACTTCCTCTAGTTGTTCCTTGGTGAGTTATTTTTTCTCCTCTCTTGATTTGTGTTAATCTTATTGCAATTTAATTTTTAAACCAAGTTTAATTAGGGTTTATATGTAGATGAGATGAAAAGTTTAGATTTTGTTTATTTTTATTTAGCTACCATTTTGTAGTTGATGAATTTATTTCCTAGCTAGGTTCATTAGATGATGTTGTGTTCCTTTTATAGATGATGAATTATGATTAAGCATATATTTAATATTAATTGCATTTTAAGTTAATTTGATACATGATGAATTTATTATCTAGCTCCTTTAGATGATAAGTAATTAGATTGGTTTTTTAATTACTATTAATTGGGTTCTATTAGTGTACGGACATATACATCTTGCATATATATGAACTTATTATCTAGCTCCTTTAGATGATAAGTAATTAGATTAGTTTTTTAATTACTATTAATTTGGTTCCATTAGTGTACGGACATATACATCTTGCATATAATAAATTTATTTAATTAAGATTATTGGGTATTAATATAAATGAAATTTTAGTTAATTTGGTAGTGGGTGCTCATCATTTTTAGATGATGAATTTATTATCTAGCTTCTTTACAGAAAAGTATTGATTAGTTTTTAATTACTATTAATTTGGTTCCACTGATGCGGACATATATTAAATTTATTTAATTAAGATTATTGGATATTAATATACATGAAATTTTAGCTAATTTGGTAGGTGGATGCTCATCATTTTTAGATGATGAATTTATTATCTAGCTCATTTAGATGATAAGTAATTAGATTAGTTTTTAATCAATTTTTATATGTTAATTAATTTTAGATGGACCGAAGATGGATGTACAATGCGAACCGTTACAGCCGAGATTATATCGATGGGGTATCTGCTTTTCTAAGAGCCGCTGAGGAGAACAAGTTGCACAAGAAGACGGAGTACATACATTGTCCATGCATTGATTGCAAGAATGAGAAAATATTTTCAGACAAAGAGCACATCCACTTGCACTTGATTCGAAGAGGTTTTGTACTTGGCTATACACGTTGGACAAGTCACGGTGAAGAGGAAAACATACATGAAGGTGATAACGTATTGGATGATGGAGAAGGCATTATGGCGGTGACATCGCTTATGGATCGATGAGGATAGGTTGGACATTGATGACGATAATAATCTTGCTCGGATGTTGCGTGATGCGAAGGGAACTACACTAGTCGAGAGAGTTTAATCAATTCAAGGGTTTGTTGGGCGACTCGGACACACCTTTGTTCCCGGGTTGCAGGAGGAATACACAAAGTTGCACACCGTGCTTTCACTTCTAAAATTGAAGGCAAGCAATGGTTGGTCCGATAAAAGTTTCACGGCGCTATTACATCTCTTAGCGGACATGCTTCGGATGGAAGCGTATTGCCGATAACCACTTATTTAGCTAAGAAGGTTGTATGTCCATTGGGATTGGAAGTAGAAAGAATACATGCATGTCCAAGCGATTGTATACTCTATCGCAAAGAGTATACAGATATGCATGTATGTCCGTGTGCAAATCATCGCGATACAAGCGTAAAGGCCATGACAGCGAGGGCACCGTGGTGAAGAAAGGAGCTCCCGCTAAAGTGGTGTGGTATTTACCGGTAATACCTCGGTTGAAGCGTTTATTTGGAAACAAAAAGCATGCCCAACTGATGCGATGGCACTCAGAAGAGCGTAAAAAGGATGGAAAGTCGAGACACCTGCCGATTACGCCAAAGGAGAACCATCGATAGGCTCTTTAGGATGGACTTTGGGAATGAACCGAGGAATGTAAGGTTTGGGTTGAGTACGGATGGAATGAATCCTTTCGGTAACATGAGTAGTATTCATAGCACTTGGCCCGTGACTCTCTGTATCTACAACCTTCCTCCTTGGTTGTGTATGAAACGAAAGTACATTATGATGTCGCTTATCCAAGGGCCGAGACAACTGGCAATGATATTGATGTATACCTACAACCATTGGTGGAAGATCTTGTGATCTGTGGAGCGAAGGTGTACTGGTATGGGATGAGTACAAGCGAGTACTTCACCCTCGCGCATTGTTGTTTTGCACCATCAATGATTTCCCGCCCTTGGTAACCTATCCGGTCGTCTTGTAAAGGGGCCAAAGCATGCCCCATTGCATGGATGAAACCGCAAGTGTGTGGCTCAATAACTCGAGGAAAAGCGTGTACATGCATCACCGCAGTTCCTTCGCAGAATCACCCCTACCGCAATATGAAGAAACAATTCGACGGGACAAAGAGGATGGTATAGCTCAAGGCCTCCTCGTGGGAAGAGGTATATGATATGGTTAAGGATATTAATGTTGTACTTGGAAAGGAGAGAGTAATAATAAATCGAGGTCTCGTCTTGAGAAGATCACGTGGAAGAAGAGATCGATATTTTGGAACTTGCCTATTGGAAGGACTTAGAAGTTCGACCTTTGCATAGGCGTCATGCATGTAGAGAAAATGTATGTGATGACTTGATTGGTATTTTCTTTGAATATTCCTAGCAAAACTAAGGACGGATCAAGGCACGAAGGGACTGGAAGATATGAAAATCGGTGAGCTACATCCTCGAGACAACGGAAAGGCCGACTTTACCTCCCCGACTTTACACTCTATCCAAGAAAGAGAGAATGACCTCTGCAAATGCTTGCATGGTGTGAAAGTTCCATCCGGTTACTCATAAGCATCAAGAAACTGGTCTCGATGAAAGATTTGAAGTTAAGCGGCATGAAGTCTCATGATTGTCATGTGATGATGACACAAATGCTTCCTATTGCAATTAGAGGTATTTTGCACGAAAAGGTCCGAGAGGCAATCATGAGGTTGTGTTTCTTCTTCAACACGATTTCACGAAAGGTCATCGATCCCATCGGACTTTCGAATCGCAGAATGATGTGGTCAAGACACTATGCCGCTAGAGATGTATTTCCCTCCATCATTTTTCGATATAATGGTTCATCTCATTGTTCACCTTGTGAATGAGATAAATGTATGTGGCCCGTATTCTGCATCGGATGTACCCGTTCGAAAGGTACATGGGTATCTGAAGAAGTATGTACGCAATCGATCTCGTAGAGGGCTGCATTGTGGAAGGTTATGCAACCGAGGAGGTTATCGAGTTTTGCGTGGATTACATGGAGGGGTGGAACCGGTAGGAGTGCTGTATCTTGCCATGAGGGTAGGCTAGGCTGGAAAAGGGACGATTGGAAGAAATCAACAAATTCTTACGATCATGGATTGTTGAAAAAGCTCATTTCACGTCTTGCAACGATCGGTTGAGGTGTCCTCGTATATGGACATGCACAAGGATAAGCTACGAGAGGAAAATCGTGGATGATCGAGAGGCTTGGGTAACAAAAGAGCATAACCGTTTGTTCAATCATTGGTTCAAAGAGCATATGGTGGGAAAGAAACGAGTGTTGTGTTGAGGTGGTTGGCAAAGGGCCATCGGTACAATCTTGACATGGCAAGGATCGACATAAATGGATATACCTTTTACGAGATCTCGGGATAGCAAAAGCACTTACCAAAATAGTGGTGTCGCATAGATGCCTATGACAACACAGGCGATGAAGACTAGCTTCTATGGGTTCATAGAAGAGATTTGGGAGCTCGACTATTGTATTTTTAAGATCCCGATGTTTGGTGTCGTTGGGTACAACTCCCAAAGGGTGTCAAGGTGGACAAATGCGGCTTCACTACTTTGGACATCGAACATGTCGGATCTGAGAGCGAACCATTCGTACTTGCGAAGCAAGTAGCACAAGTCTTCTATGTAATCGACCCGACGGATAAGAAGCGACATGTAGTTCTTGAGGAAAAAGAAGGATCGTCGGAGTTGAGAATGTCGTGGATGAGGATGAGTACAACCAGTTTGACGAGTTGCCTCCTTTCGTAGATGGTAACATCAGGCTCGAGGAAGAGACCACTCAGGAAGCTACCTATCATCGCGACGATCATGAAGAAGGGCAAATTGTGAAAGAAAATAATTAGCTATATACGAGTAATGGCAATGTGATGTAAACAATATGCATTTGTATGGAGTAATAAAAATATGGTGTTATGCATTTGTGTGTAGTAATGGAAATGTGGGTCATTAATATATTTGGATTACATAGGTTATAGTACTATATTAGAATTATAAATGGTCATTACTGTATTAGTATTATATAGGGTATATTACTATATTAGGATTATATAGGGTTATTAATATATTAGTATTATATAGGGTATATAATATTTATTAGGATTAGATAAGGTCATTAATACATTAGGATTATGTAGGGTCATTACTATATTAGGATTATGTAGGGTATACTAGACACGTGGGCGCGGCGCTGCGCCACTATACATATAACGCCGATCGTAACGCTGAAATTCGGTCTTTACGCATATATGGTGTTATGCATATATAGACTAATATGTAAGTTTAGGAATTTTCGAAAAAAGACGGACTATTCTATAATCTTAGAAAAATTTTCGAGGCCCTTTCTGCAAAAAAACCCAGAAGTTTGGGCCCATTTCTGCAAAACAAACTGGATTTTCCATGTAAAATAGGACTACAATATATGTCAATTAACAGCATTGAATATATATAATATAATGTATTGCGCGAGATGGAGTCGAACCCAGGACCAGCCGGTGCGGGCTGAACGCTCTAACCAACCGAGCAACGAAATGTTTGTGAGCTGTGAGCGATATTTAATATATAAGCTTGATTAACCGCGGTTCTTCAAATCCAGTTACATTTATGTTAGGATAACTTTATCAGTGGCGGTTCGTATAAAGAACCGCCACGGATAATATATGTTTGATGGCGGTTCTTGTGAAGAACCGCCACGAGATCCCATTATCGATGGCGGTTCGTATAAAGAACCGCCACAGATAATATATGTATCAGTGGCGGTTCTTATTAAGAACCGCCACAGATTAATATATCAGTGGCGGTTCGTATAAATAACCGCCACAGATAGTATCAGTGGCGGTTCTTGTTAAGAACCGCCACGATATAACACATATGAAATGTCGCCGCACCGCTGCGTTGCCTAAACCCTTAGACTCCGTCGCTTCACTCTTCTCACAAACTCCGCCGCTTCACTCTTCTCACCGAGCCCGCGCGCCCGACGCCGCGCCCGCGCCCGCCCGCGACGCCGTTCCCTACTCCGCCCGGACGCCACCCCGACGCGCCCCTACTCCGCCCCGGACTCCGCCCCCGACGCCGCCCGGGACGCTGCCTACACCCGAAGGTACTTTACATTAGTAATGGGTAGATGTGCATCAATGTCCAAAGAAAAACCATGGAGTATTAGTGGTTGGCGTGTCCAAATCCACGAGTGCACTATCTTGATCTGTTGAGTGTACTTGCATGTCACTTGTTGATCTGCTTCGATGTGGTTCTTTAGTTTGGGCGGCAAAAATGGCAATGATCATTATAAAATTAACATGACTAATTAGGTAGCAAGTACTACATGACTCGAGTACATAAGTAGGTGAATCCCAGCGTTGGTAGGTAAGGATGGATAAGATCTGCCCGGCCTGCCATGACGACTCATGACTCATGAGCCGAGCTTGGTGTAAGCAAGTGACCATCATCCACGCCATCGGCTTCAGGTGAACCTACTCCTGTAGGTTTTGCATCCTTTCGTTGGCATTCATCTCTACCAAAACAATGACGACCAAGAGCAAAACCATAGGAGTTACCATTAGTCATGAGCTAGAGATTGTGTTGAAAGTTTTTTGAGGCTAGCTATTTGCTGCCACACAAAATGGCCCAAGACTTTGCAAGGACTTGACGAACGGCTAGCTTTGTGGCAGTAACTATTATTTGCACGTCTCTGTCTAGGGAAGTAGGTGAGTTGATTCCATCTGTAAGCCACAACCAACTCTACTAGTACTTAGTACTTACTAGTTAGATTTAGTAGAATCGCATGCGTTTGGTGCTAGTCCGCCTTGCGTTAGTGATGTGCCATCGGTGGGCAGTAGGGCCCTTGACGAGTTAAACTTCCGCACTTAACCCAAATGACCGCCAAATTGTAATGGTTCCATACTTTACCTCTTTGATTCGCACATCCAAGGTCGATATGGAGGAGCAATCCACCCGAGCACGAGCCCTAGCCCTAGCGGGTTCCTCAACCTCCACCCAACCACCGCCGTTGTTCTGCCGATCTTTGACATACCGTGGCAAGACCTCGTGGCGAGGAAGAAATAAGAAGCCGAAGGCGGTATACCATCTCGGAGGTCTCGGAAGTGGGGCCCTATTGCACCGCCAAAGTTCGTAGCAAAGTACGTAACAACTGCGGGTATATCGCAAGGAGAGAGTGCCAATCACCTTTTGGATTGGCACAAAGTGCCGAGACCATCAAAGCGGATCTATGGGCGAGCTCAAACAAACCTTGAATTCCCGAAGAAGATGAACACGCGTCGTCGGGATGCGTTGATGACCATGGATGCGGCATGGAGGAACTTCAAGGCGGTGAATACTACTTATGTGAAGAAAAACCGATCGGCCATCGGGACTACCCAAACTTAGAACCATATTGGGATGATTTCGTGTCGATGAAGCAAAGTGAAGCGACAAAAAGTCCAACGAGGATCACATAAACATCGGAAGAAGGAACATCCATCCACACGGACTTGGTGCGGGTGGGTGCGTTGGTAAAATCCCTCAATGGGAGAGGCGAAGCGAGAATCATTACAATGATCGGTGGTACAAGTCAATTGGCGGACTACGGACGAGTCAAGCACTACGTGCTAGCGAGGGCAAGTGTCACGTCCGGTGGGGCTTATCCTTCGAAATAGCGATGACGAAGCAATGTCGCAAAGGGTCCAGGAGTCAGACGTCGAGTCTTCCCAAGGAACATTCCAACGGATAGGAGAGCGGCGAACTAACACGTGCCATGGGAAACAAGGAGCATCACGGACGGACACGAGGTGTCGGGGTTAAGGTTCCGTGGAAGACAGATTCCCGAGCACCTTCACACTTACAAGAGTCGAAGAGAGCTAGAGAAGCGTTTGTCGAAATAGAAATGATGAAGGAAAAGATGCTTGAGAATTACAAGGCACAATAGAACAACAAGTACAACGACAAGTACAACAAGCCATGAGCGATGCAAGCAACGAATATTATTACGACCAGCCCTCCAATTATCGCGGCGATTGCGCATCCGCCCCACTTGTAGAACAGACATGGGTCATTATCACGTGGGCGACATACATGACCCCACACGTGCCGCTCACTTTGCCCGTCATGAACATATTCATTCAGTGATGCGGGCATAGCGTACCCATGCCAAGAAGGAGGTGTATTGCACAACTCTGCGATAAGCGCGGGATATGCAAAGGTCGGTGGACACGGTTAATCCCGGTTGCCAACCTCGGGCTAGAAATGCCCCGAGCAGCGAGGTTACAACTCTAGGAAGTGCCGTCCACTCATTCATCCAATGGCGCAAGCGTGACATCACCTTGGACCATCATGAAGTGCCTGTTCCTCCCGAGGTGAACACCGCGACCCCTCCCGAGGTGACCACGCGGCCTCTCTGCGGTGAACTCCGCGCCTCTCTCCGCAATGAACCTTCCTACTGTCCTACAATAAACCTCGCCGATCGTCACCAACACATCAGCAGTACAAAAGTTAGTGCGACAACTTCGGTTGACCGACTTAAAACCCCTCCTCTGAAGGCATGGCGAATAGACAAGCCATATCGGAGGTCGGTGAAGCGAGCAGTATGATGTTGTGTGCGAGAAAATGAAGGGTAAAGCGGTATCAAAGGACAAGTCTTTGAAGAAAGATGAAATACGAATTGGGAAGCCGTTTGTCACCCTTGAAGCTTCATAGTCTAACAAAGGTGCAGCTAAAGCGATTACATGAATGGTATATGGAGCGATCGAACCAACATGTACTCCGAAGGTGATCACCGCCATTTTCGAGAGGAACATTTCCACCATGAGGGACTGGTTGCTTCATGATAGAATTCAAATGACTTGCACAACATGTACTATCAAGATGCCCTCGGCGTGTCTCTTATGAGATCTTTGGTCACTTGTAAGTGTCAATATAAAAATCATTGTCTACATTCATGTAATACCGATAAATGTGATGTCTAAATCATTTGTTATGTAGATACGAGTTGATCGAACTAAAAAGAACCAAAGGGCGATGGCGTTCCTCGATCCGGAAGCGGTTTGCCACCTAAGTCAAAGAGTACCAAAGGAGGTCGAGGACTACGTATATAACGCTCTCATCAAACTCCAAGACAAGGAGTTCATACTTTTACCGTACAATTTCAAGTAAGTGGCTCACTAGCTAGTTCAACTACTTGTTGATCTCGTTCTTTGCTCGAGTTAGGACTAATGACTACGGCATCATACATGTGTATGTAGTTTCCACTTGGATTCTCGTAGTAATTACTCCGGATAAAAGCAAGATGTCGATCTTGGACCCACGGACAAAGATCCAAAAGACTACAAAGATATGACAAGTCTAGTGAATAGGGCCTTCAAAGCATATTGTAAAAGTGCTCGAGACACCGTCCTTTCCATAAATCACTAACAATCCGTACTAAATTTCCATGCGCACAAAAACAACTTTCCTATATCGCACCTCAAGTCAATAACTCCTTCAATGTCGTATAAGTTTATTCAATTTTTGCGATTACCAGCAAGCCGCCGAGAACAAATTTATGTGGGTACTTCGTGCCAATACATGCGCGAAATCTTAGGCTCTACAATAGTAAACAATGACGTAGAGGTTTGTCACGATAACATCACACATTGATTTGCACATCCCATTCTCTATATAAGCTCTTAAGACAAACTTTTTCTATCTATAGCGTTTGAAGTTGCCTACGGGAGGACTGGTTCCAAATGAAATCCAAGGCATTCAGGGACAGCTCGCCTACTTCATCATGAAGGAAGTAATCAACAAGAACGGCGAGTTTCATGACCTAGATAATAACGATGAAGTCTTCCATACTCATCTGCCACCTCCTGAGGCCCCTACCAACAGTGAAGACTCGTAGGCTTATAGTTCACAAAACTAGTTAATTTTTTTCTTACGGTGGTGTAAATTGATGTTTCATTGAATGTCAAGTTTAGTATTGGATGGCATGGCTTGCACATGTTCTAATTTCTGTCATTTGATTTAAGAAGTTGTGATTGATCTGCGCTTGTGTTGTTGCCCTTCTCCCGTGCGTGTGTGTGTGTTGATGGGTGGTGTGTGTGTGTGCGTGCGCTCTAGACGAGGAGCGCTCCCTTTATTGCTTTTCTTCGTGCCCTTTCATGATGGCTAGTAGAGCTTTTTATAGACGTGGGTGATGGATGAATACGGAAGAGCTCATTTCCAAACTGCACCATTACAAAGAGTTTATTTGATTGCTTGATTTAGTTGCCGAAGTTTCCTTTTGCATCTTTACCGTCCATTCATAAGAGATTTGATTACATGGTCCTTATATTTTTAGATGGTGTGTTTTACTCTAATGTATGATAGTAAATGCCATTAAAAATAGCTAAATGGAGATTATAGAAGGAAAAATAGTAAAAGTAGGATCAAAATTGTAGAACGATATGTATTTAGGAATAAAAATTGAAAAATAGAATGTCACATATTCAAAAATAGAGGGACTATAAACTAGCTAATGCATGTACAACATCCGGAGGATGCCACGGCATTCACATGGAATAAGGCGACAATGGATCGGCTAGATTTGTGATACAACAAAAGTGATCTATTTAGCGTTCCATAGTATGATATATAATGACTTCATTTACATACTCGAGAAATATTGATGCAAAGATGATCTGAACTAGAGAAGGGAGCAGTCCAGTGGAGGCATGCCCTACACCATCACCATGATCGAGCGCCTCATGCATAAGACACTTTAATTGTACATTGTAATTGTGTATATTGTAATTGTGTATATGCAAAATCTGTGATTGTAATTGTGATTGATGTATTATATGTAATTGTGATTGATGTATTGTATTGTAGTTGTGTATATGCAAAATCTGTGATTGTTGTACATTATAATTGTGTATATGCAAAATTGCAATTGTGATTGATGTATTATATTGTAGTTGTGTATATGCGAAATCTGTGATTGTTGTACATTGTATATGCAAAATCTGTGATTGGTGTATTATATGTTTCAGAGGGCATGGCTAGCAAACACGAGGCTAGCCCAAAATGCGATTTTTATTTTTTCACGTATTATCTGTGGCGGTTGGTGGATAGAACCGCCACGTATAATATAGTTATCTGTGGCGGTTGGTGTATAGAACCGCCACGTATAATATAGTTATCTGTGGCGGTTGTAGGAAAGAACCGTCACGAGATAGTGTAGTTATCTGTGGCGGTTGGTGGATAGAACCGCCACGTATAGTGTAGTTATCTCGTGGCGGTTGGTGGATAGAACCGCCACGTATAGTATTGTTATCTGTGGCGGTTAGTGTGTAGAACCGTCACGTATAACACTTATCTCGTGGCGGTTAGAAAACCGCCACTGATAATCCTCGATTATCAGTGGCACTATATCTGTGGCGGTTCAATAACCGCCACTGATGGCAGTTATGAACCGCCACTGATGACCTTTTTCAGTGTAGTGAGGAGTTCATAATTTTCTTATTAAGAATGAATCACTACCTAAGTCATGTGATGTTGTTCTACTCAGGAACCAAGGTGAGGGGAGCAGCACTACTACCGCAACAAGTTTGAGGCCAATTTGGAGTCAACCTGACAGCCTTGCTGTAAAACTATCATAACTTTCACATACAGAGTCCGTTGAAGGCATTCGAGTACTTGATTTGAAGAGGACGGCGAGACCTTTCCAACGGATCTAGTCCCACCTTCAGATTCATTGTTAGCATGTCACAATTATCAAAGGAAGGTGCTACTTCACCTGTTGGGCCAACTTGGGCCTTTTAATAGTGTTGGAATTGAGTCCAGGTGTTTGTGCGCCTCCCATCCTGTTGGCGTACAACCCTAGGCTGGCTCCTCCTAGGTCAGCACCCCCCTTTAGATGCTTATTTAATTTATCCGATCTCCCTTATGAGACTTAGGATTTTGTTTAGTTGTAGTTTTCCTAGTAAAAATATTTCGTATTCTCTTGTTCAGCTAGATCAACAACAATATCGTGCTTCGGAACCACTTATCAATATTAGTACCTCAATTATATTTGCAATTTTAAATTGCTCTTTATTTTGTTATTGTTTCTTCTTTGATTGCTTGCAGGAATTAATCTTCGTGATCAGGTCGATCGTGCTTCTAGTTAGGTCGATAATAATCCCATAATTGGTTCAGCGATTGCTTGACGTATCAGTCGTGTATGTTTGGTAGTTGGATCGTGTGAGTCATGTCCACAAATTGAAGTTATCCTTCTCATCGAAAGATCAGGATCCCAACAACCCACATTAGTTGGTATCAGAGCACAAGTTTACCGGTAACGACCCACATTTTCGCATAAATGCAAAAATAGAGATCTAATGTGCATTCCGTACTAGTCCCATGATCAGTAGCTAGTACGCACATACACAACAATTGGAATCACAACCATACAACAAATATTATTAAACGGAAACTATTATACAAAGAAAATCTTACAACTCAGAGCAAATGGCAGCAAAAGAAGCAAAGTCTTGTAGTGTGCCCATCCAAACCTGTGGGCAACTGACAAGGCATAACCCTTAGAAAGATCACATCAAATAAGCTCCCGCAACCTGCGACGAAAAAGAGACTTTGAAGCCTCGCTAACTCTTCCACCTAAAATAACATATAAGCAAGGGTGAGTACTTACGTACTCCGCAAGACTTTAGCAAAACCTATAATATATGCAGGCCATTTCAAAGGAAAGGCTTCTACGATTAATTTGAATAAAGCGAAATTGAAATTGTAAAACAGGTTATCATTTGCTAACGGAATTTATAAGAGCAAGTTGATTAATAAGAAATAGATACAACATAAGCAATACTCACAGTACTCCATGACGTGAGTTCCGAATAATCCAAACCATGATGTCCATCAATGTCGGCCCTTTGACATAAAGCAAAAGTTGCTAAAACAAGTTCAAACCAAACCCATTTTAGAAAATACCAAAGACTCTAACATTGGAATGACTTCACCAAGTGCCCATGACCGCGGGCGCGGCTAATCGATTAGATCTTACACTCTGCAGAGGTGTACAACTTTACTCACAAGGAATGATCAACCTTTTCGCCAGATCAATTAACACACTTCCTTTGGTGTGTCGGCAAGGAGATCATACAGAGCCGTTACATTACTTAGACATGGCTTTGAACCAGCCCGGGATGATTGACCCTCGCCACGGAAACAGAAACACTCACCCAAGCCGTGGATCCACTTTCGTCACACCCAACACCACGTTTCTGTTCATGGCAAGGCGTACACCGTTGCATTGATATGTAAAAACCCCTACAAGCAGACCTAGAAAGGAATGCCTGTGCAATCTCCCGCCTTCTTTAGATGCAAAGCCACATCTAAATAACTTAATATGCTAAGACCTGCCTATACCAGCTCTCGTGGTTGTACGAAATCTTGGATCTACCGTCCCATTGCTCGGTCTTTAATCCGACAAGGGCGATACTCCACCCTACACTACGTGCAAATCCCTCTGCACAACCGGCTATTGCCAATAATCACCTGCGTCAAACCATAGTTTTATTTTGGGTTTTTAATCAAAATACCAGCAACCATTAGTTCCATATAAAACATTTCATGAAACAAATGTTGATTTGATCATGTGCCTCAAAGATTCTAAAGCATGGCTAAGCATAGATAACATGATCGCATATACCCAAGATGACATTAAGTATTGTCAAGCCTTATTCTATGGTTATCAGGTTCACATGTGCATAATTATCAAGGAGTTTCATGAGACAACATGTATATCTACCAATACCACAAAATAGCGAATTTACATAAAATAAGCGCATGCATGAAACAATTTGATAAACAACATGATAATTAAATATTGGGATCAATATGATCAAAGGGATGCTTGCCTTGCTTAATCATTGCTTACGATGAAGCCGAGGTTGAAGCTGACGTAGGCGATGACAGAGTTAGCAACGTCGGGTTCCACACGTCGTTCAATGGCAATAAAGCAAATAACATACTTCAATAAGGGCAAAAAGAATACAAATAGAAAACCAAATAAAGATTCGCTGAAGAAAATAGGAACATTATAGGGTTTGGATTAGATGATTTCAAGATCTCGCGCTTTAAATAATTAAACAATCATACCGCTAATAGCTTTTAGGTTGAGCGACAAACGATTTATATTCTTGCTTTACGAATTCAACAGGCTAAAATTATGAACTATTGTATTTATAATTACGAATTCTAGATGCTAAAATTATTTGGATTAATAGAATTAAAACATTAGTTAAAGGGTTATGCAAATAGCACTTAGCCTTAAGTGATTTGCATAAGAAGGGGTTTTGAATAAGTTATAACTGATAAGTTAGGTTACTGATTATAAATTCGTGGTTTAAAGAAGGTTCTGATGATACAAATATCTTAACTATAGATTTCTTCATTATTACCGATTCATATTATAAAGTTTAGAAACCAAACACTTAAGGTTATTTAGCTAATTGGATTTATATGAAAAGTACGACGAAACAAGATTATTTCTTCATAATAGGGTAGTCTATACTTTGGATAGCAATCCTAAGCTGATTTCATAAATTTTTGGGTTTGGACGAGACATTAAAAAAGCTTATATGGTATTATAAGATTTATAACATGGAATCGGGTTACTAAGGTGAAGTGAACGATTAATACTTAGGGTTATTGCACTAGCTGGATTTAGATGAAAAGCAGGTTGTAATTAAAATATTTATCCAGAACATGATAGTACATATCCTAAATATCATTTCTAAATTGATCTTCATAATATTTGCATTAAGACGAGATATTTTATGAGCTGCCGAAAAGGCTTAAGTGTTTCTACTACTCAGAAAACATAACATTTAGGGCTATGTTGCTAGTTCATTTTATATGCAAACCATAGTAAAACGAAATACTTTCTTTAGGATATTGTAGTATGCACTTTATAGAGTATTTCTATGCTGTTTTCATAATTCTTTGCATTTGGACAAGTTATTTAATTTGCTGCTGAAAAGGTATAAACGACCACAAAGGTAACATCGTAACAATTCGGTTTTCATTTTAAGTTTGCGACTACACCTTATAGGATAATTTATCCATTTTTCAGGCGTAAGTAGGGTATGATCCTAAGAGTGTTTTAAAGCTAATTCCACGATATTTAGCTTCTATCCGAGATGTTTTCGATTTAAGTGATCATTAGGGTCTAATATGGACTTACTTCAAATTTACACAAACATAATGTATTTTTACATAAATAGCAAGGATATTATTTTTTAGGTTATTAGGATTTGGTTTTGTCAAATTTGAAGTTAGTTTGTGAAAGTTATGACTATTTGGATTATACAAGTATTGGAACTTCAACTATTTGGTTAAGTGTTGATCATGACTTTATTGTAATGATTCTTGCTGGATAAAATAGTTTGATTACATTAGATATTTAGAATCTAGTTTCTTATCTTGACTTTGCTCTTCATATATATATATATATATATATATATATATATATATATATATATATATATATATATATATATATATATATATATATATATATATATATATATATATATATATATATATATATATATATATATATATATATATATATATATATATATATATATATATATATTCTTTTACATGGAGAAAGCTTATGGTCTTTATTCAGATTAAATTTGTTATGTAACGTCCAAGTGTTTTTCACTCAAAAGCATTTTAGCAGTACTAACTCAACTTCATAATCCATTCTGAAATATATGCACCTATGCATTTGTGTACTACTGCTAGCTATTATATGCATACATATACCCATGTATCTTCTATTTTAGAATCATATTCTATTCATGAAACAATTCAAATCAAAATCATTATTTAAATATTTTGATATATTTAGGAGTACTACTGTCCTATTAGCATTTAGAAATCAAGTCTACTGATTTTGGATTTCTTTTGCATAGACTATGTATTTGTGGCGACCCCCATTTTTACATACATGCAAAAATGGAAATCTAATGTGCATTCCGTACTAGTCTCATGATCAGTAGCTAGTACGCACATACACAACAATTGGAATCACAACTATACAACATATTATTAAACGGAAGCTGTTATACAAAGGAGATCTTACAACTCAGAGCATATAGCAGTAAAAGAAGTAAAGTCATGTGGTGTGCCCATCCAAAACCCGTAGGCAATTGACAAGGCATAATCCCTAGAAAGATTCGATGAAGAAAATCTCGCAACCTGCGACGAAAGGAATCCTCGAAGCTTCGCTAACTTATCCACCTAAAAACAACATATAGGCAAGGGTGAGTACTTTCGTACTCTGCAAGACTTTAGGAAAACCTATAATATATGCAGGCCATTTCAAAGGAGGCTACTACGGTTAATTTGCATAAAGCAGAATTGATATTGTAAAATCAAGTTATTTGTAAACGGAATTTGTAAGAGCAAGTTGACTGATATGAAATAAGTAAAGCATAAGTAATACTCACAACCCTTCGCGAGCATCGAATAATCTAGAAATGGAATCCAACAATGTCGATCCTTTGACAAGAAAAGCAACAGCTGCTAAACAGGTTCCAAACCACAACCCATTTTAGAAAATACAAAACATTTAACTAGTGCAAGTTCACCAAGTTTCCCATGACTGAGGGGACAGCTAATCGATTAGATTTACACTCTGCAGAGGTGTACAACTTTATCCACAAGTTATGACTTTTTCTTTTTGCCGCAAGTTTCACGCACCTTTGGCGTGTGGCCAGAATGTTCATGACGAAAACCTTTACATTATCTAAGGTAACTTTGCACCAGCCCGGGACGTCAAGCCCTCGCCATAGAAATAGAAACACACACCCAAGACGTGGTTCCTTTCACATCACACCCAACACCACGTTTCTGTTCATGGCAAGGCGTACACCGTTGCATTGGTATGTAGAAACCCCTACAAACAGACCTGGAAAGGAATGCCTGTGCAATCTCCCGTCTTCCATAAATGCAAAGTTAAACTATATAACTTAATTGGTTTAAGGATGTCCCATACCAACACTTGTGGTTGTACGGATTATCTTGGATCATACAACACAAAGTTCGGTCCTTAAACCGACACGGGCGATACTCCACCCTACACTACGTGCAAATCCCTCTGCACCTCCGGCTATTGCCAATAATCGTCCGCATCAAAACCATAGTTTTATTTTGGGTTTTTAATCAAAATACCCATAACCAACAGCTTCAATTCCAACATTTTCCATTTGTCAAGAAACAAATTTTGATATGATCATCAACCTCTTTAGTTCTAAAAGCATGGCTAAGCAAGGATAAAATGTAATCGCATATACCCATGGTAACATTAAATAATGTCTATGCTTAATCTATGGTTATCAAGGTTCATATATTCATACTTACCCACAGAAAATCAAATAAAGATTCACTGAAGAAAACAGGAATACTTTAGGGTTGAATTATGATTTTAAGATCTCATGATTTAGGTAATTACATATTCATACGCTTAATGACTTTATGACAAACAAAACATGGTTTCTTTTATAGATTATCTATTCTTGATTTACAAATTCAAGAGGCTAAAATTATGAATTCTTGTATTTATAACTTCGAATTATAAATGATAAAATTATTTGGATTAAAAGAATTAAAACACTAATTAAAGTGGTTATGTGAATAGCACTTAATTCCTCAAGTGATTTTGCATAAAAAGGATTTTGAATAAGTTAGACCTGTTAAGCTAGGTTACTGGATTTATCCATGGTTTTTAAGAAAGTTCTGGTGATACAAATGTATTGGCTACAAACTTCATTATTACAAGGCTCACTTATTCATATTATGAAGTTCATTAATCATAACACTTAAGGTTATTTGGCTAACATGATTTACATGCAAAACATGATGAAATAAGATTATTTCTTTGAAAAGGATAGCATATACTTTGAAGAACATATCTAAGCTAATTTCATACATTTTAGTGTTTAGACGAGATATAATACTCATTGTCGAAAAAGCTTATATGATATTAAAGGTTACGCCGACCATAATTTTTAAGGGTATTGAACTAACAGGATTTAGTTTAAAAGCAAGTTGTAAATAAAATATTTTTCTAGAATATGATGGTACATATCCCAAATATCCTTTCTAAACTGATCTTCATAATATTTGCATTTAGACGATGAAAAAGCTTGAGTGTTTCTATTACTACATGACAAAGGTTCAGTTTTTGGTATAAGATTGCAACTACACTTTATAAGATAATTTACCCATTTTTCAGGCATTAACAGGATATGACACTAAATGTGATTTAAAGTTGATTTTGCGATAATTGGCTTTTATCCGAGATGCTTTTCCACATAAGTAATCATTAGGGCCTAACAAGGACTTCAATTCAGATTAGCACAACCATAAGATATTTTTGCATAATCAGGAAGGGCATTGTTTTTCAAGGTTATAGGATTTGGTTTTGTCAAATTTGAAGTTAGTTTGAGAAAGTCATGACTATTCAAATTATACAAGTATTAATACTTCGACTACTAAACATTTACTGTTTTCTATGATAAACTCTAAATATTATTATACATCTGGAATCCTTGTGATGCTAGGAGTATAACAAAATTGGTTTGGTGACTATTTGAATTCATTCGATCTATATTATAATTATTTGGTTTTCTATGCATATGTATACATCTTACACTTAGGTTATTTCATACTTTTCAAAAGAATTCAAATCAAGCTCACTTATTAATTATTTTGGCAAACTCAGGTATTCTACTGTCATACTAATATTTAGAAATAAATTTTACTTATTTCTCCTTTCTTTCATACAAGTTATGCATATTTGAATTTCTAGTGTATTAAATGAAATCTTTAATAGAAAGTAGTACAAACATAAATGAAATTTAAATATTTTTATATATCTGAACTTATGGAAGAATAAGGATTTCAATAAAATTTGTTTCATTCAATTCCAAGTTTGTTTGCAGAAATTTTATATAGAGCATATCTTTAGTCCTTTCTTTCAAATTTGAATTTTAATTTCACCCAATGAACATTTTCAAAATATTATTGGATATTCTGAAAGTAACTGATTTTACATGAATATAGAAATTTATTTCATTCAATTTGGAGTTATAATGCAAAATCTATAAGCATTTGAATTAACTCGGTTTCTGAAAATTAAAACGAAATTCAGAAATACGCTTTCACAGAAGGGAAAACGCCTTTACCGGTTTGGAGTGATTTCAATTGCGCCGCTGACAAAGAGGGCCCACAGCGTAGTGAGCAGAAACAGAGGAGGCGGCTAGGGCAGCTCGTCGGCGGCGAAGGCGCGGCGGAGGGGCTCGGCCGAGAGCTCGAGGAGCACCAGGGCGGTGGTGCGCACACAACGGTGGAGTCAGATGGTGGCGGTGATGGTGGAATGAGCTACCACCGGGAGGGGGCAGCGACAATGGTGGAAGATCACCGGAGAAGAAGAATGGGTGAATCTCCGGCCGAATCGGTAACACGGTGAGAATCAGTGGGTCGCCTGAGCTCCATTTTGGTGGTTGGTTTGCTCGGAGGAGTGACGAGTTGGGCCGCCACCGTGCGACTGGAGTTGGAGAAGAAGTCGGTGCGGCGGCGTTGCGGGCAAGAAGAGTTGAAATCGATGAGCGAGATGAGTTCGGTGATGCTCATAGATGCCACGGTTGCGAGGAATTTGATAGGGGCTCACCGGTTTTGCTCAATCACCAAATTCCCCTTTTCGGGTGTTCTGGCAACAGGGGCGAAGAAGGAAGAATTCCTGGCTTTTGAGCTCGAGCTGGCGAATGGTAAGGGAAGAGCGGCTCATTGTGACACTAGCCCAGTATTTATAATCGACGATGGATGGCAATACAGGGTTTGAACGGTAGAAAAGAGTTGCAGCTCGGTTCTGTTGCTAGGCGACAATCTGGTGCAGCTTCCTCTCCGGCACAGAGGCGATGTGAGGTTGACAAGGTATGGCGCAGGAGAACCAAGGGCAGGCGTGGCGCCGATGGATGTGCGGGCGGCGCGGAGCATTGAATTGGTGGGGAGAAGCGCGAGAAGGCTCGGGAGCACTCGGCTGCAAGGAGGAGAAGAGAGGGGGAAGGATTCTAGCTATAACATCCCAGATTTTCTGTTGTTCCAAAAATTATTTTAAAATTAATTAAAATCAAAATTTGGATTTTCCTTGGTGTTCTAATTAACCTGGCATCCATATCCTCCCGAAACTGGAGTTCAATTCTTTATCGTCCGCAAAGTTAAAATTCCATATTCCGATCCTTATTCGAAATTTCACCCGAGTTCCAAAATGCTCTAAAAATCTCAAAACACATTGAATTAGGTTTAAAATATTCTATAATGATTTTGGGAATTTTCCAAGATTTATAGAATCTCTTTGCTATTTTATCTCTCGTGCTTTCATCAAATCCATTATATTCGTCCTAAAATTATCTAAATTTCAAAATTCATCCAAAATAAGTGAAACCAATTTTATTGGGTTCCATTTTACTCATTAGGATTTTTAGGATCTTTTTCAGTATTTTTAGATCTTGTTATCTATTTTATCTCGCGCGCTTTAGAATCTGCACTGTTCATCTTCCCCAAGTGTACAGCACCTGTTCAGGTCTCAACTTTATGTCTAGCTCCAACTTCAAACCTCTATATCTCTCAATATACTGCATCAAATCAAGTGGGAGCTGAAGCATCGTGACGGCGTCGTACTGGAGATCAAATACCCTTCCGTTACCCATCCTTAATCCGAGCGAAACGGTCGCAATTAACCGTTAATGACAATTTTTTGCTCGGTCATTATCTCGGGCGTTTCTTCACCTCACCGTGTGTGCGGGTACTTAAAAGTTTTGTCTTGCTGTCCTCTACCACGTGCTCACCTTGCCCCTTTGATTTAGTGCCTTTTTCCTTTCCAAAACTCACGAAAACCGCAGCCCGACGTCGACCAAAGACACCGGCGAGCCAACTTTTGATCCGGTGAGCCAAATCAAATTCCGTTCACGTCATTTTGTGCATCTTGTCGCAAAGATCAAAAGCCCTCAAGAAAATTTGGGTTTCATTACAGGACGGCGACGAATTTGACGTTTGAACACCGTCGGCCTAACCATCTTTGCGGCGTTGATTTGTCGTCTCCGGTAATCCTCTTCGAAATCCGATTTCACTTTTGGATTCGCGGCGTCGAGCTCTTCATGATGCTCACCTTATCTTCCATTTCGCTGGCCGGCCGCCCCTGGCCCTATCTCCCCATGCGCCATGAATGTCGCTCTGTTATTCGCGAGTGAACAGTACTACTACAGTGTTTTTCCTTTTTTTGATTTTTCCTTCTAATCCAACTTCAAATGACCCATTCTCTTCCCTCGTAACTCCGAATCGAGTGATTCAAATTGCTAAATTTATCTAAATTAATCCTCTATCTGCCAGTATTTTTATTATAATTTTTAGTTTCTATTTATTTTATTTTATTCATTTCGTGCACCGTTTTGCGCGTAGTAGAAGAAGCGGTCGTCGTCGCCGACGAAGGAAAAGACCTCCAGAACAGCGCAGCGCACTTCGTCGACAAAGGCAAGTCTCCTTGACGCACGTTGATCCCATTGTTTATAACTGTTTTATAAAATGTTTACAACTTGCATGGCTATTTACATAAACCGATGATGTTAAAATATAGAATGTTAGTTATGCCCATTTCGAAATAACATCCTTGCTGTTTCATTACCATGTCTTTGTAGCCTTAAGATTTAATCATGAAATCATGTATTATGTGATTAACCTTGTTTCGTACGATAGACTATGCTTAGGATTGACGTTGATCAAAATGCCTATGGTGGGATAAATTCTAAAATGTTGTTGAAATGTGTTTTATCGAAACTGTAGCAAGGTGATTGTTGCTGTGTTTGTAATATAAAAATAAAATAAAAATGGTTTAGATTGGGGCGGAATGGTTTGTCAGGCGGGTGCGGATGGAGCACTGGTTCTGGTTTGTGAAAGCCGCCCTAATCAATTTAAGGACCGACGCTTATGACTGTCCATTCTAAGCATTACCGTGCAACCTCAAGTCTATAATGGGTACGACTTGGCTGAATAATTTGTAGAAACCAAACTTAGACTCGCCAGTTGGTGGAATGTGAGTGCCGGATGGAGGCATGTTGTATTTCTCACACGACGCAAGAGGGGGCTTCTGTACTGGGTGGATGGAACCCTAACAGCGGTGAAACATCAGCGGGTGGGTCGGGTTAGGCGTATACATTGTAAAGGCCTTGTCATGATCTCTCTGCCGGCACACCAATGGAAGTGTGTTCATAGCGCTTGGCATTAAAGAGATGATCATGTCTTGTGGGTAAAGCTGTACACCTCTGCAGAGTAAATCTATTCGAATAGCCGTGCCTACGGTCAAAGGCAAAGCGAAGAATGCTTTCATACTGGTAGACTTGGTTTTGGTTTTCAAAATAACTGATGCTTTGGGATTCGGGAGTGGTTAGAACTCTCGAATGTTTATTTGGCGGATTGAGCCAATCAGGTAGATGGAACCTGTTTTGAATCATGACAGATGGAGTCATGTGATGGTTTAACAAGATCTTTCAAAATGGGCGGTTAGAGCCTGTATACTAGTGTTGGTAGTTGGAACCTTCACTAGAGTTAGAAATAATTTCAAATGTACAAATAATTGTTAAAACTGCTTTGTAAAAATTATTATCAATAATGTTAAATCCGGCTTTGTGCAAAAGAACCCTATTAAGCCTTCCTTGGAAAGCCCTTCATGATGCATTTTCCCAGACTTGCGGAGTACGTTTGTACTCACATGCTACACAAAATTTTGTCATCGTGAGAATTATCAAGATGCGATCGAAGACAATGAATTCTATGGCGAGGAGTTCGTTGGAGATCGCCAAGATAACTAAGCGCGCTCCTAGTAAATGCGCTGTGGTGTCTTTTGGGTTTTATCTTGTTGTTTTTGGTTCATTGCTGAGAACTCGGTCATGTGACCGGAGATGTAATAAATAGCCATGTGGTGGTAGTTTATATTTATGTTTTTTTTCTCTTCGTTACATTACTCGTTATGATAATCACCGCCTTTGTGTGTACTAGCAAGCGATCTAGGACTAGTACGTAAATACACAGGAGATTCCGGATGGTAAATCTGGGGTCCCACAGAGGTGGTATCAGAGCCTGGACGACTGTAGGACGCAACTTAGTTAGAATAGCAAAGCCTTAAGGATTAATATTTTTATAAAAATATACTTATAAAATTTTTTTAGGTTCCTTTGCTTCTACCTTTTGTCTTAGCGTCTGGTCTTTGCCTCATCCTTCATTTGAAATTTGTTTACTGACCTTGTCCCATTTCAAAATTTTAGATGTCAGTTTACACCATCTTTGCCACATCAGCTGGAGGATCCCTCCCCTCGTGTTTTTGTGGAGAGCAAGGGGAGTAGTTAGTCTGGCTTAGCACCCTTCCTTTTGTTCACGTTTAGAACGATGAATAAGTTGTGCGATGGACTGTATCGTTCTTTTACGCATTTGTGAGACAGCCATTTTCTCTTTAAAAGCTATTTTGGTTTAAATAAAGATTTTAGTTGAAGTTTCCTTTCTTTTGTTGTGTTTTTGTTTCGGTGGATGTTGTTTAGTCCCCTGTTTTCTTATCTTTGCTTTTCCCTCTTTCCTCGTGCTTTTTCCCGTCCTTGGTTTGGATGGAGAACCTGGCGAGGTCGTGTGAGAGGAAGAAGAGGAGGCCGCGATCGTGGTCGTGGAAGAGTGCAGATTCAAGAGGAAGTTCTGTGGGCGACATTTCGGAAGGTAACCAAGTACCGCCACCTCCAGTATGTGAGAACCAAGTGCCACCCCACCCCAACCAACCGCCAAGCATGGGCGGATGATGGCCATGCAAATGCAAATTCTGCAAGCTTTGGCACAAAATCTGTTGAATCCGCCTCAAGCAGATCCTAGCTCGGTAGCCATACTCACCCACCCAGATCTAAGTTTGGGAATTCATGAGGACGGACCCCAACTTTCGCAGGATGAGTGGACCCTTTGGAGGTGACGATTGGTTAAAAGATGTAGAAAAGAAGCTTTACTTAGCCCAGTGTGATGAATTTGAGAGTGTCTTATATGCCTCTCATCGGTTGAAAGGAACATTGCAAGTTGGTGGGAAAATTACCTCGCGCCTACGAGGAAGCCCGAGCATCACTTGGAATGAATTTGTGGAAGCTTTTGGGCTACCCATATTCCCAAGGGATTATGGAAATGAAGAGCGTGAGTTTCACAAGCTGCGACAAGAAACCTTCGATCTCGGAATATCGAATCGGTTCACCCGACTTTCTCGTTATGCTACGAAGATGTTGCCACGGATGAGGCTAAGATTTGGCGCTTCATGGAGGTCTTGACCCCAATATCAAAGTACGGTGGTATCAAACGACTTCCCTTCATTCCGGCACATGGTGAACAAAGCTTTGATCCAAGAGGATGCTCGTCGGTTGTTTGAATCAAGAAAGAGAAGTTGATGTTTCAAGCGCAAACAGTGGTGCGTAGCTCCAAACCCGTTTCTTCGACCTCGATCCAGGCGGCGGTAGCCACCAATACTTCCGGGATCCCAATGTCCACTCCTCGTCGATTCACTCAAGCCCCTCACGACAATACAGAAATCAAGTTCGGAAGAGCAACGCAAGAATCGAGAGTCAATGCTTTAATCTGCAGGGAGATGGGACATTACGCTAGTAATTGTCCCGAAGCGTTAAGTTGTGACCCGATTCGGTTCAACACAGGATCTACTCACTCGCGCCCAAAGACCGATTACGGGAAGAGGAACGCCACAGACTCCACGTACTTCTCGCACCATCGGAAGAGGGCGTGTTAATCACGTCCTTCTTGAAGAAGTTCGGGACTTTTGATGTGATGTATGGTAAGTTCTTCGTCAATTCAGTTCCTGCTTGAGTATTGTTTGATTCTGGTGCTTCGCATTCATTCATATTAGAGTATTTGGCTAGAAAGCATGGATGGGATACAGTTCAGCTTAGAAATCCCTTGCTAGTTCAATCCCCTGGTAAAGAACTAAGAACAACTGCTATTTGTCCAAAAATAGATATAATTATAAAAGGGGCAAAGTTCCTAGCGAACTTAATATTATTGGATACTAAGGGTATAGAAGTCATCCTTGGAATGGATAGTTAACCAAGTACAAAGGGTCGAGATAGGTGTGCTAGTAGAGCTATCTCCTTACTAGTCTGAGGAATTCAGTGGAGTTCTGTCTAATCTCTTCCTAAAGGGGTAGTACCTTGAACCGACTAAAAGGTACATCTTTGGAAAATGTGCCCACAGTGAATGAATACCCAGATGTATTCCCAGAAGATTTGCCTGGTATGCCACCAAACCGGGATATTGAGTTTATGATTGAGCTTGTACCTGGTACATCTCCTATCTCGAAGAGGCCTTATCGGTTACTGCTAATGAATTAGCGAGATGAAGAAACAGATTGAAGAAGCTGCAGGAGAAAGGCTTTATAAGACCAAGTTTATCACCTTGGGGTTCACCGGTAATCTTCGTTAAGAAGAAGGATGGTAGTCTGAGAATGTGCATAGACTACAGATCACTGAATGAGGTCACAATAAAGAATAAGTATCCTTTGCCAAGGATAGATGATCTATTTGATCGGTTGAAAGGAGCTCAGGTTTTCTCAAAAATAGACTTAAGATCGGGATATCATCAGCTCAAGACAAGAAAAGAAGATATTCCGAAGACAGCCTTTACTACCCGTTATGAATTGTACGAGTTTACAGTGATGTCCTTTGGATTAACAAATGCACCGTCATATTTCATGAATTTGATGAACAAGGTGTTTATGGAGTTTCTGGATAAGTTTGTTGTCGTGTTTATTGATGACATTCTTATCTATTCCAAGAATGAGAAAGAGCATGAGGATCATTTGAGGATAATTTTGGAAAAGCTCAGAGAGCATCAGCTTTATGCTAAGTTCAATAAATGTGATTTTTGGTTGAAGGAAGTTGCTTTCTTGGGTCATGTTATTTCTGCTGGAGGAGTAGCAGTAGACCCTACGAAGGTGAAGGATGTTTTGGATTGGAAGCAACCTAAGTCAGTTCCGGATATTAGAAGTTTTCTTGGATTAGCAGGCTATTATCGGCGTTTTATTGAAGGTTTTTCCAAGATAGCGAGACCTCTCACTCAACTTTTGAAGAAGAAGAAGAAGTTTGAATGGACTAAATCTTGTGAACAAAGTTTTCGAATTGAAGAAGAGGTTAACTTCAAAGACACGGTACTTGTTCTCACGGATATTCATAAGGATTTTGAAGTTTCTTGCGATGCCTCAAAGCAAGGTCTCGGATGTGTATTGATGCAAGAAGGTAAAGTCATAGCTTATGCCTCAAGACAACTGCGACCCCATAAAGAAAATTACCCAACTCATGATTTGGAGTTAGCAGCAGTTGTGCACGCACTCAAAATTTGGAGGCATTATTTGATTGGGAATCGATGTGAGATTTATACGGATCATAAGAGTTTGAAATACATTTTTACTCAGCCGGATCTAAATTTGAGGCAGAGAAGATGGTTGGAATTAGTTAAAGATTATGATATTGGTATCCATTATCATCCTGAAAAAGCTAATGTTGTTGCGGATGCTTTGAGCAGGAAAAGTTATTGCAACAATGTTATGGTTCAGGAAAGTCAACCAGCACTTCATGAAGAGTTCAGACACCTCAACTTGGAATTGGTAAATGAAGGTTGTGTTTTCAATGTCGAAGTGCATTCAACCCTGGAAGATCAAATCAGAGAGGCTCAAAAGAATGATAGTGGTATCTTGGACCTAAAAGATGGTATGAAGAAAGGAAAATTTCCTGAATTTTCTGAAGATGAGAAAGGTACTGTCTGGTCAGGGAAAAGAATAGTAGTCCCTAATCAAAAAGAGATCAAAGATGTAATTTTGAAGGAGGCCCACGATTCGGTTTATTCTATTCATCCAGGAAGTACCAAGATGTACGCAGATTTGAAGGAGAAATATTGGTGGACCAATATGAAAAGAGAAGTTGCTGATTTTGTGGCACATTGTGATATTTGTCAGCTTGTTAAAGCAGAACATCAGAGACCAGCCGGTTTATTGCAACCTTTGCAGATTCCTGTTTGGAAATGGGAAGAAATAGGAATGGATTTTATCACGGGACTTCCCAGAACTAAGTCCGGATATGATTCAATATGGGTTATTGTGGATAGATTGACTAAGGTTGCACACTTTATTCTGTGAAGACAACATATCACGGTGATAAACTCATGAGCTATACATGGCCAAAATTGTATGTTTGCATGGTGTGCCAAAGAAAATCGTGTCGATCGAGGTTCCCGATTTACCTCGAGGTTTTGGCGAGAGTTGCATGAGGTTACGGGCACAAACCTAAACTTGATCTGCTTACCATCCTCGAGACGGATGGTCGACGGAAAGGATAAATCAAATACTAGAAGATATCTTTGAGAGCTTGTGCTTTGACATACGATTCATCTTGGGATCAGAATTTGTCGTATGCGAAATTCTCGTACAATATGATTACAGTCAAGTCTAAAGATGGCACCGTTCGAAGCTCTCTACGGAAGAAAATGCCGAACACCGTTGTATTGGAAAGAGACAGAGGGGGGACAAGTAATCGGGCCTGATATTCTGAAAGAAGCAGAAGAGCAAGTGAGAGTGATTCGTCAGAATTTAAAAACAGCTCAGTCAAGGCAGAAAAGTTATGATGATAATCATCGTCGGGATTTAAGCTTTGCACCTGGTGATCATGTGTATCTGAAAGTTTCACCCCTAAAGGGAATGCGTCGTTCCAGAGTTAGCGGGAAGCTTGCACCTCGCTATATCGGTCTCCAGTGGTTGCCAGAAGAGAAGTTGCTTATAAGTTGAAACTTCCTCCGCAGTTGTCTGATGTGCATGACGTATTTCACGTGTCTCAGTTGAAGAAATGCCTCAAAATTCCAGAAGAACAGATGTCTTTGGAGAAATTGGATTTCAAAGAAGACCTGTCGTATCCAGAGTATCCAGTCAAAATCTTGAATGAAGCTGAGCGTCGAACCAGAAGCCGAGTGATCAAGTTTTGCAAGGTTCAGTGGAGCAACCATTCTAAGAAAGAAGCAACTTGGGAGCGAGAAGAGGACCACAGAGCCGAGTTTCCCGATCTCTTTCTTTCTTCGTCCGAATCTCGGGGTCGAGATTCTCTCTAAGGGGGTAGGTTTGTAACATCCCAGATTTTCTGTTGTTCCAAAAATTATTTTAAAATTAATTAAATTCAAAATTTGGATTTTCCATGGTGTTCTAATTAACCTGGCATCCATATCCTCCTGAAACTGGAGTTCAGTTCTTTATCGTCCGCAAAGTTAAAATTCCATATTTCGGTCCTTATTCGAAATCTCACCCGAGTTCCAAAATGCTCTAAAAATCTCAAAACACATTGAATTATGTTTAAAATATTCTATAATGATTTTGAGAATTTTCCAAGATTTATAGAATCTCTTTGCTATTTTATCTCTCTCGCTTTCATCAAATCCATTATATTCGTCGTGAAATTATCTAAATTTCAAAATTCATCCAAAATAAGTGAAACCAATTTTATTGGGTTACATTTTACTCATTAGGATTTTCAGGATCTTTTCCAGTATTTTTAGATCTTGTTATCTATTTTATCTCGCGCGCTTTAGAATCTGCACTGTTCATCTTCCCCAAGTGTACAGCACCGTTCAAGTCTCAACTTTATGTCTAGCTCCAACTTCAAACCTCTATATCTCTCAATATACTGCATCAAATCAAGTGGGAGCTGAAGCATCGTGACGGCGTCGTACTGGAGATCAAATACCCTGCCGTTACCCATCCTTAATCCGAGCGAAACGGCCGCAATTAACCGTTAATGACAATTTTTTGATCGATCATTATCTCGGGCGTTTCTTCACCTCACCGGGCGTGCGGGTACTTAAAAGTTTTGTCTTGCTGTCCTCTACCCCGTGCTCACCTTGCCCCTTTGATTCAGTGCCTTTTCCTTTCCAAAACTCGCGAAAACCGCAGCCCGACGTCGACCAAAGACACCGGCGAGCCAACTTTTGATCCGGTGAGCCAAATCAAATTCCGTTCGCGTCATTTTGTGCATCTTGTCGCAAAGATCAAAAGCCCTCAAGAAAATTTGGGTTTCATTACAGGACGGCGACGAATTTGACGTTTGAACACCGTCGGCCTAACCATCTTTGCGGCGTCGATTTGTCGTCTCCGGTAATCCTCTTCGAAATCCGATTTCACTTTTGGATTCGCGGCGTCGAGCTCTTCATGATGCTCACCTTATCTTCCATTTCGCTGGCCGGCCGCCCCTGGCCCTATCTCCCCATGCGCCATGAATGTCGCTCTGTTATTCGCGAGTGAACAGTACTACTACAGTGTTTTTCCTTTTTTTGATTTTTCCTTCTAATCCAACTTCAAATGACCCATTCTCTTCCCTCGTAACTCCGAATCGAGTGATTCAAATTGCTAAATTTATCTAAATTAATCTTCTATCTGCCAGTATTTTTATTATAATTTTTAGTTTCTATTTATTTTATTTTATTCATTTCGTGCACCGTTTTGCGCGTAGTAGAAGAAGCGATGCGTAAATCGCGAAAGCGAAGAAGACCTCGAAATAGCGCAGCGCGCTTCGTCGATGAAGGCAAGTCTCCTTGGCGACGTTGATCCCATTGTTTATAACTGTTTTATAAAATGTTTACAACTTGCATGGCTATTTACATAAACCGATGATGTTAAAATATAGAATGTTAGTTATGTCCATTTCGAAATAACATCCTTGCTGTTTCATTACCATGTCTTTGTAGCCTTAAGATTTAATCATGAAATCATGTATTATGTGATTAACCTTGTTTCGTACGATAGACTATGCTTAGGATTGACGTTGATCAAAATGCCTATGGTGGGATAAATTCTAAAATGTTGTTGAAATGTGTTTTATCGAAACTGTAGCAAGGTGATTGCTGCTGTATTTGTAATATAAAATTAAAATAAAAATGGTTTAGATTGGGGCGGAATGGTTTGTCGGTAGTCTTGATGGAGCAGTTTCAGTTTGTGAAAGCCGCCTAATCAATTTAAGGACCGACGCTTATGACTGTCCATTCTAAGCATTACCGTGCAACCACAAGTCTATAATGGGTACGACTGGCTAAATAATTTGTAGAAACCAAACTTAGACTCTTGAGTTGGTGGAATGTGAGTCTTGGATGGAGGCATGTTGTATTTCTCACACGACGCAAGAGGGGCTTCATCTGGGTGGATGGAACCCTAACAGCGGTGAAACCTCAGCGGGTGGGTCGGGTTAGGCGTATACATTGTAAAGGCCTTATCATGATCTCTCTGCCGGCAGGCACACCAATGGAAGTGTGTTCATAGCGCTTGGCATTAAAGAGATGATCATGTCTTGTGGGTAAAGCCGTACACCTCTGCGAGTAAATCTATTCGAATAGCCGTGCCTACGGTCAAAGGCAAAGCGAAGAATGCTTTCATACTAGTAGACTTGGTTTTGGTTTTCAAAATAACTGATGCTTTGGGATTCGGGAGTGGTTAGAACTCTCGAATGTTTATTTGGCGGATTGAGCCAATCAGGTAGATGGAACCTGTTTTGAATCATGACAGATGGAGTCATGTGATGGTTTAACAAAATCTTTCAAAATGGGCGGTTAGAGCCTGTATACTAGTGTTGGTAGTTGGAACCTTCACTAGAGTTAGAAATAATTTCAAATGTACAAATAATTGTTAAAACTGCTTTGTAAAAATTATTATCAATAATGTTAAATCCGGCTTTGTGCAAAAGAACCCTATTAAGCCTTCCTTGGAAAGCCCTTCATGATGCATTTTCCCAGACTTGCGGAGTACGTTTGTACTCACATGCTACACAAAATTTTGTCATCAGAGAATTATCAAGATGCAGTCGAAGACAATGAATTCTATGGCGAGGAGTTCGTTGGAGATCGCCAAGATAACTAAGCGCGCGCTCCTAGTCGTCGCCTGTGGTGTCTTTTGGGTTTTATCTTGTTGTTTTTGGTTCCGCTGCTGAGAACTCTGGTCATGTGACCAGGAGATGTAATAAATAGCCATGTGGCTGGTAGTTTATATTTATGTTTTTTTTCTCTTCGTTCTGTTCTGGTTATGATAATCACTGCTTCACTGTGTGTACAAGCAACTGATCTGGGACAAGTACAGAAATACACAGGAGATTCCGGATGGTAAATCTGCGGTCCCACACTGGCGCTGACAGATGGGGCCAGGGCCACCGGGCAGTGAGAGGGAAAGGTTTTCCCGTTACTTTTGTGAACGGTTAATGTAAAGGGGCTGGCCCACACGTCAGTGATGGAGAAGGAGCCAAAGGGATAAGGCTTCAGGACAGCTCCATGTTCGGTATTAAAATGGCTATCAAATCGAGTTGAAAAATTATAAAACTTTTTTACTAAGGTCTCCTTGTAGTTTTAATCCTTCAAAAAAAATTTCAGATCAAAATATCTTATAATGAATTAATTAAAATTCTGACACTGTGCATCAGCCAAAATTTCCATTTCGGTGTTTTATTTATTTAAGGGTTCAAATTGTATTATTTATTTTTAAAAGTTTTATGAAAAGTTATATTTAGGTCAAGGATCCTCCCATAACAATTTCAAGTCAAAATATTTGGTAATTATTTTATCAACATTCTGACATCATAATTTTCAAACTTTTGAAGTCTCTGTTTTTGAATTTTTAGATGGTCTAAATGACTTGATAAAATTCCTGGGATTTTTGCCAGATATAACTTCTACTCTGAGGGTGCTATATTAATTGTTATGGCTCCAGATAAGTTTCGAGTATTTTTCATAAATTCTGACTGACACTGTTTCTAGTCAAAAGAGATGTCACTCATTTTATTTATTTATTTTTGTGTGCATAAAATTCTTACTTGTTGACTTTACTGACTTACCAGTATGGTTAGGGTTCCATGGTAAATTTTCCAAAATTTTACTTTTACCTTTTTATCTTTTTACCATTATCCATTCTTTAATTCAGTTTGTTTGATTTTTCATTCAATACAAAAATCCAGGAAAACCCAAATAAATTACAATAATGCCAGGAAAAATAATAAATAATTATATTCAAATTCAAAATATTTAATTTCCTATTATTGTATATTTCGGGATGTTACAGCATTTTTGAATATTTATAGTATGGAGAACAACCTCTAATGTAAAATGATTCAAAAAAACTTTAAAACTAAATATTTCTTTTTATATTTGAGTTCCTGGAAGTATAAGGATTCTATTAAAATTGGTTTCATTCAATTATAAGTTCATTTACAATATTTTTATATGTAGCATATCTTTAGGCCTTTTCTTTAAATTTGAATTTCAAATTCACCCAGTGATCATTTTCAAAATATTATTGCATATACTGAATGTAATTGATTTTATATCAATATGTAAATTTATTTCATTCAATTTGGATCTATGATTCAAAAGTTACAGCTAATTGATTCAACTCGGTTTCTGAAAATCAAAACAAAAATTCGGAAATACGCTTTCGCAGAATGGAAAGCGTCTTTACTGGTTGAACTGAGTCCTCTGCGCACAGGCTGGCAAATCGGGCCCCATGGTCAGAGACAGAAAGCAGCCAGCCGATTCCCAAGCTCGCCGGCGATTCACGGCCGGAGAGAAGGAATGGGTAGCACCGAAAGAATCAGATCATTATTGCGCACCTTGGAGTGGTGCTAATGTGGACAGTGGTGGCCGGGAGGTAGGTCCCCACCGAGCGCCCATGGTGACGGCAGCGGAGGTGAGCTGCGCCGGCGAGGTGAGCTAAGGTAGGTCCAAAGCAAGGTGTTGTGAGTATCAGGGTGACAAGGGGATCTCATTTTACCTGATGGTTGCCGCGTATTTTGCCCGATGAGGCCTGCTACCGGAGGCTAGGCGACAAAAACGGCGGGGCTTGGCCGGAAGCAAGAACAACGGGTCCCAAGCTCGGATGGGTAGCTAAATTAGCTTCAAGGTGTTATGAAGATCACGTTTTGCTGGTTAATGAAGTCGGGAAGTGGCCGGAATGGCCTGCCACCATGCGCCGGTCATGGAGAAGATGGCAAGTGCGGCGGCGACGCTACAAGTGATGGAGGCTGCAATAAAGTCATAGAATGGGCTTAGGAGTTTACTAGAATAGGCTATGCACAAGGAATTTGGAAGTCTCTCACCGTGAAGCCGAAATCAAGTTCTACCCCTTTTGATTTCGGCAACAACTGAGAGGAAGAGGGAGACTGGTTCATGCGTTTGGCTCAACAAATGACTAAAGGAATTGTGGGGCCTCAATGCGACACAGTTGCAGTATTTATAGGCGGCACGAGACTGCTTCACAGGGTTTAAACACGGGGAAAAAGGATGCGGCTCGGTTCAGAAAGAGGCATGGCTGCGCAATGGGGGACGCAGAGGGGGTGACGGCATGGCAGCCAGGCGTTGGTTGGATGGTGGAACTCGTGGGAAGAGTGGCAGGGTATGGGCAGTTTCTTCGCTATGGCTGAGATCAACTGGGCGAGGCCCTATTGCGATAACAATTAGTGGCAGAGAAGGCTTCGCTTGGTCGCACGGGGAAGAAGAAGGAGCGTGAGGGAGAGGGAGCATGACAAGTGGGGATAGGGACCACCGGCAATGAGAAAGAGCTTCTCCGTTCCTTGCCAGCGAACGGTTACGGCATAATGCTGGACCCACATGTCAGCAAGAGGAGACAGGACAAGGAGATAAGCTTCAGCTCGGACAGTTCAGTACTCGCATTAAATCACCATCAATTCACTGTCAAATTTTGTGAAACTTTTTGACCGAGGTCTCATGGTAGTGTTTAGCCTCCAGTAAAATTTTGGAACCAAAATATCCTATAGTTAATTTATAAAAACTCTGACACTGTGCACTGCCCAGAATTGTCATTTCGGGTTTTGATTTATTTAAGGGCACAAATGATAATATTTATTTTTGAAACTTTTATTAAGAGTTATATTTAGGTTAGGATGCTCCCATAAAAATTTCAAGTTCAAATATTATGTATTTATTTTATAATAATTCTGACATTCTATTTTGCAGATTTTTAAGGTCTCGGTTTTTTAATTTTAAAAGGCCTTAAATTACATTATTATTTTATGATAATTTTACCAGTAGCAGATTATACTGAGGGTGTTATTTTAATTTTCATGGATCCAGATAAGCCTCGAAGATTTTCTAGTAATTCTATCTTCTACTGTTTTTAGTCAAACATGCTATGACTCAATTCGTTTATTCATATTCTTGTGCATAAAAATCTTATTTGGCAACTGGACTCACCTAGCTGCACGCCTAGGGTTTCCATGGTAATTTTTCTAAATTTTACTTTTACCTTTTTATCTTATTACCATTTTCCATTCATTAATTCTATTTATTGGATTTTTCATACAAAGCATAAATCCAAGGAAATCCAAATAAAAACCAATAATGTTAAGAAAACTCAGAAATAACTATATTCAAATTCAAAATATATATTTTCACTTTATTAGAAATTGCAGGATGTTACATTATCGGTGATAATCTACTGTTTTTATAGATTAGATTATTCCATCCTAGAGTCCAGAAAAAGCAACAAAAAAATATTAGGGTTGCTATTCAAACCAATTTGAGCCTCGAAATTTTAATTTGGTTTTCTTTGTTGAATTTCCGTTCATCCTCACGTCGAATTGCTGGTTCTTATATGCTAGTCTTGGTCTAGTTCGTGTTTACTGCTAGTCATCGCCGCTTTTCGACCACAGCCGCTGCTGTCAAGCGCCGCTAGGGTTGTTAATTGTTCTTCCCCTATCTGAGTTGCACATGAACTGATTTGAATCCAAGCCGAGTTGGCCTCGACATTGCCAAATTCGATTGTTCTTCCTGCTGATCGAATCCGAGTTCGGGAATTAGTATTCGTACACCTATCAGTAAAACGGCCATAACTTTTACATACATAATCCGTTTTCGAAGTACGAGTACTCGAATCGAAGAGGACAAAGAGATAGATTTTAATTTTCATAAATCCAGGATTCAATCCCAACAATGATCATGATCATCGGCAACGTCGATTCAATCGCCAAGGTATACACTACAAGAAACAGTGAAAAATTCGTGGGTCCCACGAATTTATATATTTAAATTCGTCGGTTTTCTAAAAACCCACATATTTAATTAAATTCGTGGGCCAAAAAAACACCCACAAATTTATATATTTAAATTCGTCGGTTAATGCAAATACCCACGAATTTAAGTAAATTCGTGGGCAAAACAAACTCACGAATTTATATACGAATTTAATAGCCCTGCGGGCTTCTCTCTCTCTTCGCTCCTCTCACCCCGCCCGCCGCACCGCCCCGCCCACGCCCACCCGCCCCGCCAAGACGCGCTGCTGCCGGTCGCCGCCCGCCTCGCCCGAGCCCCGCGCCGCCGCCCGCCGCGACCGTCGCGCCGCCTGCCTTTGCCGCCGCTTTGCCACTTCCGCCACCACGCCGCCATCGCCATCGCCCATCGCCGCGTCGCTGGCGCCACCCCGCCTCCCGGACCCTCGCGACACCCCCACCGGCGTTGGAGAATTTAGGTATATTTCATCTCATTTTATATTCGTTTGAAGTTATTTCATCTCATTTTATATTCGCTGCATATGGTATATATATTTTTATTCTCTCGCTGTCGTTGTATATAACGTTAGAGTTTAGGGTTTGTGTCGAACAGTAGAGAGCCTAAGCGTGACCCGTTCGGGAACGGTGCATCTCACATTTGCTTGTGAGGTGCGCGGTTCTAGAATTGTCCAGCGTATTTTGGACAGCCCGAGAATGTTGGTTGTTGCATGGGGCTGTGGCGTGCGGCGATCCGAGCGTGATTTCGCCGCATAACCCTGTTGTTCTCCGACACACCAGCATCAGGCGTGCGTTTGGAGAACAGCGGGGTTATGCCGCCGAAATTTCATTCGGTTCGTAGCGCACGTCACAGGTCGCATGCAATGGCCTCCATTGTTGGGTGGGTTTAGAACACATCTTTCCTAATAGGGATGTCTTTGTCACCTAAGCCACGGTTGTACGTTGACATCGTTTAATTTGTTTAGCTTTGAGAATGGGTGACGATTGAAGGGCGATGTATGACGGATGGAGGAGTGATGGGGGGCACTCAAGGGAATGGGGGCAGATCACGGATGCTTTCTTGAAGCAAGCATTCGCTGGAGGAGCTGAATATGTGTATTCCCTGTGTACCCTCTGCGAGAATAACAGCTACTACAGCAAGGATATAGTGCAGTATCACATTTGCAAAAACGGGTTCATGCCTAACTATTTGGTGTGGCACCGTCATGGAGAGGCCGCAGGGCAGGCCATTGAGTCGGACCATGGGGAGGATCACGACCGGATGGAAGAGATGCTGGATGATCTTGGCAGGGGGATTGAATTTAACTCCAGGGAGGGGTCACAGTCGGAGGAGGTTAAGGAATTCTATAGGCTACTTGATGCCTCAGATGAGAAACTACATGACTTGACCAATGTGACCGTCCTGTAGGCGGTTACACGGCTTATGTCGATGAAGTCGAAGTTCAACTTTTCGAACAAATGCTTCAACACTTTGCTTGAACTTATGAATGATGTCCTTCCGCCTAACCACAAGATGCCAAAGGATTTGTACCAATCGAAAAAGTTGATGGCCGGCCTCGGGATGAATTACCAGAAGATTGATATGTGCGAGAATAATTGCATGCTGTTCTGGAAGGATCATGACAAGGATACTCATTGTATGCATTGCGGTAAGTGTAGATTCGTTGAGGTGGTAGATGAGGAAGGGGTATCAGTGACTACAAAGGTCACGACTAAACAGCTTCGATACATGCCGATCACGGATAGGCTTAAACGGCTGTACAAATCAAAAGAAACAGCGAAACATATGCGGTGGCACAAAGAAGGTAAACGTGAGGACCAAGACCCGGATATGATGGTGCATCCGTCTAATGGCGAGGCATGGCAGGCATTGGACCGATTCGATCCTGCATTTGCAAGCGACCCTAGGAGTGTCCGTCTTGGTTTGTCCACGGACGGTTTCACACCTTTCAGCACAAGCGCTAGCCCCTACTCTTTTTGGCCGGTCTTCATCATGTCATACAATCTTCCACCTGAGATTTGCTTGAAAGAGGGGTTCATATTCCTTGCTCTTGTCATTCTAGGTCCTAAGCATCTAGGGAAGGATCTCAATGTGTTCATGCGGCCCTTAATTGATGAGCTGAAAAAGTTGTGGCAAGGGGAAAAGGCATACGACAACGTTGGTGGTAGAGAATTTACCTTACAAGCCGCATACCTGTGGTCGGTCCATGATTTGTTGGCATATGGCATTTGGGCCGGCTGGTGTGTTCATGGTCGCCTGTGTTGTCCAATTTGTATGGCTGACTCTGATGCATTCAGGCTCACGCACGGTAAAAAGATCACATTCTTCGATTGCCATCGACGGTGGCTTCCGGCGAGGCACCCTTTTAGGAACGGTGCCAAAGCATTTCGAAAAGGAAAGAAAGTTAAAAAAGGGCCGCCGAAGCGACTCACAGGAGAGGAGATAGCTGAATGGCATAGTCGGCTTCTACGATCTACGGAAGTGGGTTTCACTGGCTATGGAAAGGAGCACAACTGGACTCATATTTCTTTTCTTTGGGAGCTGCCTTACGTGAAAGCTTTGATTCTGCCGCATAAAATAGATTTGATGCACCAAGAGCGCAATGTGGCAGAAAGCATCATAAGCAAGGTGTTTGATGTAACCGACAAAACAAAGGATAACGTGAGTGCTAGGAAAGACATGGGTGATCATTGTGCTAGGCCGTGGCTCGAGGTTAAAGTTGGTTTAAATGGAAATGAGAGCCGGCCACGAGCTCCATACTGTGTGAAGCCACAAGACCGTAAACAGGTTTTGAGGTGGTTGAAAACTCTAAAGTTTCCTGATCGCTATGCATCTAACATAAAATGGGCTGTGAATGTCAGCACCGGTAAGCTAAACGGGCTAAAGAGTCATGATTACCATATTATCATGGAAATACTTGTTCCGGTAATGTTTCGTGGCTATTTTGATAATGAGTTGTGGAGGATGTTAGCCGAGCTCAGTTACTACTATAGGCAGATATGTGCTAAGAAATCTCGAAGACGTTGATGCAGAAGTTAGAGAAGGGAATTCCATTGGTTTTATGCAAGTTGGAAAAAACTTTTCCACCTGGTTTTATGAATGTGATGCAACATCTGCTGGTGCATCTACCTTGCGAAGCGAAGGTTGGAGGTCCTGCGCAGTTCAGATGGATGTATAGTCAGGAAAGGGAGTTGAAAAAGCTTAGAGCTACAGTGTGCAACAAGGCAAGGGTAGAGGGGTATATCGCAGAGGCTTATGCAAGTAAAGAGATCACAAACTTCTCAACAAAGTATTTCGCACTCAAGCACAACGTGAATGCCCCTACGAATCGGTACCGTGCCGCGGAAGAAGAACCGTTGTGCAAACTTAAGCTTTTCAATGCAAGGGTCAACCTGTTGGGTCGTACACTGCACACCATGTTGAGTATGAGGAGTGGAACCTGGCCATGCTTTACATGTTCACTAACATAGTAGAAGTTGAAAAATATTTTGAGTAAGTGACTTTCTGAATTATGTTTTCAACATTTCAGTGTAGTGTCCTTTTTAACCCGAGAATAAATGACGCAGAGTGTTTGACAAACAAAATTGGAAGTCAACTCGACAACCCACAACTAAGCAATTGGATAGCCTACGTCGTGATGGGTTGAAAGGCGGCCCAAGCTTCGTGCAATGGTTCCGTCAGCATGTAATTTGACTATTTATTCATTTTTTTAAAATGAATTGTTGTAGTAACTTAATATTAGACTAACAGTGATGCATATTGCTATATAGTGTATGCGTGATGCCTCCGTCCCTAAGGATCTCCGACAGCTCTCACATGGTGATGTGACGGCAAGGAGCTATAGTCGCTATGATGTGAACGGGTTCCGTTTTCGAACAGTGAAATTAGAAGCTAGCCGTCCACTTGCGGCCACTTCAAACAACAGAGTAGTCACAACGTCATCCGATTCCAGCGGTGATATATTAGACTACTACGGCGTTGTACAAAACATAATTGAGTATACCTTTGGGGGTGCCAAAGAACTGAAGGTTGTGTTTTTTGATTGCCATTGGTTCGATCCACACAACGGCACACGTGTCGATGACTTTGGGATGGTGGAGGTGAAGCACAGTTCGCGGCTTCACGGCCACATCAATAACATTGTGCTTGCACATCAGGTTGAGCAGGTGTACTACCTGAGCTATCCTCACTGTAGCTTGAAGTCTTGGTGGGTTGTATTTAAAGTTAACCCTGAAGTATATTCTCTTGGGGATATTTCGTATGTGGCAAGCAACGTAGAGGATGATGTGGGTGATGTATATCAAGAAGAAGCTATGGGGGATTCTTTCCTTGTCTCCGACGGGGCAGGACTCGATCAATTACCTACCGATGCCACAAACGTAATTACAGATGAACCAAGCCCTTCACGAAAACACCCTCAAAAGTCTGTAAGGATTGCACGTCTTCAAGCACGTCTCAATGAAATACGAGTCGCAGAAGCAGATTCCGACGCCGACGACTTTTGATATGTATATTTTGTAAGATTATTGTTGCCTCGTTCATTTGTACAAGTCATTGTTGTCTCCTTCATTTTTTACAAGTTATTGTTGTCTCATTCATTTTTGCAAGTTATTGAAAATTATTTGTAAACCTATATACTAACTCTTGTCAAATTTGAACAGATGAGTATGTTCAGGCATCAGGTTGACAAGCTTAAAGGCAAGTTCAATGGTCGTCCTCCGTAAGGTCGAGGAGCAGGGTTCGATGCTCAAGACTCGGCGGCGGCATACCATATTTGCTGGGTCATGCAGATTAGACAGCGGCAGGAGCAGCTCAAAGGTGCTTCATGGCGATCACGAGAATAGGCACGGAGCAGCCACGGGAGGACGAGGCGGTAGGGGTTGAGGAGGAGGAGGTGGGATGTGAGGATGAGGACATGGCGAGGCGACGACGAGGAGGTCGTTGGGGTGGTGGCGGTGGGACGACAGATCTGATGCGACGACGAGGCCGAGGCAATGACAGATGCAGAGTTGGCGGTGACCTTAGAGCCGATTGAAGAGGCGGGTCTTCTTCGGGTACCATCGTATATATGCGTAGTATTGGATTATCATTTAATGTCCATATTTACATTGTAATGTCTATGAACTAATGATTTGCATTTTAGGTTTCGTAAAACCGTCTCAGTTCGTCCGAGATGCAACCCGGCCGATAGGAGGTTGATAGAGATACACGGGAGCAGGTAACAGTTATATCTTTCATGTCTTTTCTTTTAGCATGAGCTAAGTGACAACTTATTGTTTTGAAGCATCTTTGTCTTGTATTTTGTTGTAGGCACTGGAAAGAGCCGGGTTGGACTGGGACGGGCCACATTACAAAGGTTAACATCGTGTTGGGAGCCCTTGGCCGCTACTACTACCCTAGCATGGTTGAGTCAGGCGGGGATAGATTCGCGGCCCACAACTGGAAGCACTGGGCGTTGAAGGAGAACGTGGAAGGAGGCGAAGACAACCAAACATGTCAGGGCGCAGTGTGGGCTGGCTTCTGGGTGAGTTTGCGTTATGTATTTACTCTATTTGAGTATTGCTTTAAATGTAAATACAATTTGACAATGTGTGATTATATGCAGGAGAGGTTCCGGCTTGAGAACGAAGACGATTACAACGCTTTAAAGAAGGCCAAAAGCGTCTTCAACAGGGCGGCACAAAAGGTTGTCGGAGATTTATTCAGCAATGCACGGATTCAAGCTGTCATCAATTTTTACAAGAGGGTGAAGAAGGTGAACATGAGAAGAGGACCAGAGGCGAGGAGGATACACCTGATAGAACAAGAGTATCTCCAGAGCTCGGTCGATTGGATAATGAAGGACATGGAGGCTTGGAGGTGGATGTGCCGGTACTAGGCGTCGGAGGATTTTCAAGGAAAATTAAATAGAAATCGAGGGAACAGAAGAAGTAGATTGGGGAAGCACAAGTACGGCGCAGACGGGCACATTGGCCTAGAGCAACGCATGGTAAGTATCGGTATTATAATTGTTAGTGAATTTGTCACTATGTTTCTAACTTTGCACCGTAGGAGGCTGAAAGTGGGAGTACTCCCACTTTTGTGGAAGTTTACGTCCGGGGGCACCAAGGCGAGGATCCACAGAACCCAGATGTTTTATGCAACGACGGGGCTAGTGAGAGGATGGTAAGTATAAATGACACAATATATTTTGTGCAAATTTACATCCGGGAGCACCAAAATGTCGCTTTTGCAGCGCGCATATGCGTAACAAATGACACAACGTCATGGGCCAGAGTTTGATTGGAGGGCCGCGTTGATCGATGTGGAAGCGTTGTACCACGCTGGAGGGGGCCTAAAGCATGGGAGGTTCGTTAATAAAACTGATTTTAATTGTTTTCGCTCTACTAAGGAAAAAAATGTTGCATGGTCACATTTCAGTATATATCGTTTGTAGGTGGGCCATGGGGGACGGAGTTGTGGACTGAGATCGTCTTCCACAAGGCTCGGTTTCCTCACAGGGGAGTGCTCGCTCGTCGAGGTCCGCACAGGAAGCACAAGCGCACGAGGAGGATCGTCAAGCGCGAAAGGAGGCTCGTCAAGCACGAGAAGAGTCTCGTCAAGCGTGAGAGGAAGCTCGCAGAAGCCGAAAAGACTCAGAATACATGAAAATGTATCTGCAGGTACAATCTCAACTTTGAACAAATCGCTCAATTGTACATTTATGATTAAAATCTAACAAACAATCTATATGCAACAACTGTCACAATCTCTTGGACTTAACGTGCCAGTGTTTCGCCCTCCTGTTATGCCCCAGGTAAAGATACTTGAGTTCATTACTCTCTAATTCACTTAGCTCGTAAAATCACGTTTCTCACAAACTTGACTATTATGTCATAGGGCTCCCAGCCACCTCCCTTCTACATGTTTTCTCCGCACATGCAGTTACCACCACAAGGAGAAGCATCACAGGGTGCTCAGCCTCCCCCGGCGTCCTTCATAAACCCTACTTGGATGCAGGCACCACCCCTAGGAGATGCACCTCAGGTTATATGAAATTCTCATGCATTCTTTATTTTAAAGAAACTCTATTATGTATACTTTATATCACAAACTATGATCCACAGAGCTCCCAGCCTCCTCGTCCTTTCTACATGTTCACTCCACAGATGCAGCCACCTTCTGTAGGAGAGGCACCACAGGTAAAGACGGATCGGTTCAATTCGTTATTCAAAATTTGAATGAATGATTTATATGTGGCATAATGTACCTGTCTATGCCTTACAGGGCTCCCAGCCTCCAAACCCATTCTACATGTACCCACCACCTATGCCAAGCCAAGGAATGCCTATGTACTTCAACCCGTGGGCCCTGCAGCCACCTCAGACGACACCACAGGTATGGATGTCAAAAACATTCTAAGTTTGCGAAACGAGCTAAGTTTGTCAATTGTGAGCCAAACCAAGTCAAATTGAGCAAATTAAGCTACCTTCACAAAACTTAGTCAATTATATCACATTTAGGCAAATAAAGGTTAATTCTGTCAAAGTTGAGCCAAACTTAGTCAACTTGAGAAAATTTAGCTATACGTGCAAAACTTAGTCGATTTTAGGACATTTAGGCAACTCTTTCTTAAACCTTGCACAAATCATCTCAATGTTCATACTTGAAAAGGTTTACTTGTGTGCTTATGAAAGTTCATTGCTGTGCTAGTGTAGATATGTGATGGTTTACCAAATTATTAACCCATTACGTGCTATTTGATTTTTTCTTTCTATCAATAACTTTTTGATTTGGAACTTATATTGTGCTAACTTGTTGGAATTGAAAAGTTATCTTAAGACAACTTGTTGAATTGTAAACTTATGTTTTAAATGCTTTATATGGCATCCTTGTAGAATGTGTTGTTTGCCCATGTACAATCTAATTGTTTATCCTTGTAGAATGCTTTATATTTGTACTTTGTATACTGAACTCTTAAAATGACTACCTAAACTCTTAATTGCTTCTTTGAACTATTTTCACTGTTTATTATCTTTTGAATACTCAGTGATGCAATTAGGGTCTTTGGAAGTTGAATTAAATAATTTTAGTTGTAATCTTGGCCTTGAACTAGATGGTTAACTTCTGTTAATAATAGATAGTATTACTTTGATGCTTCATTGACTATGAGATTGATGTTCATATGATTATCACAGCATATCTTGACTAGCTCGTAGTTGTAATTCTTATATATAGTATCTATTCTTGTTTAGCTTGACCTGTCATATTGATATTCTCATATTGTGTCTTGGTCGAATAGTACTATTCTGAACTTGTTTCATGTGAATCAAAGATAATTTAGGTAAGGAAAGAGTTAAATGCCTTATTTGCTAAACTCTTGCTAAACTTACTCGATTCTAGCACATTTAGCAAAACCGACGATATGTTACTTGTAACACAACCTAAGTTAATCTTGAACTTGCGGGTTTCGGTCACGCCCTCCAAAGACGTACTAACGATTTACATCATAGAAGACATCTTCAACAGCGCCAGCGGTGGTGGTAGCGCCCACAACTCCAACAACCCCGAGGCATGAATTCCATTGTGAGCTCAATTGGTGTATTACTGTTGTACTTTATGACTTGTTGTGATGGATAGATTGTGATCGACTTATTATGATGGACTTATTGTAATGGAATGTGGATTGTATCTATTGTGGTTGTGATGTATTGTACGTCATTGCGTAGTTTACAAATTGCCGTTGGATGTGTGATTGATTATCTAAGGATCTGCTAGAATGTCTCCTTCTGGTTTGAGAGATTGATATATATATTATAACTACAAATGTTTTTTTGTCTGCTGAGTGGATGTCCTATTTACTAGAGAGGTCATGCCGAAATTTTGTACATTTCGGTGACTTAGTTTTAAGCTGGTTTTAAAGAGTTAAAAGGGTGGTTTCAGTCTTTTAGTAGATGTAATAGGTTTGGTGTCTCGTTTGTTAGTTCTTCGTTCGCTTGAACTTCGTTGTAGAGTTTAATGACCTTGGTGAGCTAGCTGCCCCCTCCCTTCCTTCCTCTTGCTCAAATTTAGGAACATTATTTGCAATTTAGTCGATGTGCAGCGGATGGACAGATGCTTCTGTAGAAAATTTAGTTGATTCTTTTAGTATATATCAATCTGAGTAATCTGTTGCAATAGTGATAATTTAAGTTGAAATGCATAAATCTGGATTGATGATGTTGCCATATGAGTTGCATATATATGTTTGTGATCTAGTTATTTGTATTTTTGTTTATTGCAAATATATGTTCAATCATTTTGTACATTTAGAGTTGTTTTTGTCATTTTCTTGCTTTTGTCATTTCCGACTTCTATGGCAAATGATGATATTGGGTTTTGATATGTGACTTGCTCTGAATGAATGACATAAACACATTCATCTTCAAATGACAGAACAAGTCATGTCAATGTAGTTTCCCGTTTCCAGAGTTGGATCCAGCTGCTGAATGCCATTGCATTTGATTGATACTTTTGCATCCACTCTGAAATGGAATCTTACCAATGGTATATATTGCCATAAAAATCTGATGCTAACTACTTTTCTTTTTGCTTTTAATTTGTTCTTTTGTGTTAGTGTTTCTGATCAGATTTGAACAAAATAGATGATCCTTCTTATTCTTCGCTTAGCAATTTTTAGTTTCAATTTTCTTTTTGCCTTTTCTTTTGTTCTTTAGTTGTTATATGTATTGAGTGCGATGCATATGGATATATATATATACATTTGTGTATAAATGACTGATAAATTCGTGAGCCATTAAAAACCCACGAATTTATCTGGGCGCTCCAGATAAATTCATCGGTTCCTTGAGCCCACGAATTTAACAATTAAATTCGTGGGTTTATTAAGCCCACGAATTTAACAAATTAACTTCGTGGGCTATATAGCCCACGAATTTAACAGATTAAATTCGTGGGCTACGTTGGCTCATTTAATTTAATCTGTTAAATTCATGGGTTTCCGCATTTAATTTAACTTAGATTCCCAGTTAAATTCGTGGGCTTGGCAGCAACCCACGAACTTAACATAAATTCATGGGTACCCACGAATTTAATTGATTAATTTCGTCGAGTTAAATTGGTGAACTAAATTCGACGGTTTGCCCACGAATTTAACTTAAATTCGTGGGTTTTGGCCTAAATTCGTGGGTTTCTGGCCCACGAATTTTTCCCTGTTTCTTGTGGTGATAAGAAGAGATCCACATCCATGAGAGGTACGTGACCATGATGACCTACTTGATGAAATTAAATTCATTATGCCTCCTTTTACCGGATAGTATGATCGTGATGCCTATCTCACATGGGAGTTAGTCGTATAACAAAAATTTGCTTGCTATGCTTTTCCTGAAGAAAAGAAAGTTAGAGCTGCTTCTAGCGAGTTTACTAATTTTGCATCTATTTGGTGGAGTGAATATTGTAATAATCAGAATCTACCTAGAACATGGAATGCTTTGAAGAGAGCTATGAGACATAGATTTGTACCTTCATATTATTCTCGTGATTTGCTAAACAAATTGCAATGTTTAAGACAAGGTAGTAGTTCTGTAGAGAATTATCATCAAGAATTGCAAACTAGGTTGTTACATTGTGGTTTAAAAGAAACTAAAGATGCTAAGATGGCTAGATTTTTGGGTGGTTTAAATCGTGAAATTCAGGATATACTTGATTATAAATAGTACAAGTCTACCACTCGCTTGTTTTATATTGCTTGTAAAGCTGAAAAAGAAGTATAGGGACGACAATCCAAGACACGAGAAAATTTTGGAGGTTATTTTGCAGGTCGTACCAATCCAGTGCAATCAAAAGCTCCACCCAACACCTCTAGTCGAGCCTTTGTGCATTCCTCCCACAACAGCCAGTGCTCCACTACTGCCACTACTCCACGTGCACCTGAAATAAGATACAACCCCCCGCACAAAGTTCATCATCAGTTGCTTCGACGCGAAGAGCATGAGAAATATAATGCCATCGCTGCAAGGGCTACGGTCATATGATGAAGGACTGCCCTAGCAAGCGACCTCCCATCATAATTAAGATATAATAGTGAGTATACTTCAGCTAGTACAATTAAGAAAGAATATACCATACTTGCAACTGAGCCTGCAGATGACGAACAAGAATATGAACATAAAAGAGAAGCAATTTGGTGTTGAAATTACAAATAAATATTTGAACATCATTATGAAGCGTATGCTTAATGCTCAAATAGAGCGTACTGAACAATAAACGCCCTAAGCCAAAATTTTCTATTAGTTACATATGCTTGGAGACGTGTGGTTCAGCTATTGAATATTGATCATGGACGACGAAAATGTGACTTAATTAGCCAACCAGCTAGGCGGCTGATGTGTGCTTTAGCTATGGTACTTAGTAGGATATGTACGACGTGGTCCGACAATATCTCGTTGATCCGTACGTTTGGGACGTAGACTGCAGGTCCTTGTTGTGACAGGATCACAGGATTGATCGACGAAATAAAATATTCCTAGCTAGCTAGTTAAAGTGTGGCATGCATTATATATGTGTTTGATGAATCTCTCTACGTAAAATTTATTAAATAAAAAATAAAAAAATAAAAAAGCAGTAGCCCACATATAAGTAAAAAATTGCTGATATGCGGCCTGTGAAGATCCGCGTGTAGTCAAATATTTTTTTATATGTAACGTATTAAATATTATACTCATTTGAAAGGCTGTGGCACACGTTACTAAAAATTATTGAGGTTCAAACGGATCATAAATCCGATATTTGGTTTAAAACATACGGTCTCCGAAAGATTAACTATCAAACGAGTGTAAAGCGACGGTCAAGTCGGTCGCAAAAGTCATCGCTTACATCATCAGCATGCATACTCGTTTGGCAGATTCGGCATAGCAGGTTTACATCTGTTGTGAAACCACGAAGGCCGCCTAGCAGTGGGTTACACGACATATATACCATACGTCACTAGATAACGTATAACCTTCGATGATGCATGCATGGGGACGAAAACAAGAGGTTAGCATTTAGCAAGCAGCAGCACGGGAAGAACAATTTCTCTTTCCCTGCACGCATGCAGCACGGTTAAGTTTGAAATCTCGTTTTCGCTGTACAACTCAGAGCTGGCCGGAGAGCAATCTCACCGAGATCTTGGAATTTTGGACAAATTCAAGACGAAATACAAAAACAAAAATTTAAATCCAGATTTTTTTCTAGCGAGAAAACTAAAATTTCGGCCGGTTTTGTCGAGATCTCGGTCAAATTGCACTGAACAAAAAATGACTCAAACGACGTCGAAGTTGTTTTTGGAGGTTCCTGACGCATCAGTGATGTTCCAATAAAAATTTCAGATGATTATCAAATCTGAGAAATTTTTAAAAATTCAAACATTGCTACTGTCCTGATAAAATGCTAACCGACAAGTTTGAACCGAATAAAAAATGAAACAAACCACGTTAGAAAATTTTGAATTTTTTTGCATGGTTATGATGCATCACTAATATTCCCATAAAATTTATAGATGATGATCAAGCTTCATGAATTTTTAAAAATTCGGAGAGTGCTACTGTATTGATAAAAGCATTACCGGCAAACTTCAACCAAATAAAAAATGGTACAAATCATGTTAGCAAATTTTGAAAATTTTTGTAGATGTTCCTGATATATCATTAATGTTTTTATAAAAATTTCATATGATGATCAAGCTTCAAGAAGTTCCAACAATTCTGACAGTACTACGTCTTGATAAAAGCCTGATGATCAATACATAGATTTGCTTTAGCAATAAAAAAATGTTTAATTTTTTTGCAAAATTTTGCAGAAGGGTTCTAAGGAAATGCTTAAGATCTCATAATTTTTTTTAATCATGATCACACTTCAGTGAATTTATAAAATTATTATAAGTGAAGTGTACCATTTATGTTCTTTCTATTTTTGGTTTTTGAAATATAACAAATGAAGTTCAATGCATACATAGATTTGATTCAGAAAACAAAAAACGTTAATTTTTTAAAAAAATTATAGAATGTTACTGGGTCAATTATTAAGCTCTCATAAAAATCTTGGATCGTGGTCACACTCGAGAAAATTTATAAAATTCTGACAAGGTTACTGTCCCAATTATGTTCATTCTGTTTTTGATTTTTTAAAGATAAAAAAATTAACTTCAATTATTTTTAAAAATTTTATTTATGATCCTAAACTTCTTAGGATGGTACCATAAATATTTCACATCATGATAAAGCATGTACAATTTTATAAAAATCCGATAGTGTTTCTGCAGTTTTTAAAAATGTCTCAAAACTTTGGTTTTTCAACAAATTTTCATAGGAGATGACTTTCTTAAGGGTTATTGACCAAATCCAGTCAAAAACCGGTAAAAAAACACGAGATCTTGGCGAGATTTGACGAAAACTCGCCGAGATTTCTGAGATTTCTGTAGCAATTAGAATTTTTTTACTTCGGCCTGCATTTCAAAAATCGTCCATATCGAGAAACTGAGATCTCGCAAAATTTCGGTGAGATTTTAATTCTTGCACGGCAACAACTCATCAAACCTCTACGGTTACATCATTAAAATAACGACTTTCTCCCCATTTAAGAAGAAAACTTCAAATACCTCACTGCTAGCTCAGTCATGATCTATCGTAAGGTTCTTCTTCTTCTTCTTCTTTTCGTCTGTCTGTTAGTGATCGATCTCAGCTATAAAAGGATGCAGCAAGAAGAGCACTAGCTAGTTCTTGCACTACTAGACGTACACCACTTGCATGCATATAGCTAGCTAAGTAGTATTGCTATCTGTGTTATGCAGGTCATGGCTCAATTCGTACAAGCATTATCCCACACAGTATCCCCACAAGCATTGCTCTATGTCTTGCTCTTCCCTCTGCTCCTCGTCTTGCTACTGCACTACTGCATGTCAACAAGCAGAAGATCAGCACGCAAGAAACTCAACCATGGTAAGCTCCCTCCTTCGCCTCCAGGGCTCCCGGTCATAGGACACATGCACCTTGTCGGCTCCGACCCTCATGTCTCCCTCGCCAACCTCGCCAAGAAGCATAGCCAAGACGGCCTCATGCTCCTCCAACTCGGCCAGGTGCGCAACCTTGTCGTCTCATCCCCGCACGCCGCCGAGGCCATCCTGCGCACGCACGACCACGTCTTCGCCACACGGCCACCGTCCACGGTCGCGGACATCCTCCTGAGTGGATCGTCGGATGTCGCCTTCGCCCCCTACGGCGAGCACTGGCGGCAGCTGAGGAAGCTCGTCACCACGCATCTGCTGAGTGCCAAGAAGGTGCACTCGCTCCGCCGTGCCCGTGAGGAGGAGGTAAGCCTGGTGATCGCCAGGATCCAGGAGGCGGCGAACACGCGTGCTGTCGTCGACATGACCGAGCTGCTCAACTCGTTCACAAATGACATTGTGTGCCGTGCCGTGTCGGGGAAGTTCTTCCGGGAGGAAGGCCGGAACAAGCTGTTCCGGGAGCTCATCGACGGGAACGTGGCTCAGTTTGGGGGTTTCAACCTAGAAGACTACTTCCCAAGCTTAACAAAGATAGATCTGCTCGCAAGAGTGGTGTCCAACAAGACGAAGAAGTTGAAGAAGAGATGGGACGAGTTGCTCGACGTGATCATAGACGACCATGCAAGCAAATCATCACTAGGTCATCACGACAAACATGATCAGCAACAAGATCACGAGAGAGACTTCGTAGATGTTCTGCTCTCTCTTCAACAGGAGTACAATCTCACTAGAGAGCATGTCAAGGTCATCTTGTTGGTAATTAACTTCGATACCCCTCAGACGCTAGCAAGCTTAATTATGTGTGTTTCAATATTTTTTCCTTCAAAATTATTTTGAACATCGATCGCTAACAGAGAGATTATCTGAATATTCTAACTCACGTGCCAAGAGGCATATATAGCAATTTTTGCTTGGTCCATAGATATTAGGACAAGAAAATCTCACAAGATTTACAACGACCTGAATACTAGTATTATATAAGCACAAAAGGAATTAATCCATTTGTTACTCTTTGCTAATATATATACATATACATATAGTATAATTACCTGGGACACCATGGTGCCTAGTCTAAAACGGGTATTTCCCCTTTCTATCACGTGCGAAAAGGTTTGGAATTTGTTGGGTGTCGATTTTAAATAGTTTACTAACTAGTTCAAACAAGTTTGAACTAAAATTCATACTAGAGTTGCCTTTTTTATAGTAGTTTGATTGTAGGTATGTGGTGATTATATTTATAAATCAGCAAAGCATGTGATCTAAATTCGTTCAAATTTTTTGAATTCGAATACATTTTTTCAAAGATATGCATTTCATTTGAATTGTTATAGATAGGTATATACCCTAAAACTAAAATTTTACCCAAATTTGGTTTGAATTTGTATATTTGAAATTATGGTGGCCTGACACCATGTTGTTCCATTTCGACGTCCTGTATTCCATGTCTATTTATTATCTGCTTTCATGCTGACGCTTTCAATCCATGCATGCAGGACATGTTTTCAGCAGGCACAGACACATCATACATAGTCCTAGAATTCACTATGGCTGAGCTCATACTCAAGCCACACCTCATGACCAAACTACAAGCTGAGGTTAGGAAGCACACACCTAAAGCCCAACAAATGGTCGAGGAGGATAACCTGAAAAGCATGACCTACCTAAAAGCTGTCATAAAAGAGACACTCAGGCTACACCCACCAGTACCACTCCTCCTCCCACACCTCTCCATGACCAAATGTGATGTTAATGGTTACACGATACCAGCCGAAACACGTATTATCGTTAACGCATGGGCTCTTGGTAGAGACACCATGTCATGGGAGAAGGCAGATGAGTTCATGCCAGAGAGATTCATGGACAGCACTGCAATTGTAGATTTCAAGGGGACAAATTTCCAATTTGTGCCATTTGGAGCTGGACGAAGGATCTGTCCTGGGATTAATTTTGGGATGGCCTCTGTTGAGATCATGCTAGCGAACCTTGTTTATTGCTTTGATTGGGAGCTTCCGAATGGGTTGGAGACAGAGGATATTGATATGACAGATGTGTTTGGAGTGACAATGCGTCGAAAGGAGAAACTCTTTCTTGTCCCAAGATCACTAGATGTCAACCATGCATAATACAACGCAAGACTGGGGCTGTTTGTATTGTTTGTATATATTAATAATAAATCCCACCCAGTTGTATGGCTAGATGCTGCTGTTTGTATTGTTTGTACATATTAATCATAAATCCCATGCAGTTGTATGGCTAGATGCTATAATATATAATTTTATGTTTGAAAACAAAGTTATATAGAACTTGATATGTACAATTTGACTATCTTTCTCCTTTTCTTCTGATTAATATGTAAGAATTTCTTATGACATAATAAAGAAGGGGTAATATAGTCTTTTATAAATATGCCTTGGTAAAAATGCAAGAACCTATAATAACATCTATTTTGAAACGGAGGTAGTAAGAATGAAGGAAATTAAAGATTGATCAGCTCAGCCTAGGGAAAAAAATCCCAAGCGAGCAACAAACAATTCAATTACAAATCAGTAGCACCGCCTTTCATCGATACCCTCTGTTCAAGAATACATGTCATTCTTGCTTTCATATTTTGTTCCTAAACACATATCATTCTACAATTTCGAGGTAATTTTTTTTAACCTTTTTTCATCTATTTCCATTGTCATTTAGCTATTTCCATTGTCATTTACTTCCATGGGCTAGAGTAGGACATATCATCCAAAGATATAATTAAGATAGATAATGAAGTCTTTTGTAGATGTGTCTTAGTAGAAGTGTAAGAACCTAGAATAACATCTATTAACGAAAGGAGGCAGTAGAATGAAAGAAAGATTTATCAGCTTAGCCTAGGGAAAAAAGCCCAATCAAGCAACAACCAATTCAATTACAAACCAGACTGAAGCCTAAAACCATTGCTAAACTAGTCAGATGTCCGTGCATTGCAACGAAAACATATTTTTGAACCAAATAATCAAATCATGATACACGTTTACAAAAATAAAATTACACTTTTGAGTTGCAACAGGGAGGAAGAAGTGGGGAATGACCCAACTGCTGGATGGAGTGGGTGTGGGTGAAAAAAGAGAGATGTGGTTGGTTTCCTTTTTATTCGCAAGAGGTGGAGAGAATGTGTCGCAAGCAGCGAATCATATATCGGCGTGTTGCTTTTCTTAGGGAGGAGAAGAGGGAGGACAGATAACCACCATCAACTCATATTTATATATTAGTAAAGATAACATGGGCAAGCCAAAATACGATCTGTACTGTTGTAGAATGATATGTGTTTAGGAACAAAATATGAATAAAAAGGAACAAAATTTGTTAGAATTAAATTGTATTTTGGCCTTGAATTGAATTTTCACTGTTTGTAAATTTCTTAGAATGTTTCTATTTAAAAATTTCTTGTAATGGTCAAAGAAGTGAATTCTTAATTTTAAGTCTCAAAACCAAATGAACATAAAATCCAAAGAATATCCATTTGAATCCTAATTAACCCTTAGATCATCTCCAAAAAATTTCAAAAAAGTTTGAAATTATTTAATGCCTTTATAAAAATAAAAAACAACAAGATGTAAATGGAACAATATCATTGTCAGAATTTTATAAAATTACAGAAGATGATCATCATCTAGAATTTTTATGGTAGCTTAATCATGCCCTCAGGATCCATCTAAAAAAATTTCAAAAATTTCTAACTCTATTTGCTAGCCCAATTAAATTAGTGATGTAGTTGCCCAAAAATTAGATCCCATTTTTTTTCACATTTTCACCCTTCCCTTGTCTCATTGCCAAGTGGGCCTGCCTCAAGCTGTCCGCACCTAGAAGTGCTCTCCCCCTTCTCCCCTTTCACTCCTCGCGCAGTCCCTGCCATGGTAGCCACTTCCCCCGTGAATCCTTGCCATGGCAGCGTGCAGAGCTCGCCCGCCACTTCTGCCGCAACAACCATTCTCCTAAGCATGCGCCCGCTGTGGCAGCCTCAGGTGTAAGATCGAGGATGCAGATTAGAGAAGAGAATAGGCGGCTATAAAATTTCTTAAGCAATTAATTAAAATCTCGTCTAAGTACTCTTATATCAAAATCTAAATAATAATATATGCGCAAGCGATGATCTAAGATTTTAACAATTAAATCCTAAATCAACTATATCACTAAGAGCACTAACTATCTATGTCTCTTACAACAATTTGCACTCCTAAATATAAGCAATCAATCAATCGATTCTATAAACATAAGTTGCTTGAACGTAAATAAAGAATTGCAAACACAAAGAGACACGATACTTTTTACTGTGGTGTTCGGAGACTTATCGGTCTCCCCTAATCCACGTTGAGGCAAGCCCAAACCGCTTTGGACCGGCTTCATGAATTGAGCACCCGCCTCGATTCCACTAGTGGTAGCTCTTTCCCACTCCGGGTAGGTGAGCTTCGACTTTCACAACTTTGCCAGGCCTTCTCACAATCCTCTTCAGAAGGTCACCACGCACGACGCCTCCACACGCCATCTAGGTGTCGACAAACACCAAGAGTAACAAGTCAAGCCCTCTAGTTTGAGATCCACCAAATATAACATATGTACAATAGTGATCACCGAGTGCAACACATGCACAAGGCTCCCCTCAAGTGCAACACATAGACAAGAGGCTCTCGATCCTCTCCTAATTGTAACACATGCAATTAGAGCTCACTCTTAGCTCAAAAACCAAATTGAAGAGTGCAACACATGCACAACTCAACCACAAAGAACAATGAACTCTCTAAAACCACAGCAAGCCCAAATGCCAGCCCTAAGGCTCCTTTTATAGCCTCTACAAGAAAAACTAGCCATTGGGGGTAAAATAGGCAAAAAAGTAACAGGAAACCCGGTCATACTGCGCTAAGGCCGGTATGACCGGCCTTCGGTCCAACGGCTAGAAACAACTAGCCGTTACTCAGAAAATCCGATCATACTGGAGTGGGTTCGGTCATACCGGGCCTTTTTTTAATTTTTTGACTCAAAATACTTCGTTTCTGGAAAAAAAAAACACACCGAGGTGACCCCGGTCATACCGCCGGCCAGTATGACCGGACACACTCCGATCATACCGGACTTGGGGCGGTATGACCGGACTAGGTGTAACATCCTAAAAATTAAAATAAAGTAAAAAATTAAATTTTAAATTTTAATTATATTTATTGATACTTTTTCTTCATTTTTTGGATTTTTTCGGATTTTCAAGAATTTTTGCTCTAAAGAAAAATCTTTATAAGTAATAGATAAATAACAATAATAAAATCTTATAACAATAAAATGTATAAAATTCTGGATAATCTCAAGAAATCACTAGAAGCTCAGTTCTGAATTTTAAAAGTCATATCAAAACAATTAAATATGAAATGAAAGAAAATTAATGGTTCTTGACTAGCAACGGTAAACTCGTAAGATTTAAATAAAAATAATACAACATTAATTCGACCCAAACTTTTTATTTTATCTTCTGGATGAATAAATACATCTACATTAAAAATATTAAAAATAAATAATCAATTTGGATATATTTAAAAATTCAGAAACGGAATTGCTGAAAATCTAAGAATCAAAATGTCAGAATGTTTATAAATAAAATAAAAAATATCTCAAATTGAAATTTTTACTGGAGGTTTATATGGCCAAGAGGAATTCTAAAAAAAGTTTCAAGAAGTTTTGATAGAATATATATCCTCTGATAAATTAAAAACAAAAAATACAATTTTTAGAATTTCTATAATTTCTGTGTATCATATTTTCCCCTGAAATTTCTACAGTGCACGGATCATTATCCAACCATCACTCAGAAAAATTACCCAAATATTTCGGAGGTAACCGATTCATTGAACCTAATCTAGCTCAGCTCTCAGCCCAAATTCTGAATTCATTCCTTTCCTCACCGACAGGTGGGACCACCCACTCCCTCTGGCCCGCAGGGCAGCAACCCATCTCACTTCCTCCCCTTCTTCTCCGATCGGACGCCCAGGCGCAGAGCCTCCGCTGTTCCTTGCCACAACTGAAGAACAGCCAAAGAACTCCTGCCAGGCTGCGCCTCGCGCGAAGCTTCAGTTGTCCATACCTCCGCCCGAATGCTGCCACGGGCTTCCCTCTCCGCAATTCATGCTGCTACAACCATACTTCACCCTGTGCAAGCGATGCAAGTTTCGGGCGAGCTCATACCAGGGAGGTGGCTTCTCTACAGCTTTGCTCGTCTATAAAAGCCGCCCTCGGCCTCATCACAGAACTCACCTCATTCCCGGCTGCCTCTTTGATCATATTGATCTCAGCATTTAATTTTTATTTTATTTATCAAACTGTTTTATGCATGCGTTTATTTTCTATAAATTCGCTATTTTGTGGTATTGGTAGATATACGTGTTATCTCTTGGAACTTTCTTAATAAATATTGACATGTGAACTTTGATAACCATAGAATAGGGTTAGACAATACATGATGTCAATTTGAGTATATGTGATTACATTTTAAACATGCTTAGCCATGATTACTTAGCAACGACATAGATGATCAGATTAAAATTGTTTCTTGAAAATTTAAAAGGTTGGTTATGACCATGTTGGTTACTGGTATTTTGATTAAAAACCCGAAAATAAAACTATGATTTTGACGCGGGTGACTATTATCAATAGCCGGTTGTGAAGATGGATTTGCACGTAGTGTAGGGAGAAGTATCGCCTATATCGGATTAAGGACCGAACATAGTGTTGTATGATCCAAGATAAATCCGTACAACCACAAATGCTACAATGGTACAGCCTTAACCTATTAAGTTACGTAGATTTAGCTTTGGACATTGGAAGGCCGAAGTAGTACGAGCACTTCTTTCAAGGTTTGCTCAAAGAGGTGCCCTCATAGTGGTGTTGGGAGCAACGCTTGCCGATATAACGGTGTACGCCTTGCTATGGAGAGGAACGATGCCCGACTGTTTTTATGATGGTGATACCATGTTTTATATATATGTGTTCCTTCTGTCATAGCAAGGGTTTTTCGTCACCGGTGCTGGTGCAAAGTTAAGTCTATGTAATGTAACAGTTATGTCATAAATCTCTGCGGCACACCAATGGAAGTGTGCTAATATCGATTGCACAAAGAGTCAGTCATGTCTTGTGGGTAAAGCTGTACAACTTTGCAGAGTGAAAATCTAATCGATTAGTCGTGCCCGCAGCTATGAAAAACTTGGTGAACTGACATTAAGTTAGATGTTTTATTATTTTCAAAATGCTTGGTTTGATTTGATTTGCCACGTGTTGGCAAAAACTGTGTTGAGATATGTTATGGCAGGATTGGATGATTCAATGCTCACGAAGGATTGTGAGTATTACTTATACTTTACTTATTTCTTATCAGTCAAAATTGCTCTTACAAATTCCGTTTGCAAATGACAACCTGATTTACAAATTCAATATCGCTTTATGCAAATTAACCGTAGAAGCCATCTTTGATTTAACCTGCATTACTACATTTGCAAATACCAACTTAAGTCTTGTGGAGTACGAAAGTACTCAACTTTGCCTAATCTATTATTTTAGGTGGAAAAGAAAACAAGGCTACGAAGATTATTTATCATCACAGGTTGCAAGAATTTCAGTGACGCGCTCTTACTAGGGATTTATGCCTTGTCAGTTGTCTGCGGGTTGGATGGGCACACTACAAGACCTTGCTTCTTCTGTGCTATATATATATGCTCTGAAATGTAAATACAACATATAAATAGCTTCCGATTTAATAATATAATATGTGGTTGTGATTCCAATTGTTGTAAACGTGCGTACTAGCTACTGATCATGGGACTAGTACTGTATGCAAAAATAGGGGTCGATTCACTAGGGGCGGTCATACCACTACTACAGCGACTAAAATAGTCATAACTTTTTACTTCAAACTCCTATTTAGGTGATCTTAGACTCTATGCGAAGCTTATCACGAGGGCTATAATTTTCAACCATTTTCAAGATTTAATTAACCATATATATATATTTAAATATCACAAAAACAAAAACTCCAATTTGTCACTCAAGTCTAAAATCTGATTTTCTTGAAATCCCTCACATAGACTTGATCAAGAGCATGACTACAATCTAGCAAGAGTCAATAAGGTCAAATATTGAGCCATGAGATGATCAACTCATGTTCAAAATAATTTGCAAAACACATTTGCAAATAAACCGAGAACATATGAGATCTCTCTCTAGCCATGCAAGGATCAACACCTAATCCCGACACTTTGCAAAACATATTTGAAAATGCCAACACATACTCTACGATTGAAACTCATAACCTCTAGCTTATTTGCAAATAATAAATCAATATTTTGCAAAAACACATTTTGCAAACATAAAGCACAAACTTTACTTAGCCTTGTGATGATCAATACATGATCAAATAACAAGCTAAAATACCGATGCATAAGCTCTTACCTTTTGCAGTACATGCAAAACTTAGCTCCATGCAAAAACCACATCAACCAAATTACATGAGCTATCTCCCTTTTGCAACACATGCAAATCCATAGCTCCATGTAAAAACCAAATCGATTAAGATTCAATAAGAAGCAAGAATGAGCTCTCTTATTTGCAACATATGCAAATACTTATCTCATGCAAAATCCAAACAAGATAGTAAACTAGAGTGAACCGGATTGAGTTCATCAACACATGATGAAGCTCAAGCTAAAAGACTCAACCCCTCTTAATAGTACGGCACCTAACCTATAATCCGGTCTCCCATCCAAACATTGAGACCGGTAAAAGACTAGGAACACATCCTAGCCCTACCTAGTTATACCTTTGCCTCTCGCAACCACTTGGAGCTTTCATGATGATCAATTATTTTCTCTCTAAGTCAGGATCTTCATCTTGTTCATCAACTCATGATGAACTCCCCCCTTTTCTTAGCTTTGGGATCCTCTCTTGACGTTTATCAACACATGATAACGTACTTGTCTCGTTTATCCGTCTCAACTGTGGACTTAACCTAATTTCAAACTCATTGAAAATGTTAGTCCAAAACACATGGTTGTCTCACTCATCAATACACTCCATTAACACATAATGGATGCTCCCAAGATCCTTTGATCTTTACTATTGACGATTGACCACACCCCAAATACAATTGAATGAAAGATTAATTGTGTCTTGAGTATATGTAACATCCTGAAAATGAAAAACAGTATATAATAAAATGGAAATGAATATTTTGGTTTTAAATATATTTATTTCTGAGTTTCTTGATGTTACTGGTTTTTATTGGATTTTCTTAGGATTTATGCTTTGTATGAAAAGTCAAATTAATAGAATTATCAAATGGAAAATGGTAAGAAGGTAAAAGTAAAAATTAGAAAAAATTGCCATTTGGTCATGACCAATCTGGTAAACCAGTAAAAATATTTAGTAAAAATCTTTGGTGCTGATTTGGGACAAAATAAATATCCTAGCTCTCTCTCTTTGACAAAAAACAGTAAAGTCAGAATTAATTAAAAATAATCGAGATTTATCAAGAGCCAAAAAAATTACCATAGCACCCTTAGAGCAGTTTTCACATCTGATAAAATCTCAGGAACTTATAATGCCGGCAAAGCCTCCTAAAAATTCAACAACAGAGACTATTAAAAACAAGAAATCTTCATGTCAGAATTTTTATAAAATATTCACTCGATATTTTGACTTGGAATTTTTAGGGAGACTTCCATAAGACAAAATGAACTTCCATAAAAATTTTGGAAGATAATTGATAAATTTTACACCTTCAAATAAATAAAATACCGAAATTTAATTCCTGTACCAGTCCACAGTGTCAGAATTTTAATTAATTATTTGTTAGGCATTTTAATCTGAAAATTGTACCAGGAGATAAACACTTACATAGGAGGATGGTAAAAAAGTTTCAGAAAATTATACCATGATTTGATAGCCGTTTTAATGCCCACATGGGAGCTGTCCCGGCCAGAGTTATCTTTTAACTCGTCTTCCCTCGCTGACATGTGGGCCCGGGCACTGCAGTGACTTGGCGAGCTGGCAAGCAGCGTGGACGTTTCCTCTCGCTGTCCGGTGGGGCCGGACCCACTTGTCAGCCTCCCTCTCCGCTGCTCTCGCCCCTTTCCTCTCTCGCCCGAGGAGAGAGCTCGAACTCTCTCGTTTGTTCGCCGCCTCCTCTCTGCATCTCAGCGCATTTCGCTGCGCCCCGGACTGGTTGCCGCTGCCACGAAGTGCCTCGAGGCTCCCGCGCCATACCCTGTCCATCTCGCGTCACTTCCTGCCGGTGAAGCTTCGCGCCACCTCGCCGAGCGGTCAAAACCGAACCAGCGGCAACTCCCTCGCCCGTTCAAACGCTGGAGCTGCCACCTTCCAGGCTATAAATACCGTGATAGCGTTGCACTGAGACTTCCATTTCTTCATCGATTCCTTGAGCCGAACACCAGAGCCAGTCGCCCACTTCTTCGCCATTTTCGTCGAAGCCGGAGAAAGGGGGGGAAAGGTAGAGTATGCCCAATAGGCTTTGATCTTTAAAATCAGTTGAGCCTAGAGCTTCGCCAGGCATCCTAGAACACTGACCAACTCTTCTTTTTCTCTGGTTTTGCCCGCAGCCTGTCCTCATCGCCGTTCTTCTTCCTCGCGGCCGGCGATCGTGGGCAGCCATCTCCGGTGCTTCTTCGGCCGCATCCGCAGGTGAAATAGGACCCTTAGGTTACACTGATGCTCTAGGAGCTTTTGCCCGGTGGAAAGATGGCCGACGGCGAGCCGTAGCTTGCTCGGCCGTGGCGCCGCCGCGCCCCCACGGTGGAGACCCATCTCCCGGTCACCTCTGGCCGAATGGACACCACCACTAGATGCGCAAAGGCACACTGATGCTCATAGCGCCGCCCGTTTCGTCGTGCCGGAGTTAGTTCGCCGGCGGCGAGCTTTAGACTAACATGCCCTGTTTGGTCAGCGACCGGTGGTCCGGGTTGTCGTGGCGCAGCCTCTTGAGTCGCTTCGATCATCGACGAGCGGGCCCATCTGTCGCGTCGGACGGACCGCGTTCGGCGCTGCGCCGTCGGCGTCTTGATCATTGACATGCGAACCACGGTATCGACAGATCGAATCGCGCCTTGATCGATGTGCGGGCGGGCCGATTTGTCGATCGCCCGGGCGAATTCAAATCGCAGCGCGCCAAAATCCAAAAGCCGCTTTCCAACTGCGAAAGCGTATTTTGAATTTCGAGTTGAATTTCCGAAAACCGAATAGATTCAAATGCCCATAACTTTTGAATCATCTGGCCAAAAATAGTGAAATCAATTTCTAAATTCATGAAAAATTCCGTAGATTCAGAATATACAAAAATAGTTTGAAGACCATCTCTGGGAAATTTTGAAATTTAAATTTGAATTAAAAGGCTAGAGGTATGCTTTGTACAAAATTTCTGTAAATAAGCTTGGACATTAGTGAAACTGATTTCTCTAGAATCCTTACATTTCCAGGAACCCAAATATATAAAAATATTTAACTTTTATGCTTGTTTGAATTATTTGCTAATTAGGTTTGCTTTCAATACACTAGTAATTCAAATATGTATAATAGTATTAAGGAAATATAAAAGAAACAAAGTTTTATGTATTAATAATAGGATGGCAGTAGCATGGTTAAATTTGATGAAGTAGGAATTTTGGTTTGAGTTGACTTTAAATCATGTAGTAGTTATTGTGCCAAATGCACTCACACATATATATGCATATATATGTGCATTGGGAATTAAATAGCTAGAATCTAGTTTAATTGGTTCAAGTCATGAACAACCTAGTAACCTAGTTTAATAAAATTTTGTGTAATCAACCCTTTATCTTGTGAATTAAATTTTATTAATTCAAATAATTTTAGCATCTATAATTCGAAGTTATAAATACTAGAATTCACAATTTTAGGCTCTTGAATTCGTAATTTCCAAACAATTAATCTGTAAGAGAAACCATGTTTATCATTGCACAAAATGTATTAACGTTCTAAATGTATAATTAATTGCCGTGTGAAATCTTAAAGGTTTATATTTCAACTCTCAAAAGGATAACCCTGTTTTCTGCAGTTTCTCTTTATTTGACTTACTGTCTGTCTTCTTTTCACCCTTTCTGAATTTGGATGTTTACTATTGTCCGCTTGATCGTCGTGTAGAGTCCGACGTCCTCGAAGAGGAAGACGACGCCGTCGCCGATCCAGATCCGGAGTTAGACAGCGAGTTGCAAGGCAAGCACCTCCTTGAACATGTCGAGCCTAATAATTTACCTACACTATGTTGTTTTTGCTTATGTACGGTGCATCCGGATAGTTCTCCCTAAAAATGCTAATTTGGGTTAGAACAGTAGTTAGTCCTGTAAATTATGGTTTGCCTCAATCTGTATGAACATGTGATCCTTGTAAGCCTTAGTTGGAAAACTAGACATGCTTAATGTCATTTTGGGTATGACCGCTAGCATAAAATATCTGCTTAAGCTGTTGATCGTGTTTTCAATCTTTTCAACAAATGTATGATCCTCATTTGGGAAAATGTTGCTAGTACTTTGATTAAAAACCCAAAACTAAAACTATGGTTTTGATGCGGGCGATTATTGGCAATAGCCGGAGGTGCAAAGGGAATTGCACGTAGTTAGGGTGGAGTATCGCCCGTGTCGGATTAAGGACCGAGCAATGGGACGCTATAGATCCAAGAATTTCGTACAACCACGAGGGCTTGTATGGGCGGGTCTTAGCCTATTATGTTGTTTAGGTGTGGCTTTGCATCTAAGGAAGGCGGGAGATTGCACAGGCATTCCGGTTTGGTTTGTCTGTAGGGGGTCTACTTACCAATGCAACGGTGTACGCCTTGCCGTGGACAGAAACGTGGTGTTGGTGTGATGTGAAAGGATCCACGTCTTGGGTGAGTGTTTCCGTTTCCATGGCGAGGGTCAACCATCCCGGGCTGGTTCAAAGCCACATCTAAATAATATAACGGCTCTGTATGATCTCCTTGCCGACACACCAAAGGAAGTGTGTAAATTGGCCTGGCAAAAGAGGCTGATCATTCCTTGTGGGTAAAGTTGTACACCTCTGCAGAGTGTAAATCTAATCGATTAGCCGTGTCCACGGTTACGGACGCTTGGTGAAGTCATTCCAATGTTAGCATGTTTTGGTATTTTCTCGAAAGACTGGTTTAAAGGGAATCGTTATGCAACTAGCTTTTTGGGTCAAAGGACAGACTCCGGGGATCTTTGCAGTCGGGTAGACTGGGTTGAAGGACTTGGTTACTTACTTTTGCTTTATATTTCAAATGCTCATTTGATAATGCAATGTTTTGATTCATTATGTCATATCCTTAAATATTTATGCAAATGCAAAATAACCATTAACCTACCTTGTTTAGCCTGCATAATTACTTTATTGCATCTGTCAAACACTATAAGTCTTGCTGAGTACCAAAGTACTCAATCTTGCATCTGCTGTCTCAGAGGACGAAACCTGCGAAGCGCCAGACGACTTTTACTTTCACGCAGGGTGCGGGACTTTTGGCGATGAGTTTCCCTAGGTTTGCCAAGTCAGTTGCCTGAGGGTTAGCGGGCAAACCACGTGGCTTTTGAAATTTTAATTTCCTCTATTTTCCCGCTATTGTAAGAATTTAACTCTGTATAATTATTACTGCTGTAATATATGCCTGTCAGATATTTATCTTGTGGTTGTGATATGAATGTTGTAAACATGTGAGTGCTAGCCACTGATCATGGGACTAGCACGGTAACCACATGGAGGTTCCTGTTTGCAAAAACGGGGTCTCACAGCGTTGGTATCAGAGCCACACTGACTGTAGGAAGCCTTGGGTGAATGGTCGTTAGTTAGTAATATGAACACTTAATTTGAAGGACAAACAAAACTCTACTCTCTACTAATAATGAACTTTAGCATATATGCTAATTTTCTTATTTGTGGTCTCTTAGCTATTCATAAATAATTATTATTAATCTCTCTTTTTCTGTTATTTTGTAGATGGCACGTTATGTACCTTGCCATGAGTCGATCACTCGAGCTAGGTGGAATGATGGGGTACTACATCATCTGCTAGAGGATCACATTACGAGAGTGTCCCGAGATATGTAGTGTTCCATGCATACTTGAGCTCGGAGACTAAGGAATATGCTACTAGGGTCTTTATACCTTCAAGACCGGCTTTTAATGAGGGTGAAAGAACTTTTGAAGGATATGGATCATCCATAGATGCTTCGATGAATGAAGCTGCTTACCAGGCCGTGATCCACCTCCGTCATGTGATTCCAGATCTGGATCCTGCTTATCGATATCTTCTTGGAAGACCCCCAGTTGGAGATAATGTATATAGAGACCACACTAGAGTTAGAAATAATGGTCTTAGGGTTATGTTGAATTTTGTAAATAAGTTAGATAACCACTATGTATAGTTAGCGCAGGAACTGTTGGAGACCCGACGACGGATGGCATTTCTGGAAGCCCACTTGGCCCCGTGCGTAGCGAGAGGTACAATACGCACGCACGGCCGAGCGAGGACTTCTCAAATCCCATCCGCCCAGCACTCTCCACCTAATTCCTACGTGCCTACGCCTGGTGTGCCCAGAGGTGCCAGGATGTCCTGTATAGGTAGTCGCCCGCGTCTTATTAACGATAAGGGCATAAACCCCTGTAGTACTTGTGAGTTTCAGCCCGAAGCCCCTCGGGTGTATAGGCGTAGAGCCTACGCGTCTAGTACCTTAGACGAGATAGAGTTGATAGGAGTCCATGAGAGGGATGTAACAGTTGTTGTAAATATGAGAAGTATGAGATAAATAAAGTGGTATGTTTTGTTATGAATCAACGAGGTATTAATAAATTGAAGGATGAAAACCATATGATAAAGATTAATATAGGAATAACTTAGTTCATAAGAATTGTAAGGGCTAAGTATATAAGAATTGTGAGATAAATTCGACCCATGCAAAAGAAGCACAGTTGTTGTTTCTCTGTTACTGCTGGCATTAGATTAATACTAATTCATCTTGCTCTAAAATTTCAGATGACCAACCCTTCCAGTTGGGCAGCTATAGCTAGGGACTTAGCGGAAAATTATGGGCAAGAAAAACATCGCCCTATGCTCACTGTTAGTCAGATAGTTGATGGGTTTAAAGTATATGCGCACGCTATTACTATAAGGAGAGAGCGTCGCGTACGCCATCAAGTTAAGCATTTTAGTTCAGATAGAGTCCAAGCCATCCAGGAGACAAGTCGTAAGTTGGCGAGAAAGATTTGTCAAGCGCATCATGTGGATATGAGTGCATATGTACGCTCATATGAAGCGCGTATAGGTGGCCAGGAGACCGAATTGGGACCTAGGAGGCGCAGAACTGGAAATAGACAAGAGTATCTACGTCAGTTTCACCCAGCAGGGAATCCGAAGCCGCCTCCCGAGCCATCTAGTTCGGGGAGTAGTTGTGATGTGGGATCACCATCGCCACATTCGGGGATCATTAGTGGATATGTTCACCCCTAGTGACCTAGTGTTATAGTAATAAATTTGTAAAATAGTTGGTATGTGTATGTATCCTTTATAGTTACATGAAATACTTTTGGTATTGTAAGTTTTCGAGTTGTACCTCTTTTGGCATGAATAATAATAACGGATTTTCCCTCGCGAATTGTAGCTAGGGGGTGAAGATTTTCGATGAGAGAATCCAAAAAAAAAAATATATATATATATATATATATATATATTGCTAAACATGATAGTAGAAACAAGATTTGTAGGGTGGCTATATGATGGGTAAATTTGAAGTCTTACCCTAGTCGTTGCCGCGTACTAAAATGGTACCAATTTCAGGATGAGGCCGACCAGGTCACTCAATTAGATCTTGGAAACTGATGTACCGCAGGATACTCGCGATCCCAGAGCGAGTGTCTCAACGCCTGCACAACCTAATCCTCAACATCCTGTAACAAGAGCCTCGACATCTCGAGCAGCCCGCCGAGATGCCCCTATTCCATCTCCGGCTGGGGATGAAGTTCATGAGGAACAGCTGCCTCCACCACCTACTATGGCTCAAGTGCTGGCTTTAATTGAGCAAGGAAGGCAAAGAATACTCGACATCGCAATGATAGCCCAGATCATCGCAGCTGTGGTGTCACCGTGGAGGAAATGGTGGAGCTCCTCAAGTGTCCAAGTTGAACGAGTTCCTAAGAACCCAGCCACCTGTTTTCTCCCCTTCTGCCGAGCCTCTCGATGCTGATGATTGGTTGCGGGCTGTGGAGAGCAAGCTAGCTATTGCTCAGTGTGATGAGAGGGAGAAGGTCTTATATGCCTCCTATCAGTTGCAGGGGACTGCAGCGGTATGGTGGGAGAACTACCAATCGGTGCTGCCAGAAGGTCGGGTGGTTCTATGGCCTGAGTTTAGAGCTGCTTTCCGCCGCACCCACATTCCAGCCAGTGTGATTGAAGTGAAAAAGCGGGAGTTCCTAGATCTTAAGCAAGGCTCGATGACAGTGATAGAGTACCTTCACCATTTCAATCAGCTGTCAAGATATGCCACATATGAAGTAGATAATGAGGCAAGAAGGATTGAGAGATTTAGGGAAAATCTAAATGAAGAGATCAAGTGGGCCTTGATTGCCCAAGACATTGACGACTTCCAGACTCTGGTGGACAAGGCCGTAAGAGTGGAGCACGGCAGTCGCAGTGTGATGGAGAGCCGCATAGCGCAAGTGGCTTGCGCGTAGCTCATCCGAGTCGGATCATCTAGGCCGCAAGGGTGGCGGTCGACCGCCGCCGACCACCACCACCACCAAGACCAAGAGCCCAACGACCGACTCCCGGCACTCAGAGGTCACAAAGTCAGGCTACTCGCTTTGTACAGCGGCAGCCGCAGCAGTCTGTTCGCCCGGTGCAACAGCCTAGGACTGCTGCTGTTATCCAAAAGCAGGCGCCAAATGTCACGTGTTTTCATTGCAATGAGCGTGGACATTACACCGCCTCGCCCCAAGAAGAAGACCGCAACCTCGCCCACAAGCTCAAGGTCGGACTCAAGGATCGACGCCCCATCTCGCAAAGGCGGAAATATTGGGCGCCTTCACCATATGACGATCAAGAGGCGCAGAAGCCTCGACGTTGTGCTTGGTATGTTCCTTGTGCAATCTGTGCCTACATTGGTTTTGTTTGATTCTGGAGCTTCCCATTCCTTTATCTCCAAGAAATTTTCTGAACAAAACAAATTAGAGGTTTCCCTGTTGCCTACTCGCATGTTTGTGCAATCCCCTGGAGCCACTATTATAATCGCTAGTTTCAGGCCGGAGTTAGCATAAAATCAACGGGTTATATTTTATGCTGATCTCATCTTAATAGAAACATCCGGGCTAGATGTGATCTTAGGCATGGATTGGTTGGCCAAACATAGAGGTTGCATAAATCATACGATCGATCTATATCTCTGTAAATTATGAAGGAATACTGTGGAATTTGCCTCAAGTACCAATGAGTTGGCATCTCACCCGATCGGTGTTTAACATCCACAGTTGAATTGGAAACTGTGCCAATAGTTAATGAATTTCGGAGGTATTTCTGCTGAATTGCTGTGAGTGCCTCGGATCGAGAAATGGAGTTCATTATTGACCTGGTGCCGGGAACGGTACCAATATCAAAGCGTCCATATAGGATGCCCACAAATGAATTAGTGGAATTGAAGAAGCAGCTCAAGGAACAACTGGACAAGGGATTTATTCATCCCAGTACATCACCCTGGGGAAGTCCGGTTCTCTTTGTCAAGAAAAAGGACAATAGTCTGCGCATGTGTGTAAACTATCGTGCCTTAAATGAAGTAACCATCAAGAATAAATATCCGTTACCCCAGATTGATGATCTATTTGATCAACTAAATGGGGCACAAATTTTTTCCAAGATAGACTTGAAGTTGGGGTATTTCCAGCTGAAGGTCAGACCATCGGACATTCCCAAAACTGCCTTCACTACCCGTTATGGATTATATGAATACACCGTGATGTCCTTTGGGCTCACTAATGCTCCGGCAAACTTTATGAGCTTAATGAATAAGATTTTTATGGAGTATCTGGATAAGTTTGTAGTGGTATTTATTAATGATATCCTTATATATTCCAAGACTGAAGAAGAGCATAAGCAGCATTTGCATATGGTCCTCGGCAAACTCCGAGAAAATAAATTATATGCCAAGTTCGAGAAATGTGAGTTTTGGTTGAAAGAAGTGGCATTTCTCGGGCATATTTTATCAGGAGGCGGAGTTACTGTTGACTCAAGTAAAGTGCAAGCGGTGTTGGCTTGGGAAAGGCCACAATCAATTCCAAAAATTCGAAGTTTTCTAGGTTTTGCCGGTTATTATCGCCGGTTCATTGAAAACTTCTCTAAAATTGCCAAGCCACTCACCCAACTCTTAAAGAAGGAAAAGAAGTTCGAATGGACTTCTGATTGTGAGCAGAGTTTCCAAAAACTGAAAAAAAAAGTTAACCTCTGCCCCAATACTCATACTGCCAGATATTCACAAGGATTTTGAAGTATATTGTGATGCATCACTCCAAGGGTTGGGATGTGTATTAATGCAAGAAGGCAGGGTTGTCGCTTATGCCTCTCGACAACTTCGTCCTCATGAGCAGAACTATCCTACTCATGACCTTGAACTGGCCGTTGTGGTTCATGCCCTTAAAATATGGCGGCACTATCTTATTGGGAATAGGACGAAAATCTATACTGATCATAAAAGCCTTAAGTACTTCTTTACCCAACCAGAATTGAATTTGAGACAAAGAAGGTGGCTAGAGCTGATTAAAGACTATGACCTTGGTCTTCACTACCACCCTGGTAAGGCCAATGTCGTAGCTGACGCTCTTAGTCGAAATTTGTATTGCATATTGGATCCTAGTCAATCTGACCTGATTAATGACTTCCAGAAGCTCAATTTGAATTTAGTGGAAAATGGTTATGTAACCGCCCTCCAGTTGCAGCCAACTCTTAAAAGTCAGATTAAAGTTGCTCAACTCAAGGATGAAGCTGTTATAGAGATCCGAAATCATTCAATTGGGGGCATAAATTCGGAGTTCACAGAAAGTCCGGATGGGATAATTATGAAGGGAACTCGTATTTATGTGCCCAATGATTCTGATATCAAGAAGTTGATTCTATCTGAAGCCCATGAGTCACCATTATCTATTCATCCTGGTAGTACCAAAATGTATCAAGACCTTAAGGGAGAATATTGGTGGCCTGATATGAAAAAGGATATCGCTGAATATATCGCGAAGTGCGATGTATGCCGGCGTGTCAAAGCTGAACATCAACGTCCAGCTGGGCTACTCCAACCATTGCAAATTCTAGAATGGAAGTGGGATGAGGTCGGTATGGACTTCATTACTGGCCTTCCCCGGACTCAAAAAGGGAATGACTCCATTTGGGTTGTCATTGATCGACTAACCAAAGTGGCTCACTTTATCCCGGTTAAGACCACATATTCTGGAGACAAGTTGGCAGAACTTTACATTAGCAACATCGTGCGTTTGCACGGGGTCCCAAAAACAATTGTCTCAGATCGAGGATCACAATTCACATCCCATTTTTGGGAAAAATTGCATGGTCTCTTGGGAACTAAATTGAATTTCAGTACTGCTTATCATCCTCAGACCGATGGTCAGACTGAAAGAACAAATCAAATCCTGGAAGATATGTTAAGGGCCTGTGTGCTAACTTATAGCACCAACTGGGAGAAGTGTTTAGCATTTGCGGAATTCTCCTACAATAATGGTTTTCAAGCTAGTCTGCAAATGTCGCCATTTGAAGCCCTTTATGGAAGGAAATGTCGAACTTCACTTTTCTGGTCCGAAGTGGGAGAAAGGCAGTTCTTTGGCCCAGATTTAATAAATGAGGCCCAAGAACATGTGGACTTAATACGAAGCCGATTGAGAGAAGCCCAATCTCGCCAGAAAAGTTATGCCGACACTCGTCGACGTGACTTGAGTTTTGAAATTGATGACTATGTCTATCTTAAGGTTTCGCCTCTTCGTGGGATCCGGCGATTCCAAGTTCGAGGCAAGCTAGCCCCTCGATATATTGGTCCATATCGTATACTGGAAAAGATGGGAGAAAAAACATACAGGTTGGAGCTGCCATCCCAATTATCCAGTGTACACAATGTCTTCCATGTGTCGCAGCTTAAGAAGTGTCTTCGCATCCCAGCTGAACTTACTCAATTGGAAGAGATTGAACTCCAGCCTGACCTAACTTACCGCGAGCACCCAGTTAAGGTTCTCGAAGAAGCAGAAAGGCGTACTAGGAACAAAATTCATAAGATGGTGAAAGTACAATGGAGTAACCATACGGAAGAAGAAGCGACTTGGGAACAAGAAGATAAACTTAAGGAAGAATTTCCTGATTTCTTTTAGACCCTTTTCTACCTTCGACCCACCAAATCTCGGGGGCGAGATTTCTATAAGGGGGGTAGATTTGTAACATCCCGAAAATGAAAAACAGTATATAATAAAATGGAAATGAATATTTTGGATTTAAATATATTTATTTCTGAGTTTCTTGATGTTACTGGTTTTTATTGGATTTTCATAGGATTTATGCTTTGTATGAAAAGTCAAATTAATAGAATTATCAAATGGAAAATGGTAAGAAGGTAAAAGTAAAAATTATAAAAAATTACCATTTGGTCATGACCAATCTCGTAAACCAGTAAAAATATTTAGTAAAAATCTTTGGTGCTGATTTGGGACAAAATAAATATCCTAACTCTCTCTCTTTGACTAGAAACAGTAAAGTCCGAATTAATTACAAATAATAGAGATTTATCAGGAGCCACAAAAATTACCACAGAACCCTTAGAGCAGTTTTCACATCTGATAAAAATCTCAGGAACTTATAATGTCGGCAAAGCCTCCTAAAAATACAAAAACAGAGACTATTAAAAACAAGAAATCTTCATGTCAGAATTTTTATAAAATATTCACTCGATATTTTGACTTGAAATTTTTATAAAGACGTACATAAGACAAAATTAACTTCCATAAAAAGTTTGGAAGATAATTAATAATGTTTACACCTTCAAATAAATAAAATACCGAAATTTAATTCCTGTACCAGTCCAGAGTGTCAGAATTTTAATTAATTATTTGTTAGGAATTTTAATCTGAAAATTTTACCAGGAGATAAAAACTTACATAGGAGGATGGTCAAAAAGTTTCAGAAAATTATACCATGATTTGATAGCCGTTTTAATGCCCACATGGGAGCTGTCCCGGCCATAGTTATCTTTTAACTCGTCTTCCCTCGCTGACATGTGGGCCCGGGCACTGCAGTGACTTGGCGAGCTGGCAAGCAGCGTGGACGTTTCCTCTCGCTGTCCGGTGGGGCCGGACCCACTTGTCGCCTCCCTCTCCACGCTCTCGCCTTTCCTCTCTCGCCCGAGAGAGAGCTCGAACTCTCTCGCTTGTTCGCCGCCTCCTCTCGCATCTCGGCGCATTTCGCTGCGCCGGATCGTTGCCGCTGCCACGGTGCCTCGAGGCTCCCGCGCCATACCCCGTCCATCTCGCGTCACTTCCTGCCGGTGAAGCCGCGCCACCTCGCCGAGCGGTCAAACCGAACCAACGGCAACTCCTCGCCTGCTCAAACGCTGAGCCGCCACCTTCCGTGCTATAAATACCGTGATAGCGCTGCACCGAGACTTCCATTTCTTCATCGATTCCTTGAGCCGAACACCGAGCGATCGCCCACTTCTTCGCCATTTTCGCCGGGCCGAGAAAGGGGGAAAGGTAGAGTATGCCCAATAGGCTTTGATCTTTAAAATCGCTTGAGCCTAGAGCTTCGCCAGCATCCTAGAACACCGACCAACTCTTCTTTTCTCTGGTTTTGCCCGCACTGTCCTCATCGCCGTTCTTCTTCCTCGCGGCGGCGAACGTGGCGACCATCTCCTGCTTCTTCGGCGCATCCGCAGTGAAATAGGACCCTTAGGTTACACCGATGCTCTAGGAGCTTTTGCCCGGTGGAAAGATGGCCGACGGCGAGCCGTAGCTTGCTCGGCCGCGGCGCCGCCGCGCCTACTGTGGAGACCCATCTCCGGTCACCTCGCCGAATGGACACCACCACTAGATGCGCAAAGGCACACCGATGCTCATAGCGCCGCCCGCTTTAAATCCGTCGCCGAGTTAGTTCGCGCCGGCGAGCTTTAGACTAACATGCCTGCTTTGGTCAGCGACCGGTGGGTCCGGGTTGTCGTGCGCAGCCTCTTGAGTCGCTTCGGTCATCGACGAAGCGGGCCCATCTGTCAGCGTCGGACCGTGTCTGTGCGCGCGCCGTCGTGCGGTCATTGACATGCGAGCCACGGTATCGTCCCGCAGATCGCGCCATGCTGGTGGCGGCGGGGCCGACTTGTCAGTCGCACCGGGCCGAATTCAAATCGCAGCGCGCCAAAATCCAAAAGCCGCTTTCCAACTGCGAAAGCGTATTTTGAATTTCCAGTTGAATTTCCGAAAAACCGAATAGATTCAAATGCCCATAACTTTTGAATCATCTGGCCAAAAATAGTGAAATCAATTTCTAAATTCATGAAAAATTCCGTAGATTCAGAATATGCAAAAATAGTTTGAAGACCATCTCTGGGAAATTTTGAAATTTAAATTTGAATTAAAAGGCTAGAGGTATGCTTTGTACAAAATTTCTGTAAATAAGCTTGGACATTAGTGAAACTGATTTCTCTAGAATCCTTACATTTCCAGGAACCCAAATATATAAAAATATTTAACTTTTATGCTTGTTTGAATTATTTGCTAATTAGGTTTGCTTTCAATACACTAGTAATTCAAATATGTATAATAGTATTAAGGAAATATAAAAGAAACAAAGTTTTATGTATTAATAATAGGATGGCAGTAGCATGGTTAAATTTGATGAAGTAGGAATTTTGGTTTGAGTTGACTTTAAATCATGTAGTAGTTATTGTGCCAATGCACTCACACATATATATGCATATATATGTGCATTGGGAATTAAATAGCTAGAATCTAGTTTAATTGGTTCAAGTCATGAACAACCTAGTAACCTAGTTTAATAAAATTTTGTGTAATCAACCCTTTATCTTGTGAATTAAATTTTATTAATTCAAATAATTTTAGCATCTATAATTCGAAGTTATAAATACTAGAATTCACAATTTTAGGCTCTTGAATTCGTAATTTCCAAACAATTAATCTGTAAGAGAAACCATGTTTATCATTGCACAAAATGTATTAACGTTCTAAATGTATAATTAATTGCCGTGTGAAATCTTAAAGGTTTATATTTCAACTCTCAAAAGGATAACCTCGTCTGCGGCTTTCTTTATTTGACTTACTGTCTGTCTTCTTTTCGCCCTTTCTGAATTTGGATGTTTACTATTGTCCGCTTGATCGTCGTGTAGAGTCCGACGTCCTCGAAGAGGAAGACGACGCCGTCGCCGATCCAGATCCGGAGTTAGACAGCGAGTTGCAAGGCAAGCACCTCCTTGAACATGTCGAGCCTAATAATTTACCTACACTATGTTGTTTTTGCTTATGTACGGTGCATCCGGATAGTTCTCCCTAAAAATGCTAATTTGGGTTAGAACAGTAGTTAGTCCTGTAAATTATGGTTTGCCTCAATCTGTATGAACATGTGATCCTTGTAAGCCTTAGTTGGAAAACTAGACATGCTTAATGTCATTTTGGGTATGACCGCTAGCATAAAATATCTGCTTAAGCTGTTGATCGTGTTTTCAATCTTTTCAACAAATGTATGATCCTCATTTGGGAAAATGTTGCTAGTACTTTGATTAAAAACCCAAAACTAAAACTATGGTTTTGATGCGGGCGATTATTGGCAATAGCCGGAGGTGCAAAGGGAATTGCACGTAGTTAGGGTGGAGTATCGCCCGTGTCGGATTAAGGACCGAGCAATGGGACGCTATAGATCCAAGAATTTCGTACAACCACGAGGGCTTGTATGGGCGGGTCTTAGCCTAATAAGTTGTTTAGGTGTGGCTTTGCATCTAAGGAAGGCGGAGATTGCACAGCATTCAGTTTGGTTTGTCTCAGAGGGGTCTACTTACCAATGCAACGGTGTACGCCTTGCCGTGGACAGAAATGTGGTGTTGGGTGTGATGTGAAAGGATCCACGTCTTGGGTGAGTGTTTCCGTTTTCATGGCGAGGTCAAACGACCCGGGCTGGTTCAAAGCCACATCTAAATAATATAACGACTCTGTATGATCTCCTTGCCGACACACCAAAGGAAGTGTGTAAATTGGCCTGCCAAAAGAGGTTGATCATTCCTTGTGGGTAAAGTTGTACACCTCTGCAGAGTGTAAATCTAATCGATTAGCCGTGTCCACGGTTACGGACGCTTGGTGAAGTCATTCCAATGTTAGCATGTTTTGGTATTTTCTGGAAAGACTGGGTTTAAAGGGAACTGTTATGCAACTAGCTTTTTGGGTCAAAGGACAGACTCCGGGGATCTTTGCAGTCGAGTAGACTGGGTTGAAGGACTTGGTTACTTACTTTTGCTTTATATTTCAAATGCTCATTTGAAAATGCAATGTTTTGATTCATTATGTCATATCCTTAAATATTTATGCAAATGCAAAATAACCATTAACCTACCTTGTTTAGCCTGCATAATTACTTTATTGCATCTGTCAAACACTATAAGTCTTGCTGAGTACCAGAGTACTCAATCTTGCATCTGCTGTCTCAGAGGACGAAACATGCGAAGCGCCAGACGACTTTTACTTTCACGCAGGGTGCGGGACTTTTGGCGATGAGTTTCCCTAGGTTTGCCAAGTCAGTTGCCTAAGGGTTAGCGGGCAAACCACGTGGCTTTTGAAATTTTAATTTCCTCTATTTTTCCGCTGTTGTAAGAATTTAACTCTGTATAATTATTACTGTTGTAATATATGCCTGTCAGATATTTATCTTGTGGTTGTGATATGAATGTTGTAAACATGTGAGTGCTAGCCACTGATCATGGGACTACCACGGTAACCACATGGAGGTTCCTGTTTGCAAAAACGGGGTCTCACAGTATACTAATGCAACTAATGCTTCACATACTCAAGAACTTTCGATTGCCCTAGGATCAACAAAGTGAACCATCAACATATGATTAGTTCTTTGTTGATTGAATAGAAAATTGTCATGAGTATATATTAACTACACAAGTTTCATATACTCAATTCGATGGAACCTAAAAGTAATGATTCAATTTATATGGAGTTGTGGAAATGGATCAATACTCTCAAGACCATTAATTATAGAATAAACTCCATTAAATGTGTACATACAAATAATTTAAACTTGAATCAATATGCACATATTCAATTTTTAATTGCGTTGGAGTTTATCCTATATTGCCACGAGTATACTACAACTAAGTTAAATATACTCAAGGGGTTGTTTCAAAGTAACCATCCATGATATAAAAGGATGAATTAAATCAATACTATTGAAAGTCAAGGTAAAGTATGAACTCCCCCTAAATGTGTGCATTCATATATATATGAAATTGAAACATTAATGAACATCTTAAGGTCTAAATAATGGTAGAGTTCATCCTTTAACTTGAATCCAAAATATGCATTAAGATATCATAAAATGAATACGAGTGCATGCCTTGGGTTTTCCATTTTTCAATGAGATGAGACTAATAAGCGTTAAGCTCAACAAAAGAGTTAGTCTCATAAAAAGATTTGTCATTAATTAATAATTGAGACTAATCAATATTATGATTATCAAAAGAGTTAGTCTCAATATTAGATTTGTCATTAACACCAAAACCAAATTAATGAAGCTTGAACTTTCATCAGGCCCTCTTTCCCCTGCCATGGCACAGCTCCAACGCCGCCCCAATAACTTGAGCCTCCTCGTGTTGTGCCACTGAGCCCGTCGAGCTAGCCATCATACCCCTGCTCGACTGATTCCCTCTGGCCTGCGTGTGCATGAAACCCGCCAAGACCCCTACCACCATTGTCACCTTTTGTTTGTCACCGAATTGGGCTTGCGATGAGTCGCCCTCTTGGCGCCAACTTAAGCCAAGTTGAGCGTCGCCTTAGTCTCCCCTACTCTCCCGCAAGCTCCTTAACCCAAGCTTTGCGCCAATTGTGCCACCGTGCCCTGCCATTGCCGCTGAGGAACTTTTGGCACCACCAAAATCAATGGAGCTATCCGGTGAGTAAAATTCAAATTATTTGGTAATAGAGCTCCTTGACCACAGCCTAAGCCCTTCACTGACCTTCATTTCAGCTTGAATCTCCCATAGCACCGACGTCGCCTGCTCGTTCTTCCTTGGCTCCGGTGTACAACGCCAAGTCCCATCGGCCACTTCCCGTCGCACCAAGGTACAAAATGAGACCCTGCGAGCTCCTAGATGGTTTCCCTTCTCCCCCTCAAAGATGATCACCTCTCTTTTGTGTTCTTAGCTACTCGAAGCCTCGGCCGCTGCTTAGTCTCATTGCCGGACTCCTCTGGCCGATTTCTGCCGCCGTCGACTCCTCCCATGGGTGCGTCGTCCCATCCTCTAGCCTTCCTTGCCCCCAACCGAGGATGATCACCGACCGATTGCCACTGGTGAGCTTCACCTCCCTCTCCTCTGCTTTATGATCGGACGCATGGCCCCAATGTCAGTGACTACACCAAAATAAATGAAAACCGGGAAATCCGAAATTCAAAAAAAGGCGATTTCTCTGAGTGAAAGTTTATTTTCCATTTTCTGGAATTTCCAGAATTGGTTGCCCCAATGTCAGTGACTGCACCAAAACAAATGAAAACCGGGAAATTCGGAATTCAGAAAAGGCACTTTCTCTGATTGAAAGCGTATTTTCCATTCTCTGGAATTTCCAGGAATGACCCCATTTACATAGTTATATCTAAGATCCAAATTTAGTCAAACCAATTTATAAATTCATCTAAAATCATGAATTTTCTAAATATGCAAGAATAATTCAAATATGGTCTCTATTTAAAATTTAAATTCAAAATTTGAAGGAAACTTAGCATATGCTCCATTTGGAATTCTTGCAAATAAACTCCAAATTTGATGGAACAAATTTCTATGTGCTCCTGAGAACATAAGTATTTCATTTCTGCAAAAAAATTTAAAATTTAAACTAATTTTGAATTGAATTCATAAATAAGTTAATTCCAATGCATTCAAAATTCAAATGGTTATAACTATTGCAAATAAATTCCAAATTTAGTGAAACCAATTTCTAAGCCTTGTTAAAATCATAATATCTCTATTTATGGAAACATATTTGAGATTAGGCTATGTTTGTATATAAGTTCATCATAGGATGATTCCTTCTCAATTTGAAATTTTAAATAACCGTAGCCATTGCAATCAATCTCAAAAATTCATGAAAGTAGAACCTAAACTTTTGTAAAATCATGTATTTTCGGTTCTGTATCAGTAGGTGAAAATTAAACTTCGTATGAATAAAGATTCTGTATAAGAATGACAAATAGCACACTTGAAATTTGAAAATCCATAGCTTTTGAAAATAAGCTTCAAAATTATTGAAATTAGTTCCTAAAATCCTTTAAAATCATAAGCCTCTGCCTCTATAAAAATAATTGAATTTGAACTTGTTTGCACTCAATTGCTATTTAAGGTGAACCCATTCTCAATTGAAAATATGAATAATCACAACATATGCAAAAGACCTTAAAAAATCGTGAAACCAAATTCTAAATTCTTATAAAATCCAAAAGCTTCTATTTCTGTAATTGTATTTGAGATTTGGTGTTATTAACTTCTTGTTGCTTTTTACTATTATTTTGTGATGAGCTACGTCTAGACACCGACGCTTCGGATATTATCGCCGTCGACCTTGACTCAGTTCAAGAATTCAATGAGCAAGGCAAGCACCCCCTTTGACCGTGTTGATCCCATTATTTCACTTAAGTTATATTGTTTTCATCAAACCTATGTTATATTGGGTTTTATAAGAATTGAGAAATACGATCAACGACCATAGCTGTGGTGACCCGTATAATTAACCCATGGTAACGACTGTCACCTAGGATTAACTATACGAATCTCAACACAGTAACTAGCAAAACATTGGATATTCCAATGCTTTATTAGTTACTACACTGTATATAGAGTATTGCAGCAGATCAATAATCAGAGACAGAAAACGGAACTCCTTATTACATTCCATTAGCCACGCCGGGCTATTATCCATTACATTACCTTAATTTACATAGACTTGATTACAACAAAAGACATAGATATCTATTATAACCTCCTATTCCCTGAGGGCCTGCTAGCGCTGGGATATGGTCTACTGCTCCCTCTACTACTCCTGATAGTAGTAGTAGTCACTCTCCGATATGTCTTGATCCTGCGCACAGTCCTCATCCCCGCCCTTAGAAGGTCATCCATATCACTCACCTTCTAAGCAAGGGGAGAATTAAACAAGGGTGGGTACAAAGTACTCAGTAAGCAATGGTATATAAATGCAATAAATGATTTTTCCTTTCCATCTTCACCACACCTAATCTAACTTTACCCAAGGATCACTTCTCCCAAAATATCCTTTCTACAGCAATTAAGTTTTAGTTCAAAGGGTTGGTTGATTTTATATTTAAATTTTTTTACTAACACTGTATATGAAATAGCCGAAGCTGACCATAGTCTCCAATCCAAGAGATTGGCTTGAATTCAAGATTTACCCTACGCAGGTTTGTATCACTTTACCTATAGTGACACCCACAAGAGATGCCCCCAAAATGTTTATCGCTACTCTAGTATTAGTTCTCCACCCTACACTTTGTAAGGTCGAGGATGCCGACTAGAGGAGGGTGAATATGCGGCTTTTAAAATTTCTCTCGCTAATTTCTACAAAGCAATTCACCCCTAGTTTCCCTAATGCCAAAACCTTAACAAATATTAATGCAGAAACGATAAACTAAGGTTTTGACAATCAAGGCCTAAATTCTCTAGGCTCACTATGTGCACTAACTAATTGTGTCTCTAACAAGAATATGCAATCCTAAAGACAAGCAATCAATCAATTTAATTCTATGAATATAAATTGCTTGAACATAAATAACAAACACAATGCAAGCACAAGAGACACGATACTTTTTACCGTGGTGTTCGGAGACTTGCCGGTCTCCCCTAGTCCACGTTGAGGTTAGCTCAAACACATTGGACCGGCTCCACGAATTGAGCACCCACCTCGAATCCACTAGTGGTAGCTCCTTTTCCCTCCTGGGTAGGAGAGCTCCAACCTTCACAAACTTTGCCGGGGCTTCTCACAACCTCCGTTGAGAGCTCCCGCGCACGACGCCGCTACGCCGTCTAGGTGTCGGCAAACACCAAGAGTAACAAGTCAAGCCTTGTAGCTTGAACCATACCTAGTGCAACACATGCACTCTGGTGACCTCCTAAGTGCAACACATGCACTAGGATCCTCCTCAAGTGCAACACATGCACAAGAGGCTCTCAATCCTCTCCTAATTGCAACACATGCAATTAGAGGCTCACACTAGCTCAAAAAGCAAATGAAAGAGGGCAACACATGCACACAACTCCTACAAACACCCAAATGCTCTAGCACACAGCCAACGTTATGCCCTTGTCCCCCAAGGCCTCCTTTTATAGCCTCTAAGCCAAAACTAGCCGTTGGGGACGAATTGGGCAAAATGTCTAGCAAACCCGGTGCTACCGCCCTACTGGGACCGGTAGCACCGGTCTCCTCGCCAACGGCTACAAAACTAGTCGTTGAAGGAAATCCGGTAGCACCGGCCAACTAGGAGCGGTGCTACCGCTCGGGCGGTAGCACCGGCCTTCACCCCGGTAGCACCGGACCCGAGACGAACACAAAAACACCTCTCTCTAGAATTTTTACACGGGGGGTTCATCCGGTGCTACCGCTCATCCGGTAGCACTGGGCTACCATGGTCGGTAGCACCGGCCTGCCAGAACCCCCAAAACACCCTCTCTGGAATATCTGCACCGGCCAGAGGGGCGGTAGCACCGGACCTCCGGTGCTACCGGGCTACCATGGGCAGTAGTACCGGCCTCAGGGAGAAAACACTGTTTTACACAAAAAACTTTTCTCCAAACCATTAAAGATTTATTCTTTGAGCTATGTGAGGATCAACACATGATCACAACACTATGCAAAACACATTCGCACACGTTAATCACATACTCCAAAGAATCGCATTAAGCACAACTTATTTGCAAAACATATTTGCAAATAAACCAAGAACTTATGAGATCAATCCTCTTAGCCATGTGATAATCAACACATGATCAAGTCAATTTGCAAAACACATTTGCAAACCCTATTCACATGCTCTAGGATCGAAACCCATAATCTCAAGTTCATTTGCAAATCACATTTGCAAATAACAACTCCAACTTATTTGCAAAACACATTCGCAAATAAACCATGAACCTATAAGATCAATCCTCTTAGCCATGTAAGGATCAACACATGATCCCGACACTTTGCAAAACACATTTGCAAATGCCAACACATGCTCCAGGATCGAACCTCATAACTTCCAGCTTATTTGCAAAACTCATTTGCAAATAACAAGCCAACACTTTGCAAAAGCACATTTTGCAACCAAACCAAGCTTAGCCTTGTGATGATCAACACATGATCCAATCACAAGCTAAAACACCAAAACATGAGCTCTCTATTTGCAACACATGCAAATCTCTAGCACCATGCAAACAATCAATCAAACTCAAGTGCATGAGCTCTCTATTTGCAACACATGCAAATCTCTAGCTCCATGCAACCACTTTAAACCAAATTGCTTGAGCTCTCTCCTTTTTGCAACACATGCACAACTTAGCTCCAAGCAATAACCAAATCAAATAAGATTCAATTAAGATGCAAGTATGAGCACCCTTATTTGCAACACATGCCAAATGGTTAGCTTCATACAAACACCAAACAAGAGAGTGAGCTAGAGTGAACCGGGTTGAGTTCATCAACACATGATGAAGCTCAAGCTAAGGACTCAACCCCTCTTAATAGTACGGCGATCTAAACTAGACTCTCTAGCCTATCTAGTTATACATTTGCCGCACTTGATCCACTTAGAGCTTTTATGATTTCCAATCATCTTCTCTCCAGGATCACCTCTTCTTCTTCTTGATCATCAACACATGATGAACTTTCTCTAGCCCTTCTCTTTCACTTTGGGATCACCTCTTGAAGTTCATCAACACATGATGACTTCTTCTTCTTCCCGATTCTTCATTTTCTTGGACTCAACCTACTTCACAACTCATGGAAGATGTTAGTCCAACAAACACGGTTGTCTCAATCATCACTACACTCCATTAACACATAATGGATGCCTCTAATACCGATTGAGCACAACCCACAATTAAGTTGAATGATTAATTGTGTCTTGAGTACTTTGATGCAACTAATGCTTCATTATACTCAAGAACTTTCCGCTTGCCTTTAATCAACAAAGAGACACCATCAACACATGATGAAATGTTCTTTGATTGATTGAAAGACAATCGAACTCAATTTAAACTCATTTAAATTGACATGAGTATATATAACTACACAAGTTTCATATGCTCAATTTGATGGTTAGTAATGATCCAATATGTTTGAGTGATGGAAAGGGATCAATACATTTAGACCATCAACTATAGAATAAACTCCATTAAGTATGCGCATATAATTAATTGAACATAGAATCAATATGCACATAATCAATCTTAGATTGCATATGAGTTTATCCTATATTTGCATGAGTATACTACAACTACATAAGTTATATACTCAAAAGATTATTTCAAGGTTTTGATCCTTTATATTATATGACAAGAGGACATGGATCAATACAATTGAAACATCAAGTTAAATTATCGACTCCCCCTAGATGTGTGCATTAATGTATATATGAGTTAGAAACATAATGCACATATTTGGACTAAAGCAATGGAAGAGTTCAAACTTTAACTTGAATTCTAAGTATGCATTTAGATAATAGAATGAATATGAGTGCATACCTTAGGTTTTCCATTTTCCATCCAAGTATGAGACTAATAAGAATAAGACTTAATAGTACATGTTAGTCTCATAATGATTAGATTTGTCATTAAACAATGATTAAACATTAATATTAAACCAATCACCAAAACCAATGGAGCTTGAACTTACAATCTCTCCCCTTTTGGTGATTGATGACAAATCCTACATTAATTGCTCATTTGGATGAAAAACAATTTATGAAGGGGTTTTCAAACTTAAAGATCGAATATTACAAATAAAATTTTCAAAAATGCATATCCCCTTATGGCATAAGAATAAAAAGTTCAAGCTCTTACCACCTACAAAAATATAAGCTCTAATACCACTTAAATTATATTGCTTAACCAAACCAAGCTCTCATGCCATTTGATGCAAAGCATTTCTCCCCCTTTATAGCATTTTCTTTTAAGGAACCAAATAAGGGAATTAAGCTCATAAATAATTCTCCCCCTTTTGACATTAAACACCAAAAATGGAAAACCAATCCAAAAGGAGGTTATACCACTTGGAAACATGGAGAGCTATGCATCACTTGGAAGAACAATCGCCAAATTAAAAAAGAGTATAGAGCTTGGCAAGAGAAGTAATTGAATATAATGATTTGAAATAAAATAATTCTCCCCCTTTTTGGTCATAAAATGATTTGAAATGAAATCATATGACCATTGCAAGGAATTTTGGTTTTGAAGAATGAAAACCAATGTTTCTGTAAACTTTTTGAAATATAACCCAAAATAGTAAACCACTTTAAGAAAGAGGCCATATTTAGAGTTAAAGATCAGAAAGGATTATTTGAAACACATTCAAATAAAACTCCTCATTTTATTAGGCTTATACAATGAATTCATCATGACTCCCTCTCAACCAGGGTACACCTCTGGGCTTCAAATATACTGCCCCCAATGGTATCACCTTCTGGGCCTACTGGCCTTGCCTAGAAGCACCATATTATCCTTATCCGTTGTGGAGAGCTCTAATACCGTTGTAGGACAACCTTTTCTGGCCGATTTCATACACCATGATTGATACTGATTTTATGGCTCATTGCCCAAGTGTTAGTTTGTTGAAACTTATATTATAGCCCATGTAGAGGACCCCTCCGGCCTACATCCTTCTCATCAGCATCCTCTACCAGCCATATTAACACACTCCAACCCAACCATTAGCTAGACACATTAATCTCACCCCCTTTGAGCATGTGTTTATTTCCAACAAAATGTTATATTGTGGGTATTGCTAGCTATCACATTATTTCATGGAACTTCCTTAATAATTACATACATGTCATCCTTGGAAACCATAAGTTAAAGGGATTAGATAGTATCTAATGTCACTTGGGTATATTTGAATAGTTAATCAGCTGCTTAGCCATGCTTTAGACTTGTGTGAACAAATGGTCACTTATATTGTTTGTTCGAAAATGACGCTTTTGGATTTCTTGGGAAAATAGTTCAGTTACTTTGATATTAAAACCAAAAATAAAACTATGGTTTGATGAGGGTGAGATATGGCAATAGCTGGATGTGTGAGGGATGGACTTGCACGTAGTGTAAGGGAGTGTTCTTGCCCAGGTCGGATTAAGGACCGAATGTAGTGTTGTAAAATTGTTGACGCCAAAAAATATGACGATGGATTGATTGGCACCAGTACACGCAAACACCAGGTTTAATTAGGGTGCGGGCGTGCAAGCCGATTTGATCCTACAATCGACAAGAGAAACGATTATCTAATCGACTATTTTTCGATTTAGATTGATGAAAGCAATCTGATTGAGCTAAGTAGATAGCCGATAAAGGTAGTTTTCTCCGAAAAAGACGATGCGCAGCAAAATCAGGTGAAAACATACATGAAGTGGTGTAAGTCGACGATGATCAAAATCGGCGATACGCAACTCTATTGATCAAGTCAAATTACAGAGGAAGGATTATAAATATAAAAGCTACTCCCAGTCGATGAAAAGTAAACAGTGGACGTGAGTTGGTTTGGTTGTTGTTGGATCCCTTTCTATTTCGCTTGTCACTCCCTTTATAGTGCTCAAGCCTATCACATCCCTCTCCAACTCTTTGGCCAACTTGTGTCGGCCACAATCTTCTTAAGATAGTATTTTCTTTAAACCGACATCGGCTCTATCCTAATAGGATCAATACTTTCCAAATAAACTAAATTAGCCTTTTCTGCCAAATCTACCATGCACCAAATTTTGGTGTCAACATATGTCCCCCATTTTTGGGAGATTACATTAATCTCCCAAAAATCAACAATGTCAGCAAAACCGTCAACTATCAATCGGTTATGTCGGGTTTTATTGTTCCACCCAACCGTTTTCACGCCATTTGTGGCAACTTCCCGCGCACAAATTAGGGCTTCTTTCTATCTCAAGATAAGTATGTTCAGGATCTTCTTGATCGTGCTTTCTCTCATTGATCAGCGCACAATCGAGACTCCCATGGATCTCAATGTTCACCTTCGACCTACTGATGGTGAACCTCTTGAGGATCCTACTCGCTATCGTCATCTTGTTGGGAGTCTTGTTTACTTAGTGTCACTCATCCTGACATTTCGTATCCAGTTCATATCTTGAGTCAGTTCGTTTCTGCTCCCACTCAACTCCACTATAGTCATCTTCTTCGTGTTCTGTGATATCTTCGTGGAACTATCTCTTGTTGTCTTTACTTTCCATGCTCCAGCTCTTTACAGCTCCAGATATATTCTGATGCTACCTGAGCTAGTGATCACTCTGATCTCGGTCTCTTTCTGTTTACTGTGTTTTTTTGTAGTTCTCTCATTGCTTGGAGGACTAAGAAGCAGGCAACAGTTTCTCATTCGAGTGCTGAGGCTAAGTTGCGGGCTATGACTCTTTTGACAGTAGAGGTTACTTGGCTATGGCGGTTACTTGAGGATTTTGGTGTTATTGTTTCTACACCTACTTCTCTTCTATCTGACAGTACATATGCTATTCTATCTGACAGTATATATGCTATTAGCATTGCTCGAGATTCGGTGAAGCATGAGCTCACTAAGCATATCGGTGTTGATGCTTCCTACATGCGGTCACATGTATAGGATCAGATCGTGGCTCTTCAGTATGTGTGTTTAGAGCTTTAGTTGGCAGATGTCTTCCCGAAGACATATACTAGAGCTCATCATAGAATTTATCTCTCCAAACTCAGTGTTTTTGATCCACCATGAGTTTAAGGGTTGGTTAGATAGTATTTTTGTTGTCTTACATAGAGATTGCTAGTTGCCATATATATAGATTGCTAGCCTTGTATAAATATTGCTTTATATATGCTTTTCTTTTGTATCCTCATGTACATGTATATATATTGGCCTATCGGCTTCATATTCAATACAAGTGCTGTTCATAACACTTTACATATGAGTTCCAGGCATGGAGCATAGCCTCCTTAACCTTTTCTCTCCTTTCATTATTAACAGGGTCAATTTCGACAAGATCTTTCTTGAGGATATTTTGCTTTTTGTATTTTTATCCATAAATTCCAACCTTTCTTAACTACACAAAAAAAAGCACATCAGATTAAAATGCTAAAATTATCAAAAGAAGATCAACCTAATACACAAAACATAACCACAGGAACTATAACATACTAGTAGGGTGCCTGTACGTTGCAGCGAAATCCTAAAAAAGGTAATACATATTAGTAGATAGGATCCTAAGTCATACAATGAAGTACAATTTTCTTTCATACACACATCAAGCGGAGCATATCTCGGCAAGCTAGTAAATAAAACAGATTATAAATAAATGTTTTATGTTGAGTCTCGTCCAACACGAATAAAAAATAAAACTTCTTTTAGTTGTATTATAAGATAAACAGACCAGGCTGTACCGTCCGTTTGGACACCTCTGGATGAGAGAAAGGGGCGAGACGATCGGATTAAATCCCCTTCCATCTTAGACATTCAACCGATTTACTTCATCCAATCATAAAATTTCAGCCTACAAATAATCAAAGAAAACCAAATTATTGTTCCAATATCTGAACTATGACGACAAATTCGCATTTTCCACAAAAAGCGAAGAAAGACTATTATGGCACTATATTGCAGTCCAAAGCATCAGAGAACCAAAACATTGAAACCCGCACAGTTCACTAAACAACAGAATGAAACTTTTGACCGTATTTCTCAATTCTAAGTAACAGTGCTACTAATCGAAATGCTCATGACTAGTCGTGGGCACATGGGCCGTGCCTCGGTGGGCCGGCCCGGGGCACGCAGGGCACGGCACGGCCAAAGCCCGGCCCGACACGTTAGCGGGTCGTGCCGTGCCGGCCCGTTACTGTAGGTCGGGCCGTGCCGTGCCGGGCCCAAAACTTGAGCACGACGGGCGGCACGGCCAAGACGCCCGCTTGGGCCGGGCCCATGATGGCTCGCCCGAGAAGGCACGCAGCACGCTGCACGCCAGCAAGCACGGCCGCTCCGCGCCTCACTGCTGTCATGCGCGCGCCGCCGCCGCCGTCGCCGCGCCGTGAGGGGAGGGGAGAGGAGAGCGGAGGCCGACGGTGAGTGAGGGAGGGAGAGGAGGGCCTCGGCCGGTGGGGGCCGGAGGTTGCCGGAGGAGAGAGGGACGGCGGCGCGCGAGGGGAGGCCGAGGGAGAGGGAACGGCGGCGACGCGCGGGAGGCCAAGGAGAGGGAGCAGCGCGGAGGCCGGAGGGAGAGGAGGGAGGCCGGGCCGGGCAGGGCGAGGCGGCGCGGGGCCGGGCGAGACGGGCAGGGGGCGGGCGAGCGGCGGGAGGGGAAGCGAGGCGGGCGGCGGGGGTAGCGAGAAGGCGGGGGCAGGCCGGCAAGACTTTACTCGGGCGCGTCACGCGCGTGGCCGGAGTGGGCGCGCAGCTCGAGGGCGAGGGAATCCGGGAGAGAAAGGTAAGGCGCGTGGAGAGAAAAAGTAAGGGAGAGAGGGAAAAAAAGAGGGAAAGACTGAGGAATTTATTTTTTTTGTGTGTATGAGTGCATTCAACGAGCACAGACGCGCCTCAATTGAAATGACTCGTCTCAATTGAAAGACATAAAGCATTCAACGAATAAATTTTCTTCATGCACGACAGCGGAACAACAATTTGACGCGTGACATGATATAAAGTTGCTTTGTCATATTCGTACTGTACTCTCGTGCGTAATTTGAATTTACAACGACAAAAGAACAACGGTTATTTCGCTGGACACACTATAAAAACAGGGGATGACTTGCATTTGTTCTGCACAACTCTATCGTACTCTCCCTTCTTGCCCATTTTTGCTTAGACGCTCAGCACAATCTGCACATCTCTCTCTATTTGCTTTTTTTTACTCTCTCGTTATGAAATAAAATGTTTCGCAAGAGCAAGAGTAAGAGAGCACGCTCGTGCTCTCCTAGTCCCCCTCGTCAGGATCAAGAGATCGACCCACGCCAACTCTCCCCCAGCATGGGAGACTACGGCATGGATGACCATCATCTGGACGGCACGCACGACATCGAGGATGCCTCGTACACTCCGGATGCACCGAGCTCGGATGCCGCTACCTCGGTGCATGCGGACGGGCGCCAGATCCACACCGAACACGCAGCCCGACATATCGATGCAACCAAAGACGGGCGCCCATAGCCGGCAATGACGCGCGCGTGGTCGGGCAACATATGGACGTAACCGTCAAATCGTTGACGGACATGAGGTAGTGTATGCCGCTTGCAAATACCGCAAGCTAAACTATCCGCACGCGCATGTGGTGGTACAGTCATCTAAAGAGACACGCAGAGAATTGCTTGAGGAAGATATCGGCGGACGGAGGTCGGGCGAGGCGCGCGTGCACACGCTCAACTTCAACACTGACGGTTCGGTAAGCACATGGGTATACAACGCCGACGTAGCTAGAGAAGAAATTGCACGTTACATAGTTACGGAGGATCTTCCACTTAGAATGGGTGAGAGCTCTAATTTTGAGAGAATGGTGCAACGTGGTTTTTGCCCGCAATACCAACATGTTAGTAGAAGAACAACTACACGTGATGTTGGTAAAATATTTACAACTAAACTAGAAATGTTAAAACAGACCTTTATGACGCTTAGTTTTTCATTCGCATTAACATCTGATATATGGACTTCCTCTCACCAAAGAGCAGCATATATTAGTGTTGTTGCGCACTACCTAGATGACGAGTACGTACTAAACAAAAGAGTTATAGGGTTTAGGCCAATCTCGGAGTCACACACCGAACATGCTATCGCTACCCGTATACTTGAGGTTGTTAATGACTTTAAAATAGAAAGTAGAATTGTTTCCATTACTCTTGATAATGCATCAGCTAACACAACGGCTATGGAGCATCTCTCACCGCACCTGAAGACTTATATTGGAGATTTTGTACTCCACCAGAGGTGCGTATTCCATATTATTAATCTCATTGTACAGGCAGGTTTGCATGTAATGAAACCTACTTTAGAGGGCATACGTAGCGCTATCGATTTTATTACTAATTCACCTGTAAAGTTTGCCCGGTTCAGAGTACTGCAAGGCCAATAATATGAAACCAAGAAGATTCAACCTTGATATGAAGGTTAGATGGAACTCAACTTATACTATGCTGCATCGGTGCGAAAACTATGAGCACATTATCACTGTCTTCGTCAACTGCAATAATGGTGAGGTATTGGTTACTGACGCAGATTGGATAATTGCTAGTCATTTTCGTAATTTTTTAAAAAAAATTACGACGCAACTAAAAAATTATCCGGTGTGTATTACCCAACTTCTTGCTTAGTTATCGAGTGGCTTTGGCTTATTGCTAATGCTTTCACAGAAAATAGAGATAATTATGTTTTACGTTCCATTATAGAACCGATGGAGCAAAAAAATTTAAAATATTTTCAAGCTATTCCACATTTGTACTGTTTTGCTGTCATTTTGGATCCTCGAAGAAAATTTTCTGACTTACAAGGCGCATTCGAGGGAATAGGTGAGGCATTCGATCTTGATTTCTCTGAGGTCTATGCTCATGTTTATAACGAGTTTTTCAGAGTTTTCGACAAATACTACGAGAAGTTTGGCACCAGAAGTGAAGCACGAAGATCTACCTCAACAACGCAACAAGCATGAGGCGGTTCGATTGCTTCAAACATGTGGAAGAAGCTAAAAGGCAAATCGTCTGGTTCATCTTCCGAAACGCCGAGCAGGCCGCAATGGAACCCACGGGTAGAGATCAACTACTACCTCGACACGCCTTTTATGGAGTCCGAGCTTGACATGGACGAGAAAAATCAACTTAACTTGCTTTTGTGGTGGAAGAATAACCAACGTATTTACCCCGTGCTATCCCATTTCGCACGGGATGTACTTACTGGCCCGGTGTCCACCGTCTCGCCTAATCCACTTTCGGTTCGGTGGGAGGATACTTGAGCCAAGGAGGTCGCTCTCACACTGAGATGGTTGAGGCAATTACATGCCTCAAAGATTGGGAGCGTCGCATGAGAGGACACAACATCGACAGAGGATCAGAGATCACTGACGCAGAGCCGACTTTGACAATCTCAAATTTCTGGGTAGTCTATGTATAAAACGAGTTATCAGACTCTTTTTCTTCGGGGTACCCCACACCGGGGTGTAAGGTTTTTAACGAGGCAGTAACTCTGTACATGTTCAAGATTTAATAAAATTTACTTCTTTTCCCCTAATATTTGTGTCCATTGCTAGCTATACTGATGGTAGATTTACATATTTCTTTAATCAAGGTGGCTATACATTCGCTGCACCATAGCATCGCGTACGCACGCTACTACAAGAAAATTTGGGTCATTTCCTCTCGTCGCAATAGTGTAAATGGATCGGGCCTGGGCCGGCATGGCATGAAGTAGGCACGAAGCGTAAATGGGCCATGCTTGGGCTCGCTGAAGCGAAGCCAAGCCGCAGACGGCCAAGACGACGGCACGGCGGCCGACGCGTCTAAGACGTTCGGCCGGCACGATGGGCGTCGCCGGCCCGCACGCACGACGACGCCCACCACTACTCATGACTAATGCCAAATGCACACCTCCTAGCAATCCCAATGATCCGAACTTAAACAAAAAATTTCACCATCCACAATCCAATCCCCGTTCCAGGCACCAAGGCGCTGCCCGGGGAACCAGCCAGCCAGCCAGATTCCCGCCAATTCAGCTCGGATAGGGCGGCAGGTCAAGTAGGGGCTCACCTCGTAGCCGCGGACGAGTGAGATGCGGTCCCAGGCGGCGAAGGTGGCGGAGACGAAGCGAGGAAGAGGAGGGCGATGCACGTCGGCCGCTTGAGGTAGTAGGACAGGCTCAGCTGGCACCACGCCCTTGACGACCAAGACAACCGGCGACCCATGGGCACAGGCGGCAGGAGATCGCCGGGATGCCGCCTTGCCGCCTGGTCCCGGCGAAATCGGGAGCCGTGGGGTCTCTGTCGTTTCCTCTGTCTCTATGGAAAATGGTTAGTGCACATTAGGTCTGTAATAAATCTTTTTTTGATCGGGCATCCGATTTTTTTAGATACTGCAATATTTTTTTTCATGTGAAATATTTTTTTCTTATATGTGTAACATTTTTCTTCGACAACAGTAGAAAAGTCGACCGGATCGCTGCAACATTTTCTTCCCAGACGTGTAATATTTTCCTGCTACACGTCAACATTTTCTTTCGATAACAGTAGAAATGTGCGTGCAAAAAAATGTTACAGAAGTGAAAAAAAATAATATAAACATTGGAAAAAAAAATATTGCGTCGACACGTTCAAAAAAACTCAAATGACATCCGACTAAGTTAAAAAAAAAGAACTCCTGTATCGGTGACCACCACCGCCTTGAATATCTAACTGGTGCGTACGTGTGCTACGCCACACCGCTCTGGGCTCAGAAAAACACGTCATGTACTCAAAACGTGGATTACGTCATAATTTTGGATGGATAACGGGAGACCCAGACTGATCATATGTGCTTCCAATCATACATATATTATGCCGTCTGGGATTCCAGGCCTCTCCGCGCTTCGCGCGCTGGAGTCCAGCCGTTCGGCGCCACGTGCCAATCCGCGCTCCCGAGCCGTCCGATCGAGATTGCGCGGCCAGCCGAAAGATCTTTGCGTGCCATGGCTTGCGCTTCGCTTTCCTCGAACGCTCCGCCGACGCTGGTTCGCCCGACAGCTCCGCTGGTGCCTCCTCGTCTCCTCCGCTCGGACGGCTCGCCATCGCGATCCCCTCCTCCCTGGCCGCGTGTGCCCTTCGCCTGCATCGCCCTCACCACCTCCGCCGCCACGGTCGCTCTGCCTCACCCCCACGCTCCGTGCAGCCGTCGTTTTCCGCCTATATCCGCGTCGGGGGACACCGAAGAAGGTTGTCGTGCCTCCCGTTGTGCCACACCACGCGGTACGGGTGCTGAGCAAGATGGGGAAGACGGCGCCACCGCCTTCCCTGTCACCGTTGTGGCCCTCTGCTCCCTACCCGAGCATCCCCCACGCGCACCTCTACTTCCTCCGCTCGCCCTCTCAGATCCGGCGGTGAAGTCATCATGGACAGTGAGATCGGCCCAGTCGGCGGGTTTCTCCTCCGTTCCTACCCACGGACACGCCCTAGCTAGAGATTTCGCGCGGAGGACGCTCAGGCAGGAGCTCTGCGATGGTCTTCCAGGTGGCCTCCCTCTCTTCGATCCTCCTCCCCCTTAATTAGCGATAGTCTTCTTGGAATGATAACTGCCCTTCCTCCCTAATTATTGTGGAAGTTCTCGCGTGTGAGGCCGGTGCGGAGAAGACAGCGCGGAGGGGCGGCGACCTCGCACGGGAGATGCCTAGGTGGGAGCGCCGCGATGGTCTTCCAGGTGGCCTTCCTCTCTCCGATTCTCCCTTCTTCATTAGCGATTGTCAACATTTGCGGTTTTGCACATGCTAACGAGTAGACTGCCAACATTGCATATGTCAGATGGAATCATAGGGTTTCTTGAGGTTGATTGTGCTAGAATTGGGGTTTCTTTTAGGTTGTTCTAGGCGCCTAGCTCAAACGCTGCCTGGGGTTTACAGAAAAATTGTGTAGTTCAATGGATTCGGAAAGTCTAATACTGCCTGCGTGTGGAACTATTGGGCTCTGCTGGCTCTTGTCTTTGACTGATTTGATGCAAATTCTTTGTGCTGTGTGAGGTTTGTTATGTAGCGTATGTCTAATCTTGGAGTATGTCTAATCTTGGAGCGTACGATGTCGCTCCATGTGTTCTTTGCAGAATTGGGTCCATGTGGTTTGGTTTTGTAGATATTAAAGAACATAGTATGTTGTTTGTAATGAGGAGGTTTTGATCTTTCTGCAACTTGTGGAATCAAGGATGAGTACATTTATATACGGGGAGGTTATGATATGTAAAAATAACAAGGAAAATGTTCTTTTTGAACATCTAGCAAGGAAGATATTCTTACATATTTATCTATGGGTGTATGTTGTGGAAATTACAGGCTCTACAGGATATTGCTCATGCAGTCACTCTCAAAATCTTGGTTTCGCTATCGCTAAGCTGTACATATGTTGCGAATCTTACTAATTGAGCAGCCGATTAATGAAAATCTAAATCATAGACCAGTGTTAACATATGTTGGTTCTTTAGCTTGGGAAAATTGGCTGTAATATATTCATCACTGTTATCATTACGAAACATATCTCTCGTATTTAGGCTTCACTATCAAAAAAGATAAAATGATTTGGCTTCGGTGCTATATATTGGGAACTAGCATATATTAAGGAATGCTGGCAGCCAACAGTCTATTCAGTATTCACCAATTTACCCTTGGTAAAGTAACCAAAAAAAAGAATTGTGATGCTGCAATGGCAAGCAGGTGGGAGTTCGAGTGATCATGCAGGAGTGTGTGAGCTGCAGAAGTTAGCACGTTAAAGTTCTGTATTGCGGGGTGATTTAGCAAGAGAAATGTGGCAGGCCACAAGGATTCATGTTGAATGAGCAGGAAAAAAAATGGAAACCGCCTTTAAATATTGGGATATAGTGGTGCAGCTAGATTATGTACTGCTGTTCTAAATATGAAAATGTTTAAATATCATCTGCGCAAGTTTCCTGTCAGCTTTTGTATAACCCCAAAGCCATACTCTTAAGTAATTGGGAACACTTATTCTGCAGAAAAGGTTTTGATTTCTCTCAAATTGTATCATACAGGGACTCACAAAATAAAAGGGATGATGTAAGTTTGAAATACTAGCAGAGTTAATGTAGTTCCTAGCTTTCTGCAAGCACCTTTATGTTCTGTTTGGACTTCAGTGATTATAATCTACCCTCCTGTTCATTGTTATCGTTGTCTTGCTAATGCTTATGTGCTCTCGCGCCTTCTTTGTGTATTATTCCTCAGGAGACTTTAGGAGGATTCAATCAGGCAACCAACACTATTCTGGACGAGTCCCATGAGAGGGTGTACTCTACAAAGGTTAGGCTACCTCCAAACTCACGGACTTCTTTGTGCTCTTCTTTACTTGATATTGGAAACACGTTTGTTTTGGGCAACATGGAAAATTCCGCATTGCCCTATAGCTCAATACTTGGTTTGGATTTGGATGTTTCACGGAGTTCCATGTCCCAGCATCATAGATCACATCATTTTGATCACATATCAATGTATGGACAAGATAATTCTAGTGCATACCCTCTCATAATCTGACAGGTTTCACTGTTCTCTCCAACTTCATCAAATCATCACCTTATTATTTTTTGGAAGTTGCCGCTTGGTCATATAGTTACTCTGCTATGTTCCTGTTGCCAGTCTGGTTAGATTAACTTTAGCACCATTAGTTGTTTAGTCATTTTTGCTTACTTCCTCAGTGAATCTGTATGGCACTCTGTTGTGAAACTTTTGTCTTTGGTTTGCTTTGCAGATGCTCTCATCAGTTCAGTAGATTATAATATTGGAATTCTTTGTTAACACATGCATTATCTTTAGGGCATAACCACACAACCTGCTGCTAATACTTTTAGCTAATTATTACCTGCAGGTTAAGGATGTTAGATGGAACTCCAAACTAGGAGACCTTGAAATGGAAATGCATCTGATCAACTATTTTGCCAGTCAATTTAATAGCCAGCTCGGTAATGGAGTTGGCATCCGTCAGCCTCCCAAGGGAATAGCTAAGTTGAAGAAGCAAGTCAGGCGTCCCAACGAAATTTTTAGTGCAAATACCGTCACTCTGATTTCAGTTTAATGTTATAGAAGAGCACATCCTATTGGGAGGCAATAATAGTGTTACCTCAAGATTGATCTGTGCGTTCTCAAGATTGGTGTCAAGGTTAGATAGTTCATGTGTATTCATATTATCCATTGTTCAGGGTGCCAGTCCAACCATATTACACAACGAATCTCATATCTTTCCAGCTAGGCATGTTTTACCATATTGTCATATCTTATTCAATGAAGCCTGATATGTTGTAGTGCTTATATTATGACAGAAAGTGGCATCGATTATTAGTTAGTGTTACTTGCATATTTTTGTTGTATGAGATGGATCTAGATTGAATCATATTTAATCTTGCTTTTTTTTGTGTGGGGGGGGTTTTCTTGGTTTCTTGCAGGATGATGAACGACTACAGAGTGGACATGGTGAACGATGGGATGCGGGAGTTCTTCGTGGAATTCCGGCACCCTACTAAAAGTGCGTGGTTCTTTTCTTGTTGGCCTCATTTAATCTGGCTGTTAATCATTTTCTTCTTTAGATTTTGGTAGATAATATCTGTTCCCCTGATGCAACTCACTTCTACCCAGCCCTTCTTTCTGAATACTCTGCTGATGCTGCTTCTACCATACTTCACTGCGACGAGTTCCGTGGATTGTTTCCTTGGAATGCCAGAGTCAAGTGCCTTGCAGATGTTGGAATGTTTCTTGGCACGTAAGTTCACATATATAGTTGAGACTTGCTTTGATATAATCTTTGTTACTCTTATTGCCTTATTTCTTTGCTATGGAGTAAGAGCTATTGCTATTTTCACTTCGATGGTACATTAGTTGAATTAATCCTCTTACCATTCGCACTGTGGATGTTTCTGGTTGTCGGGAAATGAGAGAGTGCTTCAATGACATCATGAGATTGCAGGTATCTGCCACTCTGTCAGCCATGATTTCTGAACAGTTTGTGATCATTCGTTGTTGATAATATCAAAATTCGCTCGGCGCGGCGTAGCGCGCCATCCCATCCTAGTAAGGTTGAACATATGTAGAGTGCAGGCAAGTAGGGGCGAAGGCAGGCCTTAAGTGCAGATTAAAAATTAGTAAAAATTGTAGCTTAACCTAAGAAGGTCTCTACAATCACTCGCCTAAGTCCAAAATACTTTTTAAATTTTATTTGTTAACTAAAATAATAGAGATATCTCCTCTAGTCCAATATACATGTATCTCCTATTTTGCATGATTTTCAATAAGTTTCTCCAACCTACCCAAAATAATACCGATAAACATGGTTAAGCACAGCGTGTTCGATTCACCTAAAAATTGCACAATTATTTATACAAATCTATACCCCTTTATAATGCACCTAAGTATTCTTTTCTACGTCCACCCCAAATAATGCACCCCACTAGAGATGGCCCAAACTTCATGCACCCAGCGAAACGTCTCCAGAAACTTGCCTCCATCAAAATTAACCTCTCAGATCTTTCCTCAGCTTTACTCACCCACATCCGATGTCCATTGTTTAATGTGTCTAACTCATCCCTGTGGCTCACAACAGATCTTCCACCACCTCCAACATCATCTCAGGAAAAAGGAAACAAATATCCTGGAATTAAGGAAAAGGAAACAAATGTTCTAGAAAAGAAAAAGACCATATATTACGTGCTGAGAAAAAAAAAACCGGAATATAGGGCACTATACTTAGTGGATAACAATACTAAGGTGACGATGATGAGGATAACAATTTGCCAAGGTAGGATCAATGCAAAAATTGGATATAGTATCAACCTTACCAACTTAGCAATTTTACTGAAATTACACGCATACACAATAGTTTTGAAACTCAACATATGTAACAGTGAAAATATGGGTTCAACATGTTAAGGGGTGCTTTCCTTGCTCGTTCAACTCTTGGTCTTACTTTGGATCAACCTTTAAGATTTTTGGAAGCAAATCCAAAAATATAGATAAGAGACAAATAAATTCAATCAGATAGAAAATCCAAATATTTTTTATATTATGACAGCTCATGATTTTAGAAAAATTTAGAAACAAGTTCCACTCAATTTGGTGCTCATTTTCAAAAGTTATGTGCATTTAAATTTGGTTCAGATGGAAAAACCTAGAAAAGGAAAAGGAAATTGAATGCACAAATTTCGAATTAAATTCTATTTTTTTTTGTTTGAAATGAAAATTCTAGATTTATTGCATCTTTAGCTGACAGGTGGGGTTTGGACTAGCAAGTGGGACCTACATGTTAGGTACTCACATTTTTAATTAATCTACCGGTCCCACACAAGTTAGTGACTCATATATAAGTCCTAACTAGGTTTATTTAATACTAATATAATATTAACCAAGAGGGTCCACACGTTAATGAGACCGGCACAGAGGATCACGATGGTAGCCATGGCCAAGCTCCTTGCCAAGCTTGCCGACGGTGGAGTAACGATGACGTGGACTTGGCAATGGGCAAAATTGGACGGCAGATCTGAGGCGAAGCTATGGGTGGTGAAGGCAACACCTAAAGTGGTCCGAAGCGGCGGCGCGATCGTAAAAGGCGGTGAGGCCATGCGAGCGCATGATGACATCTGCAAAAAGGGCCACTTCTTGACTAGAGGCTGGGTGCATTAGACTCAGGGGGTTAAGGCGGACTCAGCGTGGAGACCAATAGTCACAAGGGACACGTAAACGACATGCAAATGTTAATCTTAAAATCTAACAAGCAGTGGCCGGAGTGACGAGAATCGATGAAAATGTTGGCAGTGGCCGGAGAGAGGAAAGAAGGATGGTTTCGACGCCTACGGAAACAAGGAAATTAAGTGAGGGATTTGAACAAGAGGAACTTAGAACACTAAATGACACGAGCGGCACAAAGCCAAACTCACCTGAACGACTAGAACGTGACAGTGCATAATGGCACACCCACTGAAGATGAAGAAGACGATGACGAGGTCCCTCACGGCTCCAACTGCAAAAACAAGAATGGGAAGAGGATGAGTGGCGCTCAAGGTCGAAAAGGGCGCGTGTCGAGCAAGGAAGCTCACTAGGGCAGCAATGGCACGATGATGCGCTCGCTAGCGCTGAGGAAGATAGCTGTTCCTAGTGAACTGCAAGACCAAGGGCTCTGGTTCTTGGAGGGGAGGCTGGAAATGGCAAGCTGGGCTAGATGACGCACGTGGTTGGTCTTAAAAAGGAACGAGGAGAGCGGGGGATGATCGCGATTTCTCGCAAGCGTGGCGCGACAGAGCAATTGCTTTCCTTCGCACCCGTGGTTTGCAAGCAAGGGCAACAGGAGGGACACGACGATGGGACATGATGGCGCAGAACCAATGAGCTCGTGTGGCTAGCAATTTTAGTTAGAGAGGTGATTCAATGCTTTTTCTTTTGACAGTTGTACAAATATTAAAGCATAAATGAATGGTAGATAGTGATTACTTACTCCTTCGTTTGTTTCAAGATTTGTGCAACCTGTATTGAGAGGAAAAGCATTAAAGCACTGCTCTTTTAGTTAAAATTAACATGCAGATTTGGATGGGGCAGTGTTGGTGACGCAGATGTGGTGCATACTCTTGTGGCAATTAGTACTCGAGGGCAGTGGTGCATACTCAACGACAGCTGCGGTGCGGGCCTGAAGGTTCACTTGGCAGCGGCGCGACCAAGGGGATGTGGGCGTGAGTGCATCTCCGCATGGGCAGGTGCATGACCACGACGGCGAAGAGAGCTGGCCCGAGGTGGACGAAGGGGTCTGACAGGTGAGACCGATACCTACTGGTCAATGGCAACAGATCGAAGAGAGCGACGGAGAGAATATGCACTCAGAGATAGAAAAGGTGCATCCACACGAATGACACGAAAAAAAGGAGAAGGAAGAAGGTGGCTCGGGCGAGGGTTGGCGCACGAGCCGAAAATCTGTTGGAACTGGAGTGAGCTAGGCTAGACAGAAAGATTAGGCCTACTAGGGTTTTGAGAATTTTAATCCTTTTTCAAATGTAATTAATTCGAAGAATCAAGTTTCAATTTTTAGAATTAGCAAATGAACTCCAAAAAATATAAAAGTTAATTTCTGCAGAGGTTCTTGGCACCGACTACACATAAAAAAATATTTTCAAGATTTTATCAGCATTTAGTTTTCTTGAAAATTATTTTAGGTATTGATTAAATAGAAAAATATATCTATAAATGGGCAAAATGCTAGAAAAACCAGAGGTGCATAAATTTAATATTTTAAACACAACCAAATAGAAAATTACATTTTTTTTTTGCTGCTACAATAGGCACCTGCCCTGATTTTTCAGGATTGGGCCGGCACAAAAGCCCAAATAAGACTACGGAAATTAATAATTAACTAATAATAATTGTTAGAAAAAAGTAAAAATTCGGGCTCCAGGTAGGGCGTAGGGCCCTTGAACAGGTCCAATCTAGATGTTCATCAAGTGATATTTTGGCAATGTGCACTAAACAAGCATTGGGGCGAAATTTCCCTGGATTCATATGAAAACCACATGTGTTTGTAAAGTTCCATACAAGAAAAGAAATAAAAATAAAAGCATAATCGCATCAGAGTGTCCCTTAAGTATCTCGGCCTTCCAAAAGGTTCAGGAAGCCTAAACAGATATTCATTCTCAAAACAGCTAAGGCCAAATTGAAGCCCGTTTACTTCGGGTTGGTCCGAGTGGGCCAGTGAAGTCCCAGCCTAATAATAACTACATAGAGAGGCGCGCGATGCCACGCCCGGCGAAAAAATTCGACCTGAGTTTTTTTTTTGCAAAAAATACATTTTCATTTTTCTCAGCGATATTTTTTTTAAATTGGCTGGCTAGAAGCCGTCAACGAATTTGCGTAACCACGATTTTTTTTATATAAGAACCCACCAGAAATCCCCCGGATTCAAAGAACCGGGTTAAATTGTGGAAGAACTTTTTTTATAAAATAATCGGACCTAAACGTAATTTCAAATCTTTCGGATCGAAAGAACACTCGCTCATGTCGAATTTGCGGAACTACAGGTTTTTTGTTTTGCAAAATAACTGGTGAAAGGACCTATGCGTGATTTTAGAACCTCTTGGGTCGAAAGAACCGACGTTTGGGTCGATTTGCGGAATTATGGGATCTTTTCTGCAAAATAACTGGTGAAAGGACCTACTCGCGATTTCAATTTTTTAAAATCTTTCGAATCAAAAGAACCGGACTACGGGGTCTTTTTTACAAAATAACCGATAGAAGGACCTGTTTGTGATTTCTAATTTACCTTGGAAGGACCTATCCACGATTTCCGGTTTTTGGAAGGCTTTCCCGGGAAACTGATGACGTGGCGGCTGTGTTGCTCTCCAAATCTTCCAGCCAGTGCACATGTTCCTTCTGATGGGAAACATGTGCTACAATTTTCCTTCTGATGTGTAACAATCTCGGAGGCTTCACTCAAAAAAGAACAAAAATTTCTCAGAAGCCAATGTGGCAGCATCAGTGCCCAATCGGCCAATCCCCATCTACACAAAAAGTGCTACGTCTACTTAAAAACGACTACAGACGTTTGCACAAGTCGCTGACAAACGGTCCCTCTATATTTCAACCATGCAGAATCTGTGGGGAACCCATCGACGCGGTTTTCTACATGTTTTGTTGGTACGCATAGCGTAGACGGTATCTCCCGACTCTTCATGTCGTTCAAGAGCTGTAACCTGACAGGAGGTGTGAGTCAGCAGGCTTTCTACATCCTTACCTGCTTATTCATCATCATCTGGTCAGTGGTCAGTCAATACATACTCGTGGTGGCTAGAGTGAGAGAGATCAATTTGGCCAAGTAACCATTTGCTGTAGCATCTGATCAATTCGTGCGACAATTGAGAAAATTTCCCTTGTTCGAAATGGAACCTTAGAAAGTTTTCAAGTTTTTTGTTTATATATGTACATAACTTCGGGCAGGAAATGAATAGTTTGATTGTCGACTTAAAATATGTTCCAAAACCAGATTATTTGTTTGTTCTAGTTGGTGGGAAAATCGGAAAGAAGCTAGTACAAAAAATTATCTATGCTTGTGGCATCCTAGTGAAATGATCAATCTCTGCACTTACAAAAGTACTTTGAAGTTTTTGAACAGGTAAAAACATAGTATTGATCGGGATTTTGTTTTATAGAAAACATTCAGAATGTTTGAAGTTTTTATTTATATATACGTACTTATGTGGCGACCCGCATAATTAGTCTAAGATAACAACAGTAACACCGCCATTACTCTGAGATAATTACACGAATCTCAGCATATTAGCTAATCAAAACATCGAGCGCACCCGATGCTTTATTAGTTAATACACCGTGTTCATAATATTGCAGCAGAACAATAATTAGAAACTGAAATGGAAACTTATTATAATCCATTGCCAGGTAGGCTACATATCCAGCATATTAATTATACATAAGATCCAAGTACAACAAAAATATAATACAAAAGTATTTTTTACTCTAAAAGACTGGCGAAAGCTGATGCACTGCATAACCATTAACCTAGCCCTCCTGGTAGTCCGCCTCCTCATGGTCTTGATCCTACAGATGACCTTCACCCCATGCTTGATCCTGCGGATGACCTTCATCCCATGCCTCATGTCTAACCCATTGGGATCTGTGTCCCAACTTACACTTGTCCACAGGAGCATTTCTATAAGCAAAGGGGATTTAGCAAGAATAAGTACAAAAATACTCAACAAGCATTAATAACAAAAGGCACCATATGAAATTTTACCAATCGCCATCTCATAGACATCCTCCTCTCAAATCTATATTCAGGAAAATAGTTTTTTATTAGAAAAACGTGAATTTTCAATTTTAATTATTGAAATTGCTACTAGTACCTATATATGAGGCAGATTTAGCTTTTGTAGCCTCCAATCCAAGAGACAGATATGAATTCATGATTTTACCCTGCGTAGGTTTGTACCACTTTACCTATAGTGACCCCATTTCGTGAGGCCCCAGAATATTTATCACTATTCTAGTATTAGATCTCCAACCCTGCTAACTCGAGCTGGAGACATCTATCTCAGGTTGTCTCATTTGACTCACAGTTAGCAATTGTACCATGATACCGCAGTAGCACTGATACTCAATCCCAAGGCTTTACATATAAAGCTTGAAAGAATCAACCGTAGCTGATTTTTGGTGTCCTTCACTAGGACTCCCGGCATACCCAGCTTCACGCTCCTAGTTATCTACTCATAGCCAATGTAGAGATCACAATACCTTCATAGGACAACCTTTCTGACCGATTTCACATACTATGGTTAGTACTTTAAATACAGCCTATTGTCCGACTTTAGTTGTTCGTCCTTATATTATAGCCTATACAGAAGGCCCCATAGGCTACCTCCCTTCTCATCGACACCTTCTACCCACCACATATATAGATACATTCTCATCACATCAATCAATTACTACCTCAACAGTTCATCAACAAACTATTCCTCCAACCACCTCTCATTTATCATTTTCTTAAAAGTATTTTCCTATGCATCGGTGATATCACATATAACCAAATAAATTTATCGAAAGTTATTAAAAAGTGATCAAGGAATGCTTGCTAGATTCTAGTAAAAATAACTGTCATCGCACGGTTGTTTTAGTTGATCTCTGGTCGGATTTAATTCAAATCCTGACACTTTAAAATATTATAGTTCAAATTAATATTAATTTAGGGTGTTTTAATGGCGTACAACCTTTTCCTGATTTGATTTGAATTAAAATAGATAGACTGCTGTAGGATCAAGGATAACCGACTAGAGGGGGGTGAATAGGAGGTTTCTAAATTTTTCGATATTAATTTGCAATTAATCAAGACATTAGATATGTAAGCGATAATTGCAAATTTACCAACACAAACTTCTAAAGATCACAAATTACTTAAGAAATTCTAAGTAAAGCAATTTACTAATTTAAACACAAGTAATCTACTCAAGGCGCTAGGAAAAGTAATTTAGCACAAGAAGAAGTAAGAACAATCCACAAGAGACAAAAATCTTATCCCGTGGTCTCGGAGACTTGCCGGTCTCCCCTACTCCACGTTGAGGTGACTTGAATCACTTCAAGAAGGCTCCAATCACTTGAGCCTTCCTCGATTACTCGTGGTAGCTCTTCACCACTCCGGTTAGGCGAGCTCCTTGCCTTCACAACCGATCGGGTCTTCTCACAAGCTTCTTTGAGAAGATCACCAATCCCTCACGCCTCCAAACCGTCTAGGAGGCGGCAACCTCCAAGAGTAAAAGGTGATGAAGCTTGCTCGAAGCCGAATTTGAGTGCTAGAGACTCACCACTAAATGCACTACTCAACTTTGCTCTCAACTCTTCCAAAATATGAATTGAATGCTCACAAGAGTATTTAAAACTTGCTAGGGCTCAAAATATCATCAATGAAGATCTCTCTTGCTTTACAATGCAGGTGGGGGGTATTTATAACCCCCACCAACCAAATATGGCCGTTGGTCAAAAGTTGGCCAAAAACCTCCTGAGAGGCCGGTCATACCGCCCTTGGGCCGGTATGATCGGTCCTCAGAGAGCAACGGTCAAAAAAAGCATTTAATGCGCTACAAAGACCGTTGGACACCTACGGTATGATAGAGAGGCGGTATGACCGGAGGGTCCCCGGTCATACCGCTCTTCCTCGGCGCAAAAACGCCCTCTCTGGAAAAAACAGACCGCACGGGTCTCGGTCATACCGATGTCCGGTATGACCGGAGGGGGCCCGGTCATACCGGCCCATACAGCCTTTGACTTGAAATTTTATTTCTTTTCTCCACAAGATCTAATTTCTTTTATGCAATCTCTATGATAATAATGAAATGCATAAGAGTTGAGCCTCTGAACCTTTTTCGACACCGATCAAGCGACGATAAACCCTCTTAATAGTACGGTGCCTATTCTAACAATCCGATCTTTTCTCCAAACTCCGAGATCGGAAAAAGACTATGAAAAACTTCTTGACTTTTATACCTTGATTGTCTTTCACTTATGCATGCTCTTCCCCCTTTTTCTATATTCGAACTTTCTTGTTCATCAATCTTCGGACCAACCTATTTTCTTAAAACTCAAATGAAATAGTTAGTCTCTTTTTCTTTGATTGTCATCAATTTCCAAAACAAAACAAATTTGGGGGCCTAGATGCTTTCAATCTCCCCCTTTTTGTTAATTGATGACAAACCTCTTGAAGAGATAAATTGGTTTAAGAATTTTAAGTATCCATCTAGTGAGCATAGATGCATACTCAATATTTTATTTTAACAATATTTTACCTTTGGAGATGAAGAAGTGATTATTGGCACAAATATCGTTAACACATCAATATTTAATTGAAAACTCCCCCTAAACATGTGCATAGGAATAAGGCATTGATATTATTTGCAATTTGAGATTTTTTTTTGACAGAGTTTCCTTTAAATATTAATTCCGAGGATAAACAGATATAAGCAACGATTATGAGAAAGTAAATAGCATGAAACCTTAACATTCAAGATACGCATACGCATAAACATCCAAATATCCAAAATCAGCAATAGTAGTTTAACCATAACAAGTCAAAGGAAAAACGACGATCATTTAAAATAGGCGATACGACATAAAAGATAATACTCGATGCTCCTAATCTTCACTTCACTTCTCCCCCTTTTGTCATCAATAACCAAAAGGAAGACAGCCTCAAGATGAAGGCGGAGGAGGCTGAGGAGGAGAACGATGAGACCCATATCGACGGAAGGAGACAGGAGCCTGCTGAGAGCGATACTCATCGAAGGAGGTGCGAAGCTCGGTGATGGTAGAATCAAAAGAGTCCAAGCGCCCACGAACCTCCTCAACAGCCTGACGAGTCTGAGATTGATATTCATCAACACGAGCAAAGTTGCTCATCATGTCTGACGGGAGACTCGCAAAGCTACTCATCATAGCAGAATGTAATATGTCAAAGTTTTCATGAGCTAGACCAGAGTAGAGCTGTGATGATTGAGTCTGAGTCTCTTCTTCCCCAACACTCTGCTGCTGTTGTGGCTGCTGAGATGGCTGCCCTCTTTGAATTGATTCTTGTGAACCTGCCTCACGTGGCTTGTATGGTTTATGAACTCCTCCACATCCACCATGAAAGCCCACTACTCTTTTTATAATCATCATGATGTAAGGGGCAAAGTATATCCTTTTACCTCGATCACAAGTGGAAGAATGCATCTCACGAAGGATAAAATCCACCACATCAAATCTTTCTTTCTTCATGATCTTGTTCATAATGTTCCATGCATAGCCTCTGATCTCATCGAAGTTACCACTTTTTGGATGGATGGTAACTCGCACAATTCTGTTTATGAGGCTAGCTGTGGGAAGAAGATGTGTCATCTTACCAGGCCTCTTGATACGTGCAGCTGGGTCATAAAAATTATACTGTTCTGGAAGTGATAGAACTGCTTCACGGTGAATTCTTTGCTGACCACTGTTAGATGACCCCAAGGCACGTTCAATTTCTTCTTTCGAAGCGGTGTATACTGCGATGTCCGTCATCCAAGTAATTTCATCAAATGAATCAGAAATATGAAGAGTTGCATAAAACTGACGGATCACATCTTCATTATAGTCCATAAAACTAACGGATCACATCTTCATTATAGTCACATTTCATGCTGATAAAATGTCCAAGATTTGCTCCATGAAAAAGCTCAGGCACTCCAACAAACAAAGGAATATTCCTTATGTGTTCCCAATTTACCCATTTATGATCTGCAAAATCCTTATTGAGATAGATCTCATGATGTACCTTTTGTTGGAAGATGGTTCTGAATTTATCCAAAGTAGCACTGCGATGGAGCATATATTGGTTAGCTTGACGGAATGATGCATATTTCTCCCCTTTTATCTTCCTTAGATCCATGTTTGGTCGAAAATCATCAAAAGTCTCTCTTTCTTCAGATTCTTCATCGTCACTATCATCAACATCCACATCCATTTCATCATCTTCTTTACTAGACTCTGAAACAACCTTTTTACCTTTTACATCATGAGTTGAAGAGTCTTCACTGCCACTGTCATGAGCTAAAGGTACACCTCTCCCACGAGTTGATTTTTGACTTGTTCCGCCACGACGAGAAAGAGGACCCACATTTTTAGTTCGTGGCATGATGACTGAGATAACAAGGGGTGAAAATGATGAGAACAAGGATTAAATGTCCTAGAGACGGATTAAGATGCATTTGTGACAAAAAGACAGGAAGGTATTCATTTTAGGATGCCAAACCCGGTCATACCGCTCGAGGTTCGGTTGCACCGGACATGGGCGATGTGACCGCCCGAAGGATCGGTCTGACCGGTCGAGTGGGTAAGCAACCCAAAATTGGGAAATGTGAGAAATGAGTAGATCGTTCCAATGTATGGCATACATAGACATCATAAGTCGATAATCTACTCATTTTACTCATGGATCTTCATTCTTTTTCCAAGTTTTTTTTGCCACATTATGCATCTAACCCTAGAAATTTCAAAAGAGAGCACTAGGACAAAAAAAGAAATTTCGGAAGAGATGGAGGGGAAAAGATACCTTAGATTGGAAGATCAAGAAGAGACTAAGAAACTTGATTGAAAGATCTCGGATTTAGAGAGTCCCTTTTTGGAGATTTTGGAGGAAGAGAGAGAAGAAGAGATAAAAGAGAGGAGGAGGTGTTGAAGGCAGACTAAAAGATAAGGGAGAGAGAAGGGGTCAGTTACACCCGAAAATATGCCACTACTGCCCCTGCCCCGATTTTTTTTCGGTATGACCGCATAAGGCCCGGTCATACCGCTGGCCGATGCTACCGCTCATTCTGCGGTTGCACCGCCCCTGACAGACAACCAAGATGCAAATCTTACCAAAACTCATCAAATGAAGTTCAAATAGTTTGAAAATTTCCAGAATTTGATTTTGGGCTATTTAGAAAATATATCTAAAAGAATTTTCTTAAAAAGAACTTTTCTTTAAAAGATATGACAAATTTTGCCTTTGAGGCATAGAGGAACTTGATTTTGGTTAAAATGAAATCCTTTTGATCAAGATTTGATTTTAACATATAATTTTCATTTGCAAAGCTTGTAAAACATTGGAAATACATTATATATTATTTTTACAAAGCTTTTTGCAAATTTGGATTTTTTTAATCACAAGATTTGACTTTTGACCAAAGTGGTCCTTTTGAAATAGCTATTTGTAAAACAAAGCCAAATATTTGAACACAAGATTCAAATGAAGAATAAGATGAGATATTGAGATTTGAGTTTGTGTATGAGTCTTTAAATATCATTTTGAACCAAGATGCTACACAAGATCTTGTCCAAATGAAGAAACTCACGAAGTGCAATAATATGACCATTATTGGTCAAGTATAGTTTTTCGGCGTTTTTCAAAATCAAATTGCTCTTGATGAGTTGGTCTTTTGGAAATCTTTTGAACACGAAAGTTATTAAGATTGACCAACTCTAGGTTTTTGGTTTTGGAATTTCTTTCAAATTCATTTCACAATTATTTCTATGAAAATTAGAAGTTTAAATCCAAAACAAGATACTAGTAACTAGATTTTGGACTTGAAACTCACTTTCTTTTGAAATTAGTTTTTATAAAGCCAAAACTCTTGGAAAACCTTTTGAAAGCATTTGTATACATTTTGCAACTAGTTTTTCACAAGATTAGTAATAGTTTCAAAGATTTTTCACTTTTGGCTAAATGGCTTGATTTTGAAAATATTTTAGCACATATATAAATATGGGCACATATAGGGATGTGATATACATGGTTATGATTTAGCACTCCCCCTTAATGTGCCACTCATCAAGTAGTCAAAAGAAATATATGAAGTCCAAATAGAAACGCAATTGTTTCACACAAGATCAAGCAATATTTGAGAAATCTATGACATTTAATTCATTCCTCAACTTGCAAAATATAGATTCATCTGAAGGTTTGGTGAGGATATCCGCTAATTGATCTTCGGTTCTAATGTGACTAATCACAATATCACCTTTGCTAACATGATCTCTTAGAAAATGATGGCGAATATCTATGTGTTTGGTTCTTGAATGTTGGACGGGGTTGTTGGCTATTTTGACTGCACTTTCATTATCACACAAAAGAGGCACATTTTTGAAATTTATACCATAATCCATCAATGTTTGCCTCATCCACAATAATTGAGCACAACAACTACCGACGGATATATACTCGGCTTCGGCGGTGGATAGAGCGGAATTCTGTTTCTTGGAGAACCATGAAACTAGAGATCTACCTAGCAATTGGCAACTCCCAGAGGTGCTCTTTCTATCGACTTTGCAACCCGCATAATCCGAATCTGAATATCCAACTAATTCAAATTTTGCACCTTTAGGATACCATAACCCTATATTTGAGGAATGCTTTAAATATCTTAGAATTCTCTTAACGGCTATTAAATGACATTCTTTAGGAGAAGCTTGAAAACGGGCACACATACAGACACTAAACATGATATCGGGCCTAGATGCGGTGAGATAAAGTAAACTACCAATCATAGAACGATAAAGTTTTAAGTCTACCGGTTTACCTCCCTTATTTAGATCAAGATGCCCGTTGGATGCCATTGGAGTTTTAATGGGCTTCGAATTTTCCATTCCAAACCTCTTGAGTAAATCCTTTACGTACTTGGTTTGACTTACGAAGGTTCCATTTTTGAGTTGCTTGATTTGAAGTCCGAGAAAGAAACTCAATTCTCCAATCATAGACATTTCAAATTCCCTAAACATCATATCACCAAATTCTTTGCAAAAATCTTCATTAGTAGAACCAAATATGATGTCATCAACATAAATTTGACATACAAAGAAATCTTTATCAATTATTTTTGTAAAGAGTGTTGTATCAACCTTCCCAATTTTGAAACCTTTTGATGTGAGAAAATCTCTAAGCCGCTCATACCATGCTCTAGAAGCTTGCTTGAGACCGTATAGCGCCTTAGAAAGTTTATACACATGATTTGGATATTTGGGGTTTTCAAAACCGGGAGGTTGTTCTACAAATATCAATTCGGATATTTGTCCATTTAAGAAAGCACTCTTTACATCCATGTGAAATAGTTTAATATCAAAACAAGATGCAAAGGCAAGCAAGATACGAATAGCTTCTAATCTAGCTACGGGAGCAAAAGTTTCACCAAAATCTAGTCCTTCAACTTGAGTGAAACCTTGTGCTACTAATCTTGCCTTATTTCTTACCACAATACCATTTTCATCTTGCTTGTTCCGAAATACCCATTTAGTGCCAATAACATTGTGATCCTTGGGTCTTTCGACTAATGTCCATACATCATTGCGAGCAAAATTGTTCAGCTCTTCATGCATTGAGTTCATCCAATCCGGGTCATCTAGAACTTCATCTATATGAGCAGGTTCAAGAGATGACACAAAAGAGTAATGTTCACAAAACGAAGCAACACGAGATTGAGTTAGAACACCCTTACTAACGTCACCCAATATTTGATCTATTGGATGATCTTTGGAGAGTCCATGATGAATTCTTTGAGGTAGAGGTTGAGCTTGTTGATTACTATCTTTCTCATCTACATCAATGGATTGAGCATGACTAGGCGTTGCGGAAGTAGATGGTTCAACTTGAGTGGATGAAGGTTGATCATCTTGGTCCTCCTTCGGTTTGATATCTCCAAGTGTCATGTTCTTCATTGCATCTCTTAATCCTTCATCACCTACATCATCTAAGTTTTCTTGCTCTTCTTGAGAGCCGTTAGTTTCACCAAATTCAACATCACAAGTTTCTTCAACAAAACCTTTATTTTTGTTAAATACCCAATAAGCTTTACTATTTGAAGAATAACCAAGCAAGAAACCTTCATCACAACTACTTTGGAATTTTGAAAGCCGAACTCCCTTTTTCAAGATATAGCATTTGCAACCAAAAACTCTAAAATAAGAAATATTCGGTCTTCTTCCAATGAGAAGCTCATAGGAAGTCTTTTTCAAAAGACGATGCAAATAAAGCCTATTTGTTGCATAGCAAGCGGTGTTAATTGCTTCCGCCCAAAAATTATCGGAAGTGCCATACTCATCAAGCATAGTTCTTGCCATTTCGATTAGTGTTCGATTTTTCCGTTCTACAACTCCATTTTGCTCCGGAGTGTAGGTGGCGGAAAGCTCGTGCTTTATTCCAAACTCATCACAATAATCTTCGATTCTTGTATTTTTGAACTTGGAACCATTGTCACTACGAATTTTCTTTATTTTGAAATCAAATTCATTTTGACCCCCTTTTTGCAAAACTCTTGAAAATACCGGAGGTTTCGGATTTATCATCAAGAAAGAAAACCCAAGTGTATCTTGAATAATCATCAACAATAACCAAACAATAGGAATTACCTCCGATGCTCTTATAGGTTGTTGGGTCAAACAAATCCATATGTAAGAGTTCTAATGGCCTAGATGTGGACATGATACTTTTTGAAGGATGAGAACTAGCCACTTGCTTGCCGGCTTGACAAGAACTACAAAGTCTATATTTCTCAAACTTCACATCTTTCAAGCCCACAACTAAATCATTTTCGAAAAGCTTTTTGAGTTGTATCATCCCAACATGAGCTAGTCTTCTATGCCATAACCATCCCAAGGATGTTTTTGCAATTAAACAAGTTTGAAGGCATGACTCATTTGAGGTGAAATCAACTAAATACAAATTTCCAAATCTAAAACCTTTGAATACTAAGGAATTATCATTTTCTTTAGAAATTACTACTCTATTTTTAGAAAACATGCAAGTAAGACCTAGATCACAAATTTGAGCAACCGATAATAAATTAAAATTTAAACTTTCTACTAAAGAAACATTTGAAATAGAAAGGTCATTTGAGATAGCGATTTTACCCAAACCCAATACCTTTCCTTTGCTATTATCATCAAATGTGATCTTGTCATTTTGCCCATTTCCTACTTCAAAGGTGGTGAATATTTTTCAGTCACCAGTCATATGTTGAGTGCATCCGCTATCCAACACCCAATGCCGTCCGCCGGTCTTGTAGTTCACCTACAAAAGAGAATCAAGTCCTTTTAGGTACCCAAATTTGTTTGGGTCCTTGGAGGTTAATAACCAAGGCTTTGGGCACCCAAATGGCATTCTTTCTTTGACCGAGTATAGGAGTACCAACAAATTTAGCAATAATTTTACCGAAACTATCTTTCTTAAGAACATAGCATGAATCATAGACATTTTTCTTTAATGCCTTACCCAAGGGACAATCATTTACCAAATGTCCTATATCATGACATTTATAACAAAGCTTTCCATTTGGTTTAACAAACCAAGGAGCTTTGTTACTAATTTTCTTGTCTCTTTTAGGTATATACCCAAGACCTTCTTTGTTGTAAGAGCATCTTTGACTATTTAGAATTTTATTTAGAGTGTCCTTACCCTTGAAGCATCTATCTAAACTTTTGCTAAGCTTATCTACTTGCTCTTTAAGCTCATTATTTTCAACAATCAAGTTTTCATGACAAGAATTTAAGCTAGCACATGAAGTTGAAGGCATATCAAACAAATCATCACAAGAGGTAGATATGCTAGTTTTTGGTATACAACATGAATTAATTTCTAAGGAAGATACATCATCAATAATTTTGCAACTAATTTCTATATCATTTTGAGACTTTGAATGATCCTTAGCAAGAAGAGTCTCATGAGCTTCCTTTAGCTCCTCATAAGAGTCTTTGAGAGAAAGATATACTTTTCTCAAGGCTTTATGTTTAGACTTTTCTTTACCAAGATACCATTCAAATCCTCAAGCATATCCATTAACTCATCATAGGAGGGTTTATCATCATTTGAGTTTACCTTAAGATCTCCTTTTGCCATAAGACACAATGGAGTGACGAAAGGTGATGAAGTCTCCTCAATAGCGATTTCGGCAAGACCCTTCTTCTTTGGAGGTGTATCATCCTCGGAAGAGTTGGAGTCCGAATATTCTTCCTCGGAGTTCCATTCTCCAATGTGAGCCTCGCCTTTCCCATCTTTATTCAACTTCTTGAAGAGCTTCTTCTTCCCATGAAAGAACTTCTTCGGAGGGGACTTGTTTTTGTCGTCCCTTTTCTTTGGACATTTTGAGGCAATATGTTCCTTCTCATCACATTCATAGCACTGGATATTTGCATATCGGTTGGTGGTAGATTATTGTCCTTTCTTAAAATTTTGAGGATCACTTGTGCTTGAGCATCTCTTCATGAATTTTCTCATTCTTCTTACAAGGAGAGCCATTTCCTCCTCGGTGTCTTCATCATCATCTGAGTCATTTAGCATTTCATCGCTTGACTCCGCCTTTGCTTTGAAGGCGATGTTCTTCTTCTTCGAAGAGCTTTGCTCCAAAAGCTCTTCTTTGTCCTTCTTGTAAAGCTCATTGGTTATGAGATTTCCAAGGAGTACCGTTGGCGTCATTCTTAGCAACTCCGGTGAGTTGAGAAACAACGTCACCAAGGTCTCATATTTTTCCGGAAGAGCCCTAAGCATCTTACGAACAATGTCAAAATCGGTTAGTAATGCTCCAAGGCCCTTGAGCTCATTTACTATGTTGTTCAATCATGAATACATTTCATTGATGTTTTCATGAGGCAACATAATAAAACTCTCATATTTGATTCGAAGCATATGCAATTTGGCTTCTTTGACCGAGGATGTTCCCTCATGAATTTCCGAGAGGGTTGTCCAAATCTCATGAGCGGTTTCAAGATTGCTCACTCGATTGAACTCATCAGCGTTCAAAGCACCAAAAAGAGCATTCATAGCTTGAGCATTAAGATGAGTGTTTCGCTCCTCTTGGTCTAATGTGAGAGTGGGATTGACCCCCTGAGTGAAACCTTCAACTACAATTCTCCATATGCTTGGGCTCATGGCCTTAAGATAAACGGTCATACGAATTTTCCAATAAGCATAATTTGTACCATCAAAAATGGCGCCTTACCAATAGACACCCCGTCGCTAACCATCCTTACTCTCTAAGCGGTGAAGCCCCAAAAGAGAGTCCAAGCTCTGATACCACTTGTAGGATCAAGGATAACCGACTAGAGGGGGGTGAATAGGAGGTTTCTAAATTTTTCGATATTAATTTGCAATTAATCAAGACACTAAGATATGTAAGCAATAATTGCAAATTTACCAACACAAACTTCTAAAGATCACAAATTACTTAAGAAATTCTAAGTAAAGCAATTTACTAATTTAAACACAAGTAATCTACTCAAGGCGCTAGGAAAAGTAATTTAGCACAAGAAGAAGTAAGAACAATCCACAAGAGACAAAAATCTTATCCCGTGGTCTCGGAGACTTACCGGTCTCCCCTACTCCACGTTGAGGTGACTTGAATCACTTCAAGACGGCTCCAATCACTTGAGCCTTCCTCGATTACTCGTGGTAGCTCTTCACCACTCCGGTTAGGCGAGCTCCTTGCCTTCACAACCGATCGGGTCTTCTCACAAGCTTCTTTGAGAAGATCACCAATCCCTCACGCCTCCAAACCGTCTAGGAGGCGGCAACCTCCAAGAGTAAAAGGTGATTAAGCTTGCTCGAGGCTGAATTTGAGTGCTAGAGGCTCAACACTAAATGCACTACTCAACTTTGCTCTCAACTCTTCCAAAATATGAATTGAATGCTCACAAGAGTATTTGAAACTTGCTAGGGCTCAAAATATCATCAATGAAGATCTCTCTTACTTTACAATGCAGGTGGGGGGTATTTATAACCCCCACCAGCCAAATATGGCTGTTCGCCAAAAGTTGGCCAAAAACCTCCTGAGAGGTCGGTCATACCGACCGCCCTTGAGCCGGTATGACCGGCCCTCAGAGAGCAACGGTCAAAACAGTGCATTTAATGCGGCTACAGTGACCGTTGGACACCGGCTGGTATGACCGGAGAGGGTCCGGTCATACCGCTCATCGATATGACCGGAGAGTCCCCGGTCATACCGCTCTTCCTCGGCGCAAAAACACCCTCTCTGGAAAAAACAGACCGCACGGGTCTCGGTCATACCGATGTCCGGTATGACCGGAGGGGGCCCGGTCATACCGGCCCATACAGCCTTTGACTTGAAATTTTATTTCTTTTCTCCACAAGATCTAATTTCTTTTATGCAATCCCTATGATAATAATGAAATGCATAAGAGTTGAGCCTCTGAACCTTTTTCGACACCGATCAAGCGACGATAACCCCTCTTAATAGTACGGTGCCTATTCTAACAATCCGATCTTTTCTCCAAACTCTGAGATCGGAAAAAGACTATGAAAAACTTCTTGACTTTTATACCTTGATTGTCTTTCACTTATGCATGCTCTTCCCCCTTTTTCTATATTCGAACTTTCTTGTTCATCAATCTTCGGACCAACCTATTTTCATAAAACTCAAATGAAATAGTTAGTCTCTTTTTCTTTGATTGTCATCAATTTCCAAAACAAAACAAATTTGGGGGCCTAGATGCTTTCAATCTCCCCCTTTTTGGTAATTGATGACAAACCTCTTGAAGAGATAAATTGGTTTAAGAATTTTAAGTATCCATCTAGTGAGCATAGATGCATACTCAATATTTTATTTTAACAATATTTTGCCTTTGGAGATGAAGAAGTGATTATTGGCACAAATATCGTTAACACATCAATATTTAATTGAAAACTCCCCCTAAACATGTGCATAGGAATAAGGCATTGATATTATTTGCAATTTGAGATTTTTTTTTGACAGAGTTTCCTTTAAATATTAATTCCGAGGATAAACAGATATAAGCAATGATTATGAGAAAGTAAATAGCATGAAACCTTAACATTCAAGATACGCATACGCATAAACATCCAAATATCCAAAATCAGCAATAGTAGTTTAACCATAACAAGTCAAAGGAAAAACGACGATCATTTAAAATAGGCGATACGACATAAAAGATAATACTCGATGCTCCTAATCTTCACTTCACTTCTCCCCCTCTTGTCATCAATAACCAAAAGGAAGACAGCCTCAAGATGAAGGCGGAGGAGGCTAAGGAGGAGAACGATGAGACCCATATCTACGGAAGGAGACAGGAGCCTGCTGAGAGCGATACTCATCGAAGGAGGTGCGAAGCTCGGTGATGGTAGAATCAAAAGAGTCCAAGCGCCCACGAACCTCCTCAACAGCCTGACGAGTCTGAGATTGATATTCATCAACACGAGCAAAGTTGCTCATCATGTCTGACCGGAGACTCGCAAAGCTACTCATCATAGCAGAATGCAACATGTCAAAGTTTTCATGAGCTAGACCAGAGTAGAGCTGTGATGATTGAGTCTGAGTCTCTTCTTCCCCAACACTCACTGCTGCTTGTGTGGTCACGAGATGGTCGCCTCTTTGAATTGAGGCTTGTGGACCTGACTCACGTGGCTTGTATGGTTTATGAACTCCTCCACATCCACCATGAAAGCCCACTACTCTTTTTATAATCATCATGATGTAAGGGGCAAAGTATATCCTTTTAACTCGATCACAAGTGGAAGAATGCATCTCACGAAGGATAAAATCCACCACATCAAATCTTTCTTTCTTCAATGTTTGTGTTTATGCCAGATGATGATACCCAATTTTAGCGAGAGGTGCCGACTGGTCTTGGACAGTTTGGTATCTCAATGAGTGTACCAATCACATATGGGTCTGATGGCAACTCTAGAAATTTATATTTCTGCATCTTGATCTATGGTTATACATATATGTATGTGTGTGGATTTTTTGTTTTACAGGGAACAAGATGAGGGTCTGAAGTTGTAGATTTTTGGAATTTAAAATTTTCTTGTAATCTTCTTTTGATGTAATTTTAAATTTCAATGCCTATTGTAATATACATTTGTATGACATGGTGAGAATCAATGAAATTGGTAATTAATTTGTTGAGCAATTTGATTTTGTGATAATTAATTTGGGTTGATGATCTCATTTGCATAATTAATTTTCTGGGTTGTTTCAACTTAATACTTAGGATAAATGATGAGTTTTTTCCGACAAAAGGATAGATGATGAGTTTGATTTAGTGTGATAAGAACAAAAGAAGAGACCTACCTTAGATGGAGATGAAAGCTTCATTATCACAAGGTGTCAAGAGATCAAACCCCTGCCCCACTCCTGGTCTAGAAACAAGTATTCTGTCCTATCTCCACTGGCTACCAGCCTACCACCAAAATTTTCCAAAATCTGACAATTCTTCTCCTCCAAATTAACACCATTACCATCAATTTTCCTGCTCAAGTAGATATGTCGTGAGTTATGCGTTAGTACATGAGTATTACACTTGACCTTATTCTAATACTTCAAGTATCAAGAGTGAGTAGTTGATGCGTGAAAATTACTTGGCATTCGTACCTATTTGAATAGCAGTGCTGAGATTCCGGCAACAGTTATGTAGACTTTTAGTTACTTAATGAAGCAACATACACAGAACAATCAAGTAAATGCTAGGACCTCCTTATCCAGCATCCAGCTTTAGGGATCCAATAGACATGAATGAAGAATTTAAGTGCATACAGGACAATTTACTCTATTTGAAACAAACAATTTAGCGCACGTATTTTAAGTACATTCGGAACACAAAAAATTCTTATAAATTATACGTCACGTTCGGAACGCAATAATTTCTTATAAATTATATAGTAAATAAGACAATTTCTACAGATATTGCAAAAAAAAAAAAAATTAGGCATAAATTTTTATGTGCTACGGTAAATTCCCAATCTATTATATGCCATACCTTGTGCTGTTGACATGTGGGACCGGAATCATAAAAATTTGCAGTGACGAATAGTAAGATATCAAGTATATTTCATGGCTGCTCAAACACAATTTACTTCAAAATTACGAATCCATTCACCACATGACCACTATGGCATACCTGGGGGGTGGTCACAGCTTAAGAATAAATTTTGGGATGAATACTCAGAAAATAAAAAGGTAAGTAAAATCTAATGGAAAGTAGGCAAAATACCCAAGAAACAGCCCAAACACAAATATTTCACATTCCACTCCGTTTCTTCACCACCACCGCCACCACAAGGAGGCCACACTCCCCTCCGGCTCCACTTCCCTCCCTCTTGCTTGCTTGAGCCCCCAAGCACCAACCTAACCTCCATTAGCTAGTGGAGTATCATCCATTGCATCCAAGAACGCACCTACCAGGTGAGGCATTAAGCCACATGTCATAGAATCCAAGCACCAATCAAGCCAAGAAACCAAGAACCATGGTGTCCTACGTATAAAATGCTCGAGGAGGAATTTGCCAAGAACCATGGCGCCTTAGGAGGCGGGGATCGACCAAATGCCGAGAACCATGGGTGGTCGTAGGGGGCGAGGGCCAAGAACCGATAGGAGGAGGCGGTGAGCCATGGAGGCGGCCGCCTCTAAGGCGCGGCCGCCGCTCATCGCGCACCTGGGCTACGATCAGGTGCTCTCCATCCTGCGGCTGCTCCCCGCCAAGGCCGTGCTCTCCTTCGCCGCCACCTGCCGCGCCTTCCGTGCGTGGGCCTCCTCCGACGTGCTCTGGGAGGCGCTCTGCCGCCGCGACTGGGGGGCCCGCGCCGTCGCGGCGCTCGCCGACCGGCGGCGCGGCCTGCCGTGGCGGCGCCTCTACGCCAAGGTTGCGCGGTTCGGCGCCCTGTCCGCGCGCCGGGTCCCGGTGAAGGGCGCCGAGCCGCGGCCCCGCGCGTCGCACTCGCTCAACCTTATCGCAGGCTGGCTCGTGCTCTTCGGCGGCGGCTGTGAGGGAGGTAATTGTACTCGTATAGCTTCATCACTTCGTTGTTATTGTTGTTTGGGACAGCTCTACCAAAATCCGTAGAATTGGTGCAGCAATGTATTTTGTTAGCTTCAGAAATTTATGAAGTTGGAGCTGTGGGTACATTAAGAGTGTTTAGGTGGGTCATCTTGTTTATATTTTATACTAAAAATATAAACTTAATTAAGTTTATTTTAGCCTACAAGCTCTAGATCTAAGGTGAAGCTAGGATAACAGCGCCTTAGAATTTATTTGTTAATTAAGGTTAAAAGATGACTGCTTTGTGTGTGCTTCGTAGTATGGGCATGAAGAAATGTAAATGATTTGGTTATAATAAGTTGCTCGGAATCTGCAAATAATCCGGAGATCCCTATAACAGCATAGCTACAATTCTTAGTAGTGTCAGAGGTGGTTAATATAGGATAAGATATGTTTTCTTAGTTTGTGCCATATTAAGATAACAAATCGGTAGTTGATCACGATGGTAGTATGATCATTGATAGATTTTACTTTCTTAGATAATGATAAACTTGCATTGGAGAGCCTCCCTGAGGCTTAGCTCAGTAAAAGTAATATTCCTGGAGGAACTTTTGATGATTTTGGAGAGTATTATATTTGATTAGACTAATTTAGAAATCTATAAATGTGCTTCTGATCAAAACTATTTGACCTAATACAGAAACATTATGGAGGCCACTCAATCATGGCCTCACTTCTATACTGCACTGACGAGGAAAATTAATAAATGACACTTGTACTGAAGTTGAACTTGATATGCTCTAGTGACTGCTTTAGGCCTATCCAGCTAGTTTTATTATTTCACTTTGTTGCTGTGCTGATTATAGTTTCTTTTCATTGTTTTTAGTTTCTTTTTATGTCTGATACTGCTTATTTATATTCCAGATTTTTCTTTGGGTTTTTCTAATTGAATGTGTACACCACATTATGTTGGTCTAAGTTGGTTGATTGCGTTGTTTAGTAGGTTGAATATGATCTCGGTACCTTGGCCTGGTAGGTTCAAGAAATGTAAATAAAGCTATATTTAATTCAAGACAATAATCTTTGTTGCTCAATGTCTTTTGTAATTTATTGATCATAGGTGTAGTGGCTGGTATTGAAACCTGCGTTGTTTTCTAGGAGCCTTTTTCGACAAACCTGAAAGAAACACCTTGTCATTGAGTAGTGACTACCTCGAGGGAAGAAGTTAGTAGTTACTACCTACAGACTTTTGTTAAACCGATAGTTAATATCTGTTAAGTTACACCTGGTACTGGCTTGTTACTTATATTTCATTGGTTTATCTGTATTATTAACCAGATTTCACAGCTGCGGTATGCTATACTGCAATGTGCCATTTTTACTTGCAAACAGGCCAAAGCTATGTACCCATGTTCTTTTCCTTCAACATTGACCTTTTAAAAGTAAACCTATTGAGTTTCATGCGCTAACCAGTTCAATCAAAAGCTTATGCTGTTAAAGAAAGGTGGCCAATTTACTCATATTTCAACACCCACCCTCACGTCTTATTCAGGCCTAGGACATGGATTATACAGCAGGTAGGATGTAGGTGCAAGCCGGCTACGAAGGGCACATGCAAGGAGTGTTTATGCACAATCATGAGCTCAGCCTATAACACATACACACACCCCACAACTTATTTTTTAATGAAATGAGCATGGTGGGTCTCAAACTTAGGACCTCTTGCAATGATACTGTATTGAGTTTCTTGCACTAACAGTTCACCCTAAAGCTGAATTTGTTAGGGAAAAGTGAGCAATGTACTCATATTTCAACAAACTCTTATATTTGTAAGCACCTCACTTGAAAAGAAAAATAAAAAAAATTAATATCTAGCGTACGTGAGCTTCTTAATAACAAAAACTGATGTCAAGTAGAATATGCTTTAGGAATATGTTTTGGAATCTAAGTCTGAATACATCCTTCATTCCGAGGATAGTTGGAGCACCCACCTTTACAAGCACCAGGGCTTTTCCCATGTTTTGTGCATAGTGCTATGTTCATGCACACCATGTTTGCATGTATATGTTCTGTTAACATATTTGAAATAAGATTTGAGTTTTAATAGTTGTATGTGAAGACTCTAGCAACATTTTGGAATTCCATCTTTCAAACATGGGTATTGCTAATTAGAGGTTACCCTCACAAATTCTTTGGTGAGGACACATCCAGGTGTTGCCACATGGTTCCTCTCCCTTCTTTTCCCCTTTCCCACCCATTCCTTCTCCTCTAATACAAAAAATTTCTATTCAAAACTTTAAGATGAATTCAATCGAAAACTTTCGGTTCGAAAAGTTTTGATTAAAAACTTTCGGTTTAAAAATTTTCGATTAAAAAAACTTCCAGTTTGAACATTCAGTTCGAAAGTTTCGACTCAAAAAACTTTCAGTTCGAAAAGTTGCGACTCAAAAAGCTTTTGGTTCGAAAACTTGCGATTTTAAAAACTTTCGGTTCGAAAACTTTTGATTAAAAAACATTTGAAAATGATTTAAAAATACTTCTTTTCAAAAAACTTAGGGGGAAATTTGAAAAAAAAACTTTCAAGTTTGAGTGAAAGGGAATAGTGGAGGAAAGCGAGATGAAGGGGATGCTGTTAAATATCGTGACAAGAGAGCGTTTGAAGGGGAAGAGAAGTGAGAGAAGGAAGGAGGTCTTGCCACATGTCACAACGAGATAGCGTCCTCACCAAAGATTTGGTGAGGGTGCTCTCAAATTAGCAATTCCTTTAAATATTGCTTAGTCCCTCGGAAATAAGAATTACTTAGTCAAAACTAGGTCTAGCTAGCATGCAAACACTGCCATAAATTGCAAATAAAGCATAATCATGTGAAAGTGGTTTTCTTCTGTGAAAATGATGTCGATGCTTGTGCTCAAGTATTCTAGGAGTTCTCACTAAAGATGTTAATGGATGAAACAGTCAGATTTTATTCCTAAAAAATGGTAAACCTCTCATTTCATGAATAAATATTTTCCTTAGTGGAGATGGTAGGTAAATGATACATTTGATCATTGGCAATTTCATATTACATGGATTGCATTGGTTCTATTTTATCTCTAACAGTGAGCCTTGTCTGATTGCATTGAATTGGATACAGACAAGAAAGAATGTGCCAGTACTTACAGGCACTATCACATATACAGACAATTACACCTGATACACTAGAAATTTCAAAGTTCAACCCACCAACATTTTGTTGCTCATTTTATTGATAGTGTAGACCTTCCACAGGATGAGCTTACATCTGCACACCTCTCCTCTGTTGTTCATAAATAGACTAGTGATTCTTCAGACAATGGTTTCTATTTTTAGCTATTTTCTGTTTTCATTACTATGTTTTGTTTTCATTATGCAGTTATATCAGAGGTTTGCCCCTTTTTTCTCTCTTTGTTCATAATAGAATGGTTGCATATTGTTACAATTTACAAATATGAGAGGTGCTTCTATGCTTTTCTTTTTTTAAAGTAGCACAAATATTAAAGCATGAATGCTTTTGTTACTGTTATGAAGACCTATTTGATTGAATTATATCCCAATCTTTCATGCTTTCTGACTCCAGAGTTGTCTGATGTCCTCTATTGCTCTAGTTAGGTCGCCATCTTGATGATACTTGGGTGACATATGTTGGAAATGGAGCTGGAAATAGACTGTCCAATGTAGTGAGCTGGCAGCAGTTAGCCTCTGGCACTCCAAGTGGTCGTTTTGGTCATTCATGCATTTCACTTGGTGATGCATTAGTCCTGTTTGGTGGGATTAATGATTATGGGCAGCGTTTGAATGACACATGGATAGGCCAAATCATTTGTGAAGAACCACGCAGGATGAGGATATCATGGAGACTGCTGGAGGTCGGCCCACTTGCACCATCTCCTCGTGGAGCCCATGCTGCCTGCTGTGTGGATGATAAGTTCATTGTGATTCACGGTGGGATAGGGCTGTACGGCAGCCGGCTTGGTGATACATGGCTTCTTGATCTCTCCAATGGCCTCCAATCTGGCAGTTGGCACCAAATAGGGAACATTTGGCCTTTTCCTCCACCTCGTTCTGGTCACACTTTAACTTGGATTGGCGAGACACGCATGGTTCTTTTTGGTGGTAGAGGATCAGAATTTGATGTGCTTAATGATGTCTGGCTGTTTGATATGAGTGATCATCACCCACAATGGAAGGAGCTAAAGTATGACTTGTCTAGAGTTCTAGGTGAGATGCCTTTTCCACGGGTTGGGCATTCAGCAGCACTTGTCTTGGGAGGCAAGATCCTTGTATATGGTGGGGAGGACTCACAAAGGCTACGGAAGGATGACTTCTGGATCTTAGATTTACCAGCTCTACTTCAGTTTGAGTCGGATTCCAAGAAAATGACAAAGAGGATGTGGAAAAAACTAACGATTGACGGTCAATGCCCAAATTTCCGGTCCTTCCATGGGACATGTGTAGATACTTCTGGTTGCTGTGTGTATATTTTTGGAGGAATGGTTGATGGCCTTGTGCACCCTGCAGAAGCATTTGGCTTTGATGGGCAGCTGTATCAAGTGGAGCTTGTGCTGCATCTGTAGAATCTGTATGTTGTTTGCTACTAGTTTGATAATTTCTTAGGTTTGATGTTTTTATTCTAATAATGCCATCTTGCGTAGTTCTTTTTGTCACAACTCCTTGATAATAAATCTAAAGATCTCCCTGAAAATATAGATGATCAAGGTCTCCATGTTGTCATTTCACCTCCCAGATTTTGGCCATTGTGAGTATGCTCCAAAGTGTCTCTCGTCTGTCAATTGTGTATGGGTGCATACCTGTGACTGATCTGTGAAAGGAACACGATCAAAAGTTATCTTGCCATTAAGAATGGATTTGTACGCATATGGGTCCAGTTGTCATTCCTTTGTCAGATACATATGTGAAATGTCAATATCATCTGGAAGAGATTGTTGTTTTGTAAGCCTGATGGGTTCTCATATGCTCATGAAAAGAAGGATATTGTTGTCAACTTGTCACCGATGATAAACTAAAATGACATGATTGAGGATTGCTAGGGACCATCTGGATCTGTATTGATCTTGGCATCCCAGTCACAAGTTGGCTCGGTACAGGAGGACCATGTCTCTATGCAGCCCTTGAATTGTCACATGCAGAGAGCCCGTTGTGTCTGGGTTACACTGGCAGCAAGACGAGAGCTCTGGTTGGATCTTGGGTCCATGGATACTAGATCGCTTCTGTCTTGTAAAGGTGCATCGTTGTTCAGGTTATTGGCATGTACACATTAATGCTGCGACAATGGGACCAACAGTTGTTTGGATCATTTGCCCTTGGGGACCATTTGCAGAATGATTGTCGGATCATGCGTCATGGGGAAAAAAAAGTGGAATTCCTGTTCAGTTCCACTTTGTGACAGCAAGGGGTCCCTGCAAGCTTCAGCACCAGGATTATGCAAGCTGTGAAAGGTTTTTTCCATTCGCTTAGGTGGTCTGAACTGTTGCGTGCAATTTAGATAAGTAGATTCTTGATAGACTATATTTCATCCAGGTGTTATGTCCTTGTAGAATTTCCACTGGTTTTTTATTCCCAAATTTCGTTATTTGCTTGAGTCACCACTCACCAGTGCCATGATAATCTTTGCTAAATGCGATGTACTTGCACACACTGACATAGGTCTCAAATCTCAAATATGGCTGTTAATGCCTTAATGGATATAGTGGTTTTACTCTCTTATTGAAATTGAAGGTTGGCCACTGGGACAACAGTACCTATGCTTTTAGTACTATTGCTTTAACATATTTTTCTTGGTTACTTTAATTTCAAATGAGGAGGCAGACAGGTTATTCGTCAACATTAAACATTTTGACTTATGCAATTGTAGCTCTGATTGCTATATTTGCTCCTTATTTAACTTGATCACATCATTGTTGAGAATTCCTACACCTTGGATAACACTAAATTTTCACTTGAGAGCTAGAGAAATGTTGAAAGTTTCTATCAGAAAAATGGAGAAGGGGAGAAAGCTGCCAAAACTTTGACATCAGATAATCTATAAAGTGACGAACTTGAATGAGTGACACAATCTATAGTGGGTGAACTTAGCAACATCCTTGTTATTCTGAAATTGGGAGTATCTGGTGGTAGATTTAAGAATGTAAATTTTAGTTCATTCCAACATAATATGAATTACTAATCTTACAATTGTCTAGAGCGATGTTGCAATGTTAGTGTAAACACGTAAAGGAATACTGTAATGAAGTAACTAGAATTTTATATATTATGAGTTGAATATATAATAATATCGAGTCATTTTTAAAGTATACCTACCACTAAAAATAGAATCTTTATTAAACTTTTGGCAAGAAATATTTTGATCATGTAGCATCTTTCTTTTATTTATTGCAGCAGCACTATACCATGGGAAAGTGATTCAAATGAAATTGTGTTGTAGCTCTGGGGAAATGTTTCAGCATTTCAACTAGAATTATCTGATGGTATAGTGCAATCATATCTTTGCATGACCAGAGGCCAAACACATCAACAGAACCTGGGGGAAATACATTGTCAAATTTGCGCTCTTTATGAAAATACACCTACCATGAGAGGTGGAATTTTGTATAGAATATAGATACAAAAATACTATACAACCATGCCCCAAGTAACTGACCACCGATATTGTACTTAAACCATAATCACACATTCACACCCTGCATTTGCACTTCTTTTTTTTCAATTCCAACATTCCACGAAACAAATCCAAAAGTCGAATACTCAGACAGGCGTTTCTCCTATTCCCAGTAAACTACCAGAACGGAGCCAGCTATACTGGTATTACATCAAAGTTCGATGTATGATGTATCTTCACATCTCAAAACTAGTCAGTCCATCAAAGCTAGTTGGGAGTTGGGACTTGGGAGGATGCACTTGGCCCAATGGCAGTTAGTGGAGAAGGGTTCAGATGGAGGAACAATAATCAGCACATTGTCGTTCCTTTGAACAACCCCCATCAGTGCTGCCCTCCTTGATGCATCTGCAGTGGAAACGGACATGTCAAATGAACTGGACAGCTATTATTTAACACGCTCTGACTGCGATGACAATGGCTGCATGCTCATGCATTCCAGATGCAAAACCAGAACAGAGAAATAAGAGTACCCTTCTTTTAGGTGCATTATCTTACCTGAGAGATACTTTTGCCGGAGCCATCTCAGAAACTCAGGAGTGTAGTTACTAGAAACCCGGTTCGTCCTAATCACGGTATAGTATTTAGGTTTGCATTTCACCACTTTTTATTTCAAATTTCACTGCGAATACAAACTATGTACCTTAAATCGGTTCGGGTTCAACAAATCCGATTCATGATTCACGGGGGTTTACGGCGAATCTGGTAACTATGCTCAGAAGACATGTCCTTGTTTTCTGAAATTATGTCAATAACAGCAGATTCATCGACGTATGAGGTTACCCGTGAACCATATCCGGGTGTTGGCGTCAAAAACTTGAGGTAGGGTTTCTGACAACAGCACACCAGATGAACACCGGGTTCAGAGCGTGCCAGTCGATTTGACCTGTAACCGACAAGGTAAAAAAATATATAAAATTCACACAAAGCCGATCGTGAAGATCAATCGGCTTAAACTCAATCAGCTTGAAGCCGATCAAGATCAAAGTAATAGGATAATCTAATTAGCCGATTAAAGCTAATCAGAGGATAAAGGTAGATCGATTCTGAAGAAGGCGATGCGCAACAAAATCAGAACAAATCGAACCTGGGGCGTAATTTGAAGAAGATCAACAATCGACGATTCGCAACTTTATTGATCAAGATCGAATTACAAAGATTAAGTTACAAAAGCTACTCCTAGTCGACAAGAAAAAGTAAGAAAGTAAAAGCTGGTTTGTTGTATTGTGTTGTCTTCTCTCGCAGTTTGCTTCGACTCTTCTTTTATACCCGTCGGCCGATCGTATCCTTTTACAACACGTTTCAAGTCCTGATCCGTATCGGCCTTATCTTGGACAGTTATTTTCTTAAAGATCTTGCTGTTACTAAATATCTTCAAATCTTTCCAACCTGTCCGTTAATTTCCGCGTATCTGATTTTATTGCCGATTTTGACTCGACTTGCCAAATTTTGGTGCAAACATATGCCCCCATTTTTGAGAGATGACTTGTCATCTATCAAAAATCGCAATAATCGGCTTTTTCCATCGGCTAACTGTTGAACTTCACTCAATAACTGCCGCTTTATTTGCGCCGTAATTTTCTGACATGCGTGTAGTGCGCTATAACTGCTCGCGTCCTTTGAGATCCTTTTCCCGCCGCTTCAGATTTTTACCTTGCTATAAAATGCGGCCCCCACTGCAGCCATTCTTCACGCGCTCGAGCTCTCGTACTATCCGCAATCGGCTTAAACCTCCTGTTTGACGGACTTTCGAGGCAACCCTTAGCTCATCAACCCTTCTTGATCGGCTGCAATAGACCCCAGCCAGGTACTTATTCTGATCCCGCATAGCAACGACCAATATTTTTTGGGTCCTTTGGGGAATCTAGATGTCCACACCGTAACAAACCAAGAAATTCCTCGTTTACCTTTGTCAGCTTCTGGTCACAATATAGAAGGTTAGAATAAAAGTTTTAGAGCCTGGCAGACAGCTCTCAAGGGGTGGAGAAATTGGTTTATCATAGTGGCAGCCCAAAAGAGGGGTGAATGGGAAAAAATGGGCATAGCGGAGTGTATTCCTCTTTCCCTAGCCGACCCAGAAGCCAATGAGCCCTTGGTGGCCACGGCCTGTTATTTTTGGTCGGATTGTTTTAATGCGTTCTTGTTCCGCACTGGTCCCATCAGCCCAACTCTTTTAGATGTTGCTCAGTTATGCTGTCTTCGGCCAGATGGTGAACAAGTATCGGCTTTTAGTGGAAAACCGAAATATAAACTTATCCGATCTAAGGGCGAAGGTTGGGCCAAATATATTGGAAATAATAATAAGATTAATGGCCTGGTATCGGACGAAGAGCATGTCGCCTTTCTAAATCTTTGGCTAGACCGTTTTTTGTTTTGTGGAGCATCCCTTGGACCAACTCAAGTTTATCAAGTGATAGCAGAGCAGCTTGTTGAAGGTCGTCGGCTAGCATTAGGAAAAATCTTCCTTGGCGCTGTGTATCAAATGCTTTATGTAATAAGAAGTCGGCTTTACACCGGTTTTGGAAAATTTACCGTCGGCAATGTAGGTGGTCCGATGTGGTTTGTGCAAATATGGTTATACTGCTTATTCAGCCACTCTTTTAAACTGGACTTAGCCGACGGGACTCCTTTTCCAAGGGAAGACATACCAGAGGGAGCACCTATTCAGTTTAGAGAATGCCGATCCTTTGGTGAGAGGTTCATAATGTGCTCCAGTAATGAGACAAGGATTTCACCCGCTGGCTGCAGAAAGTTCTTGTCTTTCTTTTTGCAATTGGACACTGAAGATTTCAAGCAGCAGGATTTCTTTAGTTATAGCGCCACAGCCGATTTTCCTTGGCCTTCATTTCTGCACTTGGAAGCTGATAGTTCTCTGATGCCTTAGGAGACCTTAGATCTGTATAGAATTTTTATCTCTCCATGTGTTTTCCATGTCAGCCTTCATACTAGAAATCGGACGTTCCAGCCTTCATATGAGTTTTACCATCCTTCAGTCTACGCAAGACAGTTCGGCTTTGGCCAGGTGATTCCAAGTCTGCCACTTGTTGATCGACTTCAGCCTAGAGCGAGGGTTCGCAATGCTACATCGGCAGGGCTAGTCTTAGAATTAGCAGATGAGCTTCAACTATGCAGTCTCCCACACTTCTATCTGAACGCTCGCCGGGCAGGGGGCTTCACAACATGGTGGTTGGCTATCGCAGAATGTATATACATGGAAGAAAAACTCCGTCGCTTATAATCAAGGAATTCTTTTCGGGCCTGCCAGAGCCATCTTTAGTGTCTAACAGCGATTCTAGCAGTGAAGCTAGCTCATCGGGTTACACTAACACAAGTCTTGTAGACATTGATAAGGTATCGGCTTGAATAACTTTCTCTGTACGCTAGCTCTTCTGCCAGACATATTTTCTGACCACCTTCATTGTTATATTGCAGACCAAGGCAGCCGGCAAGAAGCCCGCATCCGCCAATCAGGCGTAAAAGGCCACCCAATGACAGTCTCACAGGTACACTTCGGTACCTAGAATTCAAAGTCCGTCCTTATCGGACATTGAGAAAAAATAACCAAGTAAGCATAAACATAATTGACTGATTTTTTTTACTTTCCTTTTGCTCAACCGACATTTAGCCGATTATATTATCAGAAAAGAAGAAAACAAAGTACACCAAGGCTCCTGTGAAAAGGGGATCCAAGCCCCAAGAGCAGAGCGGCGAAAGTTCGCCACATACGTCGGCCACTGCAGAGGTAAATAAACGTACCTTTCTTTAAGTAACTTATGTCTTTCAATACGTCGGCTTACCCTTTATTTTACTTCTTTTAGCCGACGCCATCAGCTCAAGTCGCGAAGATCTTGGCCGACCTTCCGAAGATCTCTTCTGCGCCACTCTCTCCACCACGGCCGACTCCAACAGCTCCAACCGCCGATCTGTCGTAGCTCTCTGACCCGACAAATCTGTTGGGCTTCTCCTTGGCCGATCTTGGCGACCCGGAGATCATGGCCACTGATGACTACGATGCTGAGATCAGGAAAATTCTCGAAGTATTGAAGGAAGCGTCGGCTGCAGTCACCTCTACCCCAGGCACTAAAGAAAAACTTAACAAGCTTTTTGACCTGGTTACGAGGCCACAATCGGAGATCCTGGCAAACAACCAGCCGATCCGTGATGCTTTGGCAGCGGTTGAAGCCGATCTGCCTCCAGAGGCCATGGAAGCTCTCTTCAACATCTGCCACCTGGACGAGAGGAAATCTGAAGTGGAGGCAGCTGAGGCAAGAATAGCTCGGCGTGAGGCTCAAGAAGCTGACCAGAAAATTTTGGACGAGCACGTTGCTGATGCCAAGGCCAAGAAACAAAAGTTTGATGCCGATACAGAGCTGATAAAGACCACGAAGAACTCCCTCGGTCAGCTTGAATCGACTAAGAAGTTTCTCATGGAAGAGTTGGCTAAGACGGAGAAGCTAATCACAGAAGGCCAGCAAACCCTTGAGAAAACTTCATCGGCTATCAAGGATCAGAAGCTGGGACTTGCAGTGGCCGTGGTCGGCGTAAAAAAGCAAATGACCAAAGTGGTGCTGGTGCCGGGGAGCGCAAAAGAAGACGATCGCATCATTGACGAAGTTCAATGTGTGATTGCAAAGGCTGCTGGTGCACTGTCGGCTTTAGGCGCAAGTCTCCCAGGCTCAGGCATCCAACATTAAATCTTGAAATGTAAAACTCCTGTTGGTTATTTTGGAAATACTTCTCCGGATATTTTTGTAGCTCTTATAATCGGTTGTTTAACCGATTTTAATTTCGCTTTCTAGTAATTGTATCTCTTCTGAGTCTGCAATCTTTTTAGCCGATTAACAGCATCGTGTTAACTTGGCCTTTTGAACGTGATCCTTAGTCGGCTTGGCTCCAATCCAAACGCTAGGATAGTACTTCCTTAAATATTTCCCGTTAATAGCTTTAGGCAATACATATCCTTCCAATGTCTGTATTACGTACGAATTTCCACCGACTAGCCGATTAACCTTGTATGGTCCTTCCCACGTAGGTGACCATTTTCCAAATCGGTTATCTTTCGAACCAACAGGCAATATCATTTTTCATACTAAATCGGCTTGATCGAAAGATTTAGGCATAAACTTTTTATTATACGCCCTCACAACCCTGATTTTATTCTTCTTAAGCCGATCAAGTGTGGACAAACATAATTCTGCCAACTCATCCAAGTTGTCGATCATCGAATTGTTATAATCCTGAGCCGACAAACCGTTTTGTCTGGCCACTCGTATGGATTCAATGTTGAGCTCCACGGGTAAAACGGCTTCTTGACCATACACCAACTGGTAAGGTGAAAGCTTCGTTGCTCCGTGATAAGCTAGCCGATACGCCCAAAGCGACTCCGATAGAGTTGAGTGCCAATTCCTTAGTTTTTCATCAATCTTTCTTTTGATCAACTTGATTAGCGTTTTGTTGGACGACTCAGCTTGTCCGTTAGCCTGAGCGTAGTATAGGGATGAATTCAACAGTTTGATTCCCAGACTTGTCGCGTAACTCTGAAACTCATTAGACATGAACACCGTGCCTTGATCGGTCGTGATTGTTTGCGGTATCCCAAATTGATGGACAATATGCTCATTAACAAAACCGATGGCTTCAATACTGGTCACTTTCTTAAGTGGTATAGCTTCAACCCGTTTAGAGAAATAATCAGTTGCGGCCAAAATAAACTTGTGGCCTTTACTTGAAGCAGGAAATATTTGGCCGATTATATCTATTCCCCAACCTCTGAACGGCCATGGCTTGATAATTGGGTGCAAGGCTGATGCTGGTGCTAGTTGTATGTTGCCAAACTTTTGACAGGTCTGACATCCTTTATAATACTTGAAACAATCCTCTAGCATTGTCGGCCAAAAATAACCTGTCTGTCTAAGCATCCATTTTATCTTATGAGCCGATTGGTGAGAACCGCAAATGCCTTCATGTACTTCACCCATTGCCACTCGTGCTTCTTCGGCTCCAAGACATCTCAATAGCAATCCTTCCATCGTCTGATAATACAACGTATCATCCATAACAAGGTACTTTAAAGCTTGTTGCCTAATCTTGCGTTCTGTCGGCTTAGATGGATCAATCAGGTAACTCTTTATTTGCGTTCTCCAATCCACGACATCTACGCACATGACGGCTCTATCCACTAGCTCGCCATACGACATCGCCAAAGTCTTTGTACCCTGATGCCTGTTGAGCCAGGGCATTAGCTCTATCGTTCAACTCTCGAGGGATATGACCGATAGAAAATGATGTAAATGAGCCGATGATCTCGAAGTATTGTTCTAAATATTTTAGCAAGATTGCCTCGACATTGGTATTCTCCTTTTATTTGCTGTACAATTAACATAGAATCCCTGTATGCCTCAACCGCACTTACTCCGATGTTTTCTAATAATTGCAAACCTTTGAGCAATGCTTCATACTCTGCCTGATTATTCGAGCATCGACTGTTTAATCGAAATACAAATTCAAAATTATGCCCTTTAGGTGATATGAGCACTACACCGATTCCATCGCCTTCTCTGCATACAGACCCATCAAAAAATAATTGCCAAGGGGCTACAGATACCAAGTCGACGGCAGTGTCATGTCCTGTTATAAAATCGGCCAGAACTTGTCCCTTAACTGCTTTAGCCGATTCGTAAATCAGGTCGAACTCTATCAAGGCATAAGCCCATTTGCCAAGTCGACCTCGTAATATCGGAGCCGATAACATATATTTTATAACATCGGTTTTACAGATTACTTTACAAACCGATGCTAAAATATAATGTCTTAGCTTTGTACATGAGAAATATAGAGACAAGCATAATTTCTCGATGAAAGGGTACCTGGCTTCAGCATCAAGAAGGCATCACCTTAAATAAAAGATAACCCTTTCCTTTCCATTGACTTCTTGTGCTAAAACAGACCCGATAGTCTTTGACGTCGTCGAAAGCCTTTTGCTGATCGGTCCCCCACACAAACTCTTGATTATCCTTTAATTTCAAAAGCGGGGTAAAAGCATAGATCCGACCAGAGAGATTCGAGATAAACCTTCGGAGATAGTTAATTTTGCCGATCAACTTTTGCAATTCGTTTTTGCATGTTGGGGGGCATTGTATTCACTATGGCTTTAACTCTTACTTGATTGACTTCAATACCTCTTTCATGTACCATAAAGCCCAAAAATTGCCTAGTCGACACGCCAAACGCACATTTGAAAGGATTCATCTTCAAGCCATGTGATCTTATGTTCTGGAAAACCTTTTCTAAATCGGCCAAATGCTGCAAGTCATCTGCAGACTTCACTACGACATCATCGATATATATTTCAACGATGTGACCGATTAAGTCATGAAAAATCAGATTCATGGCTCGCTGATATGTTGCCCCAGCGTTCTTTAAACCGAAAGTCATAACCGTCCACTCGAATAAACCTATGGCACCAGGACATCTAAAAGTTGTTTTTGGTATATCGGCTTTTGCCATGAATATCTGATTGTATCCGGCATTCCCGTCTAGAAAACTTATGATCTTATTACCTGATGCAGCATCGATAAGCATATCGGCTATTGGCATCGGATATTCATCTTTTGGTGTCGTTTTGTTCAAATCTCTAAAGTCGACACATACTCGAAGTTTTCCATTTTTCTTCATGACTGGAACGATGTTGGAAACCCATTCCGCATATCGGCAAAGCCTTATAAATTTAGCCTCCAACAATCGCTCTATTTCTTCTTTTATATTCTTATACAGGGCCGAATTAAAACACCTAGGGTACTGCTTAAACGATCGATAACCTTGTTTAATGGGTAGCCGATGTTCCACCAATTGTCGGCTTAAACCAGGCATCTCGTGATACTCCCAAGCAAAACAATCTTTATATTCTCTAAGGATTTTGATTAAATTTCTTTATATTTTATATTTAATTTCGCGCTAATAAAAGTTGGTCTTTTTCTATCACCACTACCTATATCAACTTCTTCAAGCAGATCGGTAGACGTGAAGCCTTGACCCAACTTTTCAATCTCTTGAAAGTCTTCTATAGCCTCATAGCTATCTGTTGTTTGCCGATAGCTTTGCATTTTGTCTTGTAATGCCTTCACTGTTTTTCTTGTCCCCATCGGCGTAATACTTCGTTTGCTCGATCAAACGTGTCTGGCTTGACACTGATCGGCATAAGTCCTGTTTTGCTCACGCAGATGAAATCACAGTCTTCTAGTGTTTTTCCCGATATGCATCCGGCTTCTTCATGTTGCCAATTCGCATCAGAACTGACCATGGCAATATGAGCCGATGTGTCGATCGTGACAATTTCAACTTCCTCTCCGTTCCACTGGACAAGCGCCTGATACATAGTCGACGGGATACAGCAGTTGGCGTGAATCCAATCTCTTCCAAGCAGAACGCTGTAGTTTCCTTTGGCGTCAATGATAAAGAATGCGGTCGGCAAAGTTTTACTGTCGACAGTCAGTTCTATAACCATGACACCTTTGGCTTCGGTGGGATCGCTTGTGAAGTCGTTTAGAACCATGTTAGTTTTAATCAAGTCTTCATTGGACTTACCCAGTTTCTTGCAAGTCGTATAGGGAATCAGGTTCACCGTAGCTCCACAGTCTACCAGCATCCTTGATATCGGCTTTCCATTTATATATCCTTTCAGATACAATGGTTTCAGATGTCGATGATCGTCTCTCGGTTTCTCAAAGATTGCGTTTTGGACTCCCGAACATGATTGAGCAAAAGTTTCTTTAGCAGACTTAGTTTTGATTTTGAATTCGGCTGGCAACGTAACACCATATTGATATCCATTGGGGGTGTATCACCCCTAATCATGGGAGAATCTAGATCATCTGCCGACTCAAAATCTTCCTCGATCGGCTCCTTTTTTCTCCACTCTTTCTTAATAACCTTGATTGGGCGAAGCTCATTGAAAGTCTCATCTCTCTGTTTTTCGGCGTCGGCTTCTCGGATCTCCTACGTCCTTAGCCTCTGAAGCCGTCTCACACAAGCGATCGGCTAAGGCCGATGGACACCATCTAGGCTTGGGCTCTCTCAAGCTTTAGATGTCGCCACCAAATCTTCCTGGCCGAATTGGGCTCGTGTCTCGACACTGTCCGGTTTGGATATTCTTTCGTGAATAGGCCTTCTGTAACCTCTGCCTTGATCTCGAATCGGCCCAGACAGTCTATCTCTAGCCGATTTTCTTGGCCAATCGTCTCGGGGATAATGCTCCATCGGGCACGTATACGACGATGGCAATACTACTCCCCTTTCCCAGCAAAACTGCCAAAAGGGACACCTTCTATGTGCTCTCTCCACATTTTCGGTTTGATATAAATTATCCGACCGGCGAGTAGGATATCGTGGTCGGCTATTCATTCTTTCATATTTCTCCATCAATTGTGAAAACGTTGGTCCCGGTCTTTTAGCTGACTGCCTTGATGGTGATTTTTCAGCTTTGTACCATTTACCCACCTGAGGATTTCCCTTGGGTTTAATGGTTCTCGAATTTTTCCCTTCATGATCGGCTTCTATTTGTAATGAGCCGATTGTAATTTTCAACGTCTGGCCGCTGTTTGAATTCGACTGAATGTTGACTTGCCGATCCTTCTTTGGCTCATCATGCATCGACTCCTTTCCTTTAGCCGAACATTGAACCATGTTGATTGGGAATGGATCAGCGTCAACTTGCATGGTCGGCTCATCAGCAAATTTTAGCCGACCATCCTCAACAGCCGACTGGATCTGTTGACGAAAAATATTGCAGTCATTAGTATTGTGAGAAAAGGAATGGTGCCACTTGCAATACCTGCGTTTCTTGATTTCGTCAGCCGATGGTATGACATGTCCCTCGGACAACCGTATTATCTTTTCTTGTAATAATAGATCAAAAATACGATAACACTTGGAAACATCAAAGGCATACTTAACTTCCGACTTATTTCTAGTTGGCTTTAGCCAAGAACAGACTAAGGACATTTTAGACCCTTTTACCCATTCGGCTATATTTATTTCTGCTTCATCATCTTCTGAAGAATCGCTCGGACAATAGTCGACCATGTTGACTTTAACTTTGTCTTTTTCTTTATTGCCGTTATTTTTAAATCTATCTTTGAACGCTTTATTATCTGGGAATCGGCTTTCTTGAGCCGACACACGATGAAGCAAATGACTTAGATCTGTGAACTCTTGCCCTCCAAATTTCTCTCTAAGTGGTGGAATTAACCCTTGAAAAGCCAAATTAGCAAGTTGGTTATCGGGCAATGTGACACTAAAACACCGGTTTCTGATTTCTCTGAATCTTTTAATATAATTTGTCACCGATTCTCTAAATCTCTGGCGAACAGAACTTAGATCGTAAATCCTGAGTTCTAGACTGCCTGAGAAAAAGTATTCGTGGAATCGGCTTTCCAAATTGTTCCATAAGTGGACCGAATTTGGAGGCAAACGGGTAAACCAAGTAAAGACTGCCCCGGAGAGTGATAATGGGAACAATCTTATTTTTAGTCCATCGGACTGAGTTGCTTCGCCGCATTGTGCGATAAAGCGTTCGATATGCTCCAAGGTAGTAATTGAATCATCACCAGAAAACTTTGCGAAATCTGGGACTCTGTAATTGTGAGGGTAAGGCATGCGATCTATGTAATCGATACGGTTTACAGAGTCGATAACCTTCCCTTTGGTCAGATACCGAATTGATCCCTCAAGACAGCGGAGATTTGATCGGCCCAATTTGCATTATCAGCCATTGGCATAGCAGGCCCTTGATAATATTGGTCATAGTTGGCATTCTGCCCCCCGAGTGCAAGCTCGGGTTGCCAATTATGTTGAGCCGTCGGCACACGAGCGCACTGATCGTGCTGATTATGTTTGACTTGGGGTTTCAGCACTGGGATAAAAGGTTCTAAATAAGTTACTACCCTATGTGGACCTGGATTTCTAAGTAGGGTAGGTTCCTATGGGAATCTCTTAGAGCCAATCAGTTGTGAAACCGACTGGGGAAAAGCATAGAACGGAGCCGACGGCGGCAGATTTGTTGATGCATCTAATTTGGCAGCGTCGGTGTAGGCATGGTGATGATTTATCCCATTTGGCCGAGGATCTCTAGGTAATATGATGGTGGGCTGAGTAGGCATCATGGTAGGGGGGTGAGGTTATAGCCGATGGTTTAGGATCGGCTATTGTGCTCTGCGTATTCTGTGCTACTGAAAAAACAGGGTAATTTGGCAGAGCTTGCAATGGGTCGAGCAGGCTACCTGACGAGGCTAACTCCTGGGCTATAGTTTTAACGTTGTTTGCTATCATCGGCTTAAGCGTAGTAACAAGGGCCGATGATTGGTTTATTAAAGCGTGGTGCACAGACTGATTAATCATAGCCGATAACTCGGCTTGAGCAGGCAGATATCGGCTTACCGGCTCTGTGACACCCGCATCTCCCAGGGCATTGACCGTCGGCAGGGCGGATTTTTGAGTGACGCAACGCCTAGTTTTCTGATAACAGCTTAGCATCATCTCTTCCAACGCAGTTTTCCGATCTTCAATCTCTTGACGTTGTTCTGCAGTCAAATCGTCCATTGTTGGGACGATTACAGCTTCTGTGTTGAGATCAGATGGCGGAATCGACTTTCCTGATGAAGACATTGTCCCACCGGGCGTGCCAAGAGTGTGTTGGCGTCAAAAACTTGAGGTAGGGTTCGACAACAAAGACACCGCATTTAACACCGGATTGAGTGTGCGGTCGATTTGACTCAGAATCGACAAGGTAAAAAAAATATAAAATTCACACAAAGCCGATCATGAAGATCAATCGGCTTAAACTCAATCAGCTTGAAGCCAATCAAGATCAAAGTAACAGGATAAATCTAATTAGCCGATTAAAGCTAATCAGATGATAAAGGTAGATCGATTCTGAAGAAGGCGATGTGCAACAAAATCAGAACAAATCGAACCTGGGGCGTAATTTGAAGATGATCAACAATCGGCGATGCGCAACTTTATTGATCAAGATCGAATTACAAAGACTAAGTTACAAAAGCTACTTCTAGTCGACAGGAAAAAGTAAGAAAGTAAAGGCTGGTTTGTTGTATTGTGTTGTCTTCTCTCGCAGTTTGCTTCGACTCTTCTTTTATACCCGTCGGCTGATCGTATCCTTTTACAACACGTTTCAAGTCCTGATTCGTATCGGCCTTATCTCGGACAGTTATTTCCTTAAAGATCTTGCTGTTACCAAATATCTTCAGATCTTTCGAACCTGTCCGTTAATTTCCGCATATCTGATTTTATTGCCGATTTTGACTAGACTTGCCAAATTTTGGTGCAAACACTGGGTTTTACCAATGCTCGCAGCCCAGATTGGAAATCAGAGACGTAGAAATCGACCGCATGTCGCTGCCATTGTTGCAAGGAAAAGGAAAATGTACGAGAATTTTTTTTCTTTAATATTTATTTTAATTTGTTTTCAAAAATAGGCTTCCGGGGTGAAAAATTATAGAAATAGACGCCCATAACCCGTGTATGGGGCGATCGCCCCATACACGGGCGATAGGCCACTGCTCACCGGTCCTTTAACGGACAGAAAACGGCCAAATGGAGGTGGCCCCCCTGTCGCCCGAGACAGGGGCGATCGCCCACCCCGAGGGCGACAGGGGGGCTTTAAATCGTGCCCTGCCGCCTCAGCCGAGACAGAAGAAAAGGAAGAAGAAGGGAAAGAAGAAGAAGAAGAAGAAGGGAAAGAAGAAGAAGAGGAGAAGAAGAGAAAGAAGAAGAAGAAGAAGAAGAGAAGAAGAGAAAGAAGAAGAAGAGGGGGGAAAAAAGTCGATTCGTCGTTTCTGCGAAGGTATTTTTATAAATTTTTTTATGATTGTTTAGTTATGTAGAAGTTAAATGTACCATTTATTATTTACAAATTTTAGGATTTTGTAGTGTTTAGATAATTTTGTAGGACTGTGTGTTAGTAGAATTTTAATGTAGCATTTAATATTTAAAAAATTTAAGATTGTGTAGCGTTTAGAATTTCTCGGATAGTGTTGTTTAGAAATTTAATGTCATGATTCATATTTAGAACTTTAATGTAGTACTTAGTTTTAGAAATTTGAGATTGTATAGTATTTAGTACGTTACAAATTTATTGTAGTATTAGAAATTTATTGTAGTATTTAGAAAATTTAGGATTGTGTAGCGTTTAGAATTTCTCGGATAGTGTTGTTTAGAAATTTAATATCGCAGTTCATATTTAGAATTTTAATGTAGTATTTAGTTTTTAGAAATTTTAGGATTGTATAGTATTTAGTACGTTACAAATTTATTGTAGTATTAGAAATTTATTGTAGTGTTTAGAAAATTTAGGATTGTGTAGCGTTTAGAATTTCTCGGATAGTGTTGTTTAGAAATTTAATCTCGCAGTTCGTATTTAGAACTTTAATGTAGTATTTAGTTTTTAGAAATTTCAGGATTGTATAGTATTTAGTACGTTACAGATTTATTGTAGTATTCAATATATAGAAAGTGAATACAGTGAAAATAGTAGGCAATATTTAAAACTTTAATTTGGTAGGGTTAATGTAATGTGACACAAATATAATGTTAGGCCATATGGTAGGCAAGTTGAATTAGTTATTTATAGTCGAATCACTTATTTATAGTCGTATTTTGTAGTACGATCAATGTACGTTTTGTATATTGTATTTTAGAGTAATATTTTTCCGTCGGACGTTGCAGCATGTCGGAGAAATTGTATTTCCAAATATTTTATGGAGATGGGGAGATAGCACAGGGGGCGGATGGAGTGGATTTATCATCATTTTCAAGAGTCAATGCAGGGCATATGCGGACCTAGCGATAGGACATACAGGGTTTGTTGGAGTGGATGTCTCGCATGTTCGATTCGGATCCCAGGATTGCCTGGTTGTGGGTCGAGCGATAGTGAGCCGTGCGCAAGACTGTTTTTACGGAGAGTTGATTCCTATTAACTCGACATCAACATAGAGGAGTTATGTTGGTTTTGCCGTAGAGCGGGGTTGGTCGCTCATGTTGTTGGTACAATGCTACCCGGTAGCTCCATCGGTGTCGCAAGTTCGAGATGTCGGGGTGGACATTACGGGGGAGGGGACGTCAAATGTGCAAGGATGCGAAGAGGAAGGCGGCTAGGACCATGGAGATGAGGAGCACGAGACTGGTGGTAGCGAAGGGATGGGGGGGCAGAGGAGACAGCGATGGAGGCGCGAGGGGTGGCCGACGAGGGGGAGGAGGTGGAGGACATAGTTGACCTGATGGAAGAGGATGACCGTGCGGATGAGGAAGTCCCTGATGGCGAGCACTCCGACAAGAAGGACAACGCTCTTGAGGTGCCTATCCCTGATGCGTGGACCAATTACAGTTTCGAAGACCTAACAACGAATGAAGGGAACACTGATGCATGGGAGTATCGTGAGAACGAGGTGACGGAGGGGGCCATATATAAAGACAAGGAGGCTGTGATGGATGCGGTGAAGTACTGGGCAATGTCTCTCCGGCGGCAATTCAGGGTAGTGAAGTCCAGCAAGGAGTACGACGTGAAGTGCGTAGTTGATTCGTGCCCATGGCGGGTGCATGCATACAAGGGAAGTGGAAGGACTCTCGAAATGCTCCATAGTGATGGAACACAATTGCGTCTTTGGAAGAAGCGGAGCAGTACACCGCAATCATCGTCCACTTGGGTGGCAAATGTGTTTATGGTCGATCGTGGACAATCCGCACCTGCAGCCTCGATCTATTATCACAGCCGTGGAGGAGAGGTTTCAATACAAGATTAGCTACGGAAAGGCATGGAGAGCGAAAAGGACAGCTCTGGAAATGCGGTTCGGGACGTACGAGGCTTCCTACGAGAATATTCCCCACCTGCTGAGGGCAATAGCACGTAGGAACCCCGGTACATCCGTCGACCTTGCGGAGTTTCCTGCGGGTGGTGTGTGCGCGGGTAAGTGGGTCTTGCAGCGTGCATTCTTCGCCTTGGGCGCATGCATAAATGCGTTCCGGCACTGTCGCCCAGTCATTTACATGGACGGCACATTCCTCACGGGGAAGCATAAGGGCCAGATTCTAACTGCGATCGCGGTGGACGCCAACAACCAGGTTCTACCGGTTGCATTGGCCTTCGTGGAGGGGGAAAACACGGAGAGCTGGTACTGGTTCCTTGAAAGAGTGAAGCTGGCAGTTGTTCTGGACAGGCCTGATGTTTGTGTCATCTATGATCGACATGCAGGGCTGCTAAGGGCTATCATGGATATGCAACAAGGGTCCGCCGTCGTGGGAGCAGCAAAGTGGCCGGACCTGAAGAGCAGGTGGTGCATGAGGCAAATGGGTGCCAATTTTTTCCGCGATTCAGAACAAGGAGCTTATGAACATGTTCAAGCGGTGTGTAAATGTAACCAACAGAGGAAGTTCGACGCTTTGGAGGGCGTTGGATGAACTAACGAAGAAGCGATCAATGAATCCAAGAGATACTGCTGGTTCATCAAGGAACCCGATGGTGTACCATGAGCAAGGAGAAGACCCACGGCTTTGTGTGCGCTCCCGACAGACGCCCCAAACATTCGGCGAGGCCGGGACCAAAGATAAAGAGTTTCACTGATCGGATCTGCACGAGCCTTTGGAGAAATGGTCCTTCTGCGTGGCGAGGCGGCTCGTGTTACGGAATCATGACAACGAACTCCGCGGAGATTTACAATCGGGTAATGAAAGGCACGGATGCCTTCCATTTGGTGGGTATAGTTGAAGGTGTCTTACTAGGGACACAAAGATATTTCATTGAGCGATACAAGAGCTCCGCAGCATGTATGTCGGACAATCGACTGTCGTACTCAACTGTTGTATCTACATACATGCCCAAGAAAACAAGAAAGGCGCAGGCACATCGGGTGACACCGGAGAGTGGCGTGGAACGGAGATACCACATGCACTATGGTGACCGAGGTCGCAGGGGTGCCCATCGGGAGAGGACTTCCCATCTGTGCATACCCGGCGGTGATCGCGAGTGCTCTGCCGAAACCACGCTGCTTTGCACTTGCCGTACTCGCACATCATTGCCGCAGCCGCTGAGACGCATCAATCCTATCGTCCGTTCATCTCCCCCTACTACTACAAGCAAAGTGTTCTCAACACGTGGCATCACGAGGTGTACGGATACCGAGTGGATGGATCGTTCACAACAGCCCCCCTCCGGACCATCGATGGGTACCGGACATCCGAATGTTGAAGCTGAAGGTCGGGCGTCGAAGGACATGGCGCATTCGGAACGATATGGACGAGTCCGAGGCGTGTCGCAACCGCGGATAATGTAATGTTCGATCTTCTTCGCATCTTGTAAGATTCGATCATGTACCAGTGAACTGTTGTGCCAATAATGTAATTTTCGCACTTCCAGTAAGTAGTTACTCACGTCATGTATTTTTCGATGTACCAGTTAGTTGTTATTCGCATCATGTAATTTTCGATGTACCAGTTAGTTGTGATTCACATCATGTAATTTTTGATGTACCAGTTAGTTGTTTTTCGCATCATGTATTTTTTGATGTACCAATTAATTGCTACGAGGGTAATGTAATTTTCGGCGTTGTGTGCCTCAGCGAACATATCTTCATCTTTTGTATTATTTGTTGAGTATGGTACAATTCGTTATTTCGCATTTCATTTTGTGTGCACATTTCATTACTGACAATTTGTTGTATTTGCTTTGTAACAGGCGACGATGGCGCAACCTTGCCCTGAGCTGCTCGACGTGACCGTCGATGCGACCCACCGGTCTAGGTACTCTGCAGAGCAGAACCGAGAGCTAGGGACACTCCGACCTCGGGTGCCCAACGAGCTGCTTCGCATTGACCCACGGTAGGTTCCACGGTAAGCTGCCAACGCTTGCACTGTTTTACGTACATGTATTTACCTGTGAATGCAATTTTAACGACGCAATGCACTACATGCAGGTTGCGAGTGGCTGGCTTACTTCCTCTCTGTAGGATGGTGGAGCAGGTGACTGCCCCGTTAGAGGGTAGGGAGGTCCCGCGGTTCGGGTACGACCGGTCCAGCATAGACCGGAGACGCACACGTTCCACCTTCCGTGCGGAGAGATGGCTCAGACGCTTCAGGACGTGTCGTACCTCCTAGGCCTCCCCTGTGCGGGTCCGGCAGTTGTGCCGCATGACGCCCCCGTCATGTGGCACGTGGAGTTGTCCGTGCGGTTCGCTGTGGTGTAGCGGCACCCCCGGGCAGCCCCTACCACCCTCGAGCGGGTGGCGGCATGGACCGACGGCGTGGCGCCTGGCCACACGGCGAGTACCTCTTTCTTTGCGAATTAACAGAGAAGCACTAAGTTGCTAATAATGTTTGTTGCGAACGCTGCAGGCTCAGCTTCTCCACCTGCACGCAGAGGAGGAGGACGTGGCCCGCCATCTGGAGGCATAACTCCTGTTGTTGTTCGATTGGGTGATATTCCCGTCCTCCCACGGGAACACGGTGGACCGGGACCTGATCGAGTACGCCCAGCACATCGCCGAAACCCCGGAGGATGAGGTAACACACTAAGTTCAAATCTCGTATCAGCGGAGCACGTCTAACTTCCCCATTGTAAACAGATGATGCAGTGGTCGTGGGCCTCAGCTGTGCTTGCGGCGACGTACAGAGGTCTGTGCGATGCCGTCTCTCGGGCGGAGCAGGACGCGACGATGTCGGGTTGCATCCTACTCCTTCAGTTATGGTCCTGGGAGCGCTTCTCCGTCGGCAGGCCTGTTGTTGACACCACACCGTACCTCCAGGACCTTTACGGCGACGACCCGGTGGACTGGCCCACCGTGGGTCACTACTGGGTCCGACGACAGGTATGCTCCCTCGTATCTTTTTCCCCACTTAGGCATTTGTATAACCTCCGCCATTTTTTATTTCCTCGCAGCGGACATTCGCGCACCGATAGGTGAGGAGGTCCTACCTCGAGTTCATTCGAGAGTTCGACCGCCTCCACGACGAGGACGTGCGATGGACGCCATACATACAGACGACGCCCACGCCCGAGCACCTCACGGGTCTCCGGCTTTGCACGCGAATGAGGCCTTCGCTCACCGTAAGGTCCTCGTCTTTGACCTGTGTGTCGAGGAGTACTCCCCGCACCGAGTGCTGCGGCAGTTCGGCCTATTCCAGTCCTTTCCCTTGCCGCCTCGTCACGTTGTCGCACGTGGCGCTCACAGGTACTTACCCTGATCCTACTACTCCGCATCTTTGCAAAATGAATGTGGTGTGTACTTCCTGTTCTTGCATTGCAGGATGACCTAGATGGGTGCTGCAGTGGGCACTCAGTTCGCGCACCGTATGCAGCCATAGGCGGTGCAGTGGGACGCCGCACTCGACGAGAGAGTCACCGAGACCCGGCCGTACGACCCTGACATGTACGATGAGTACATGGAGTGGTTCGCCCCACGCACTCGCCTCAGGGTGGGGTACACACCAGCACCGTATGTCGCACGGCAGGCATCGGTGACGGACACGTACCCTTCACAGATGTCCCAGAGGGACAACTCCTCGGTAAGTGTCGCAATCGATGCTACATGGTCACATCTTTCTCATGTAAATTACGTAATAACAATCTGACGTTACATGCAGGCACATCTCGTCGGGGAGGTTGAGGCGGAGGCTATCTCCATGTTGACGCGCCTTCGGGCGGGCATACAGGTGACCACCGCCGAGGCGTGCAAGTGCAAAGGGAAAGGGGAAAGCAAAGGAAGAAACAAGTGTATGCCCGTGCAATTTAGCGTACCAAGATCTCTTCCTACCTCATGGAGCTGTAGCACCCATGTGTATGTGCGGAGATCTTTGCAGGCTTGTTCGCTCTTGGGAAATTTCAACTTGGAAGAGGAGGTATTGGAAGTGCCACAACTACGCCTTCGATCCGCCGGAGAAGAGCCTGAAGGATCGCCGCATGGTAACAATCGTACGGGTTACATAATATTTGTGAATGAAACTTTGCTAATTTACGTTTCATGCAGTCACCTCCGCCACTGTGTGAATTTGAGCAGTGGTTTGATACGGAGATCAACCCCGACGACCAACGGCTTCTTGACCAAGCCAACCGGCAGGACGAGTTCACGCGGCGGCTTCAAGAACTACGTGATGTCGCACGCGAGGAGGCATGTAGGAAGGAAGCAGAGGAGAAGGAGGCCGAGAGAGAGAGGAAACGAGAGAGGGCGCGGCGTGCCAGAGAAGCCCCGCCGGAGGCATGGGCGAATGCGAAGTGGCCTCGAAGCACTCAGTAGACTTCTGGTGTTATCTTTGGTTTTCCTTGTTCGTGGTACTCCTTTCAGTTTTAAGCCGTAATAAAGAGTGCGGCCTACCCTTCAAGTGTATGCTCACTGTCCTCAACTAGGCTTAGAGAGGGAACCGATTCCATTTCCGGAGGGCTCCGATATGTCCTCTCGCTCAGCTTGTCCCAAATGATGTTATTTTTGTCCATCAAGATAGGTTATAGCATTTTAAGTTCATCAGATTTGGTTTCATCGAGTTTGACCCTCGTTTGCGAAAGATACAGCCATTTTGATGTTTTACCGATTGCATGTTCGGACAACAATAAAATAGTGCAGCCTAAAGTGACATCTAAATATTTTTACATAATTGTAACCTATGCAAGCCCAAGAATGCAACAAAACTGATTCAGTCAAATTTTGAAGGCCTTTAGACATTATTCTAACTACAAACATGAATGCTATAAATGGTTTAAATTAGCCAACTTTGATTCAAAATGCAATCATACTTAGATATTTCTGCAGAAATGAAGTGCATAAGGTTGTACTAAATTATTCTATTTTATTTCATGATTTATGGATCAATACACAAAGTAATTCGTTCACAATCCATAATTACAGCGTAGCATTCGAACTCAAATAAAATTATTTTTCCGCAAATAACACATAGATTTTTATTTTAGAATCAAACTCCTCATTCCAAAACTTAAATTTAGAAAAAAGTTTCATTTCATTTGGACACTCCTATCAAAAGTTATGGGGTTCATATTTAAAAGGCATAAAATAATTACAAAAAATACTAAATAAAAAAATAGCACTGGCCCCACTGTCGCCCGTGCACCGGGCGATCGCCCGTGCATAGGGTGATAGGTGCGTGCCGCCGTCCGTTTCACCGTCGATTGCCGTTAGACCTGGCACTGATCGCCCGTACATGGGGCGATCGCCCCATGTACGGGCGACATGAGCCCAAACTTGCAATTTTTCACCTCGGACGTCTAGTTTTGAAAAAAAGAATAAAAATAAATATTAAAGAAAAAAAAATTCAATGTAAGAGGACTTAGAGGAGACAGCATTAACGTGATAAGAGTTGCAATATTTGGCATTCTTCAGTGAAATCATCATCGTCTCTCATAATTGTAGGACACTAGCTCATCGTGACCTTCCACATGTTCATGACCATCAAATTTTCCAGTTAAAAGAAACTCTTCTCCATTGACCGTAGTCCCCAGGTAAATTGGCGATGATGGGTGTTCGCAGCTTTTGAATCCCAACCCTATACTCATACAAGAAAGTCGACGTGTACACACATCTTGGAACCCTTTGAAATGAGGATTCGAGGGGGAAATTTCCACAAGTAACAACCTGTAAATTTCAAGACTTTTTTTTAAAATAATACTATTTTTATTCTATTTTACAAAAATAATATGCCGAAAAAAAATACAAATCTACCCACTTATCGCCATTTGAAACGGTGACAGACTCTCTATCACCGTTTCAGATAGGGACAGGCTATCTGTCGCCATTTGAAACGGCGACAGGCTCTCTGTCGCCATTTGAAACGGCGACAAAGAGCAACCGTCACCTCTGTCGCCAATTTAAATGGCGACAGTCTCTCTGTCGCCATTTGAATCGGCGATACCACGCTTATATATACACAGCCCCCCACTCGAGCCAGCCACCGAGCGCACAGCAAAAAAAAAAGAGAGGAAGAGAGGAGGATAAGGAGAAGGAGAAGGAAGAAAGAGAAGAAGAAGGAGAAGAAGAAGGAGAAGAGAGGGAGGAGGAGGAGGAGAAAGGGAGAGGGAGATGAGGAGATCTGTATTGCGTCAGGTACTATTTTTTTGTGTAAGTATTTAGATGTTAAATATGTAATATAGTAATCAGATTAAATAGAGTAATAATAGTTATTTAGCTAGATGACTTAGTTAGGAATGAGTACCTGATGCAAGTTGTTTAGCTAGTTGACTTAGTTACGAATTTATAATTATTTCGGTACGGATAGATGTTTAGTTAGATGAATTAGTTAGGAATTTATAGTTATGTTGGTATGGACAGATGTTTAGTTATATGACTTAGTTAGCAATTAATAATTCGTTCGGTACGGATTAAAATGTCATAGAGGACTTGTAGATTCTCTGATCGTAATAATAGTTATTTGATTAGAATTTGTGGATAAATTTTCGATGTAGGGATGACCCAGAGGTAGGGATTAAAATTTCAATTGTAATAATAGTTTTTTGATTAGAGATTCTGGATAAATTTTCGACGAACTGGGAAATGTAGAATCCAAATTCGGTTATTTGTGTACTGAGAAATCGAAGATGTCATGTAGAGTCATCGCTAAAATTGTCGACGAAAAATAACTCAATCTATAGAGGTTCTGACACATTAGTTTAGTCATATTCTCATAGAAATTTGAAATGATTACGGAATCTGAAGAATTTGTAAGAATTGAAATATTGCAACTCTACTGATTAAACGCTGGCCGGCATGTATGGACCTAAAGAAAAATGAATTAAACTACGTTCTTAGAATTCAAATTTGTGATCTTTATTAGTCGTACAATGTAGCGTTAAATTGTGCACATGTTAAGAATTAGATGAATTTGCATGACAGGTATGGATGATAGAGTGAAATTTAAAATATATTATGGAGAAGGAGTTCGCATATGGGTGTTGAAGGGTAGATCTAAGTCATTTCGCAAGTGTAGAGGCTAGCCTGTCACGCGCAGGGGAGCGTTCATGGGCTACGGTTATGAGATGGTTGTACCACATGTTCTCTTTGGACCGTGAATTGCATGATCCGAAGTTACACGGAGTAGTTTGCCGGAGAATAGATTGCACGTTCTAGGAGTTAATGGAAATGAGAGGGCCGAAATCTTGGAGTTCGTACGTAAGAATTGCAATTGAGAAAGGATGGCCATTAGTGTTATTGGCACATTTGAGAAAGTCAATACCGGGCATGCGACGCAGCAAGAGGTTGTTGGTGAAGATCCAGAGGAAGTTGGGGAGAGCAGCAGAAGTAGAGAAGGCTTAGTAGAGCAGGATGTAGGTTCGGGTCAGTACGAAGTGCAAGGTGAGAGAGCTGATGTTGCAATAGGAGAGATTCAAGAAGCAATGGGTATGGCAGACGAGGGAGAAAACATTGAATCAGTGGTCGAAATGATGGACACAGAGAATGAGGACTATGAGGCTTTAAGTAATGATGAAGTTGCTGAAGATCTATTCCCTGCAGAGTGGGATGAGTATCCGTTCGACAGGTTGGTGGTGAACGATGGCTAACAGTTCCCTTCGCAGTATGATCAGAATGAGGTGAGACAAGGTGCAATTTACAAGAATAAGAGTGAGGTTCAAGAAGCAGTAATAGCATGGGCAGTGTCGTTGCGCAGAACCTTCAAGGTTGTAAAGTCCGATCAGCGGGTGTATGATGTCAGATGCCAGACGGAGGGTTGCCCGTGGCGTGTCCATGCGTACCAGCCTAAATGGGACACCATTTGGAAGTGTTCTATAGTCGTCCCACATACATGCGTATTAACGGAGTCTGCGTGATCACATCGAACATATCATCGCTTTATTGCCAATGCAATGTACGGAGAGATTGTAGGCAACCTAGATTTAGAGCCACGGGCCATCGTACTCGCAATACAACAGAGGTCCCAAGATACAATAAGCTACGCCAAGGCATGGAGAGCAAAGCGAAGGCATTGGAAACACGGTTCGACGCATCGAAGACTCCTACCGAACTTGCCGTGTTTGCTTGGTGATAAAGGAGAGAAATCTCGAACTTATGTGGACATTTGTGAGCATCCTTCGCAGCGCTTCTGCAGGAAGATGGTTTTGAAGCGGGCATTCTTCGCTTTAGGTCCATGCATCAATGCGTTTAGGCATTGTCGTCCTTTGTTATGTGTGGATAGGACATTTTTGACTGGTAAATACAAAGGGCAGATATTGACTGCCATAGGAGTGGATGGCAATAATCAAGTTCTCCCCGTAGCGCTCGCATTCGTGGAGGGTGAAAACACATATAGCTGGCATTGGTTCCTACAGAATGTCAAAGCCGGTGTCATTCATCAGTGGCCTGGAGTGTGTATCATACACGATCGGCATACCGGGCTTTTGAGGGCAATTATTCAGTTGCAGCAAGGTGTGGATGAGACTCATCCATGGCCTGATTTGCGTAGTAGGTGGTGCAAGCGCCATATAGGTGCCAACTTCTACAAGTAGTTCAGGAACAAGGAGCTAACAAAGCTTTTCAAGAGGCTCTACGACCAGAATCAGCAGAGAAAGTTTGATGTACTCTGGAAGAAATTGGATGAGATGACATCGAGGCACACAGCTGAGGCAACAAAGAGGGCAGCCCCGGCCATAGAGGAGGCCCCAGTCGCGCTGGAGGAGTTACCCACTGACCCTCCCCACCTGGTTCGAAGGAATGGGAGGGCTCTGAAATGCTTCTCCGAATGGATAGAGCATGAGTCTTGGGAGAAATGGGCTCTGCTTTACGACACCGATGGTGCGAGGTATGGGGTCTGACAACAAACCTTGCGGAGGTTTACAACTGGGTGATGCGAGGGTTGAGACCCCTTCTCTTGGTTGGTATAGTTGAGGGTGTTCTTCGTGGCATCACAAAGTACTTCGTTGATCGCCATGCAAGGGCGATCACACGCATGAACGATCCTGCTATGAAGTACTCAGAGATGATTTCTGCATACATGAAGGACAAAGGCAAGAAGGGGGAGATGCACGCAGCAACGAAGATGGGTACGAGGGAGCTCAGTTTCGAGGTGATGTGCAAGGAGAAAGCTGGTCGTGGGACGAACCGACGGAAAGTTGCTCACGAATGCATCATACACAGGCAAACTTGTGTCTGCACCTGCAATAAGCCTCGTCTATTACACAGGCCATGCTCCCATGTTATAGCTGCCTGCTCGACGATTCATATGGATCCAGGTATATTCATGTCTCAATTCTTTAGTAAGGAAGTTGTGGCTGCAACTTGGAGCGCGGAAATGTACGGTTTCCGAGTGGTGGGTTTATTCACGGAGCACAAAAGCTGGGAGGATACACGTTGGGTCCCAGACATGAGCAAGCTAAAGGGAGTAGGAAGAAGGCAATCCAGGCGGATAAGGAATGATATGGACGCCGCTGAAAGTGGCCGCCGCGTAAAGAAATGTTCTGCTTGCAAGGAGACAGGGCACTCTTTCAAGAGTTGCCCGAAGATTCAGAAGCCGTGAAGTGTTATATGGTCTTTCCGTACTGAACTGTGGTTTACTTCAATGCACTAGAATTTCATTTGCTTGTATCGAATTCGTATGTGTGCTCAAAATATGTACTATGAATGTTATTGTACTTGATTAAATGAGAGTGTAGTATGTTGTATTCATTTTGTATCTTTTTAACGCTTTGCACATAAATGAACATTTTTACTTCCATGTATTACGTGTGCTCTAAATTACGACAGTACTTGTTCCATTCATATTCTATTTGTAATTGTTGTATTTATTTTGCTCCTTTTTTACACCTTGTAGTAACATAAACATTTTTAATTGCAGGCATGGCAGGCGGACAGTTGTACGAGTTGCTTGACCCGTCGGTCGACGCGACTCACCGGAGCCATTTAGCGACCTTGCCCCCGCAGGGAGGGGAGGCGGCTTTGGAGCTTGGGGCCCTGCGCTTGCGCACCCCAATGAGGGCATGGCGTCTCGATCCGCGATGGATCCCGAGGTTAGTTCAATTTCGTCGCAGTGTTGTACTCATGTCTTCGACACACACCACAATAATACTTGTCACATTCTTTTGCAGGTTGAGGGCGGCTGGCCTACTACCTGTTGCCCGTATGGTCGAGGCGACCGCCGTGGATGCGCAGGACCGACAGAGTGCCTCTAGGCGGTTCCCTTACGACAGGAGCTTGCTGACTGCTCTAGTGGACTGGTGGCGGCCTGAGACCCACACTTTTCACCTGCCGTGTGGTGAGATGGCGCCGACACTAGAGGACGTCGCCACCTCCCGGCCTGCCTCGCCGAGGATGCGGTGGTTCCTGCAGACGTCAACCTAGAGTGGCAGGCAGATATCCTCCGCCGGTTCCAGGGGGTGCTACCCCAGGCACAGTACACGACTTTCGCAGCTGCGCACGGTCCGACGCAGCGGTGGCTTATGCAGTTCTACGTAAGTGCGATTTTTCCTTGTCGTATGTGATGTGGCTCTTCGGGTGGGTCTTGTTCTGCTCGTCGCACAGGGACACTGTCGACAGGCACATGATCCAGTTTGCGAGGACGATCGCCGACGCCGACTTGGAGGAGATCCCGCAGTTGGCTTGGGGACCTGCGGTACTTGTCGCGACGTACCGGGCACTGTGCGACGGTGTCGTCGCGTGTCCGACTCGTCCACTCTCGTCGGATGCCCTTTGCTACTACAACTGTGGTCGTTCGAGAGGTTTTAGATCGGACAACCACAGATAGACCTGTCAGCTAACGGCCCAGCCTTCTACAGGATTCCTGGGGACGAGGTTGATCGTCCGACGATGGGGGCATTGTGGTGTCACCGACCGGTCAGTACTATCTATCGTAGCCGTATGTTGTTTTTTTTAATTCCCCACGTGTTGTACTAATGTTCATCTCTGTTGTTTTCTTTTGCAGCCGCGGTTCACCCCAGTTATGGCGCACGCTTCATTCCCTCAGTACGTAGCGATGTTGGACCAGCTCATGGACGACCGCGTCATATGGCGCCCCTACGTTCCTGAGCTTGTCCAGGCACGTGCGTCGCATGGCCTGTCGCTGCAGTGCACTGCTGACGCGGCGTACTGGTTGACACAACGTCACTTGGTGTTCGGCGTGTTTGTCGAGCCGTACGCCGCCCACCGTGTTATGAGGTAGTTTGGTTGGCGGCAGGCATTCCCAGTACCCACAGGTGACATCATTCCAGCAGCCGTGCACTCGTTCATATTTCTACATTTTTTCCCTTCTATTAGTACTTACGATCTCGGTGGCTTGCGGATTAATGTTGCGCTTTCGTTTATGCAGGTACACACGCAAAGGCTTCATCGACACGCAGAGTTGGGCAGCACGCATGGTACCTCATGCGCAGTAGTGGGCACTGGCTCTTGCGGATGTGATCGACGAGACTGCCCCCTACGACCACGGCACGTACGACGCATATATCGAGTGGTACAGCACGCGCACCCGCGCTCGAGTTGTGCGTGTCGTGGAGTCACCTCCCAGGCACGATCCGACCACTTCCGACACGTACCCCTCCCAGCCAGACTCTGCTTTCCACCGCGCGGTTCATACTCCTTCCATTTGTCATTCAATGTAATGTCTTGAAAATTATGCTAACTAACTAGCCTCCTATCGTTTTCGCAGAGCGACCTTGCTAGGGAGGCACACGAGGCGACGTCGGCGTTGATACAGGCGGTCGGTGCCACCCATACGATAGGGGTCACAGCGGACGACCTTCGAGGGGCGTTGCGCCATATTCAGGACTTGACTCACCGTGTCGTACACCTGACGTCGTGTAGGCGGCCCAGGGCGGACGACGTGGTACATGTCCCCCCTCGTTCGTCTGCTGTACGAGGTCGACACAGGCAGACCCTGACCGTCCCTCCTCTAGACCTACCTGGGGGCTCCAGCTGGTATCGGACCCCGGCGTCTGTCCCGATGACCGCAGGTAAATCGGGTGGTTTCTTTTTTCATATATTTTGTTGTTCATATAACGTGTCGTTCTAACTTGAAAAGTTTGTCAACAGCGACCGATCCTGCCCCTGACCAGAGTGCGAGCACCTCGGGGGACTACGGTACTTTCCAGGACGAGGACTTCGACTTTCTCGTGGATCCTTATCAGCAGTCCGCGGGTGTGGTACTTGGTTCGTCGCAGCTCGCATCGGCCCCCGGCCCATCTCAACCGACACAGGACTCCTTCGCTACTCTGCCAGCCCCGGTCCGGCCTCCTAGGAGTACTCGTGGACAGGCCCCTGACCAGCTCACATATCCGTCTGGACATGTGTAGCATCGTAGGAGGCCTGGGACCACACGAGGTGTTGCACCGCTTAGGGGCCCTAGCTAGTTTGTTTCTTTTACACATGATGTACCGTAAACAATATCGTCTTTTACTTTCTTAGCTCATGTAATATCACATATGTTAGTTTTATTTATAAAGTTTTGTGCTATATATAATCTTTTACTTTCGTGGCGCTATTTGTAAATACGCTACCAGTACCTTTGTCATGTCGATAGGACAGCACACACGTAGCTACTTTGTCAGTGCGATGAGACAACACGCTGCTGGCAGCTATCCCTGACTGATGTGACAACACTCTTCACCCTAAAGAGTGACAAAACTTTGTCATACATGCTAGTACAATTCGAAGTGACCACTTACTATCTACTTTGGTCGTGCAGCTTTTCTCAGAGGGTGACAGGTCGTGCAGCCTTTGACAAAGGGTGACACGTCGTGCAGCCTTTGATAGAGGGTGACACGTCGTGCAGCCTTTGACAGAGGGTGAAAGGTCGTGTAGCTTTTCTCAGAGGGTGACAGGTCGTGCAGCCTTTCTCAGAAGGTGACAGGTCGTGCAGCTTTGATGAAGGGTGACACGTCGTGCAACTTTTCGCAAAGGATGCCAGGCTGTCAAAATGGACAAGTGTTGTAGTTGTGTGGAGTAACCCCTCACCACCACTATAAAACCGACCGAGGGGTAGACATCCAACACCGCCAAACCAAAGAATAAACGCCACCGAATCTACATGAATTAGGGCACGATGTCATTCTACAAGTCGCCTCTTGACAGCGAAGTCATCCCGCCCGAATACCCGGATACCGATGGCGTGGGCGCACGATTTGCCTGTTGCCAAACCGCGATCGCAACCTTCCAAATAAGATGATGCAATCTACCCACGGAGAGACGACGCCCGCGCTCACTCTTGTTGTGTCCGCCTCTCACCGGTAAACCCATCAGTATCCATAAAGTACAAAGCTAACAGTACCATTTCATGCATCGTTCTTTCTTTTCTCGGACAAGGACCGGTGTTGCTTCTTCCAATGGATCGACGGGCGGAACGGCGTGACTTGAATTTATCTACAAGCGCCATGACGCCTACCCCGCTTCGCCGAGAACTTCACCCGGTGAGAGGCCGCGGGATATGTCCCCGCTCTAGATCGACCAGAGCTCAGGGCCGGTGGGCAAGGGGCCAACCAATGGGTGAGTTTCATGTGACATACTCATGTTTCACTCACAAAGTAGTAATTCTAAACCAGTTCATCGCATACAGGAGTTCGAAAAGAAAATTGCAAAATTGCTAGAGTCAAAGGAGAAACCTCCTCAAGGATCACCTGAAAGGCCCGACTTTTGCAAACACGGCCTTCAGGCAGTGGTAGATACCTGTCATGATGAACTAGCGGACCGAAGATTCTACCGGTGCCTATTGGCCGAGGATGAATGGTGCGGCTACTTCAACTGGGTGGACCCGGAGACATACCACCCACATCTCAAACTTCCTGTATGGGATAACTGGGGGGAGCAACCCTCTCCGTGGTGCTACTACCGCCCAGAAAAGCCAGACCCCGAGTACGCCTACGGTGTTATTCAACGGCCAAAGTGGGTATACTGCATTGACTGCAGGGCACGCTTCCGGTTGTACAACGATAAACCCAACACACACCTCCTGCACCATATAGTGGAGTGCGTGCCGAAACAGAGTAGGCGTCTCGGCAAGTGTCCGCCAACAGCCAACATACCAGAGGTGCAAGAGGGTACCTCCTCTCGAAGAGCAATGGACAAGGGGAAGCAGTCGACCGAGATTCGCACCACGCAACAAATCCTTGACGCGTTATGCAGACCATTCGAGAACCCGGGTGTTATTAACATAGGGGACGCCGGGAATTGGGATGACATGCCCATGTGGGAGGGTAGAAATCCACATCAAAAGACCAAAAAATTTTGTCTTATACACCCGAGACGTACGGCATAGGGCACCCATTCGGCGATAGCTGGGAGCACTGCGGATCCCCATGGAGTTCTTTCATAGTCGGGATTGAGCGGTGTCCGAGTACAAATCTCAAAATTTACACGGTCGTAATATGCGAAAATGTGGGACATCATTCGTTTGTGTACCGGATAGGCGAACGATCATCTGTTCCACCATGACAACCAGTGCTTTCGTTAGTATTTTCGGCAAGCAATTTCGTCACTGTTGTAATGCCCTTGCAATATAATCTAATCTATTGCTTATTTTATCATATGAACTTTCGATGTATGTGCCCTTATATATGTTCAACAAATAATTTAAGTGATTCGTGGGAACTATTTATAACATGCGTTGTTGTCGAATATAATACTTAGGGTTATTGCACTAGTGGAAATTAGATGCAAAGCAAGGTGTAAATTAAATATTTTTTCAGAATATGGTAGTGCACATATCAAATAGCAAATCTGGTCTACTCTTCCTAAAAATTACATTTAAATATGAAATTTTACGGGCTGCCGAAAATGCTAAAAAATCACTCTCCCTGATCTCATATTCGCACTCTCTTTGATCTCCCTCTGCCTTTTATTCAATAGTACTACGATTTGTCGTGAAATTTATCGCACACCGAAGGAGAACGACGAACAAAGAAATTTGATTTTTGTCCTGAAAATTTTTACTCACAATTACCACATTAATTTCGTAAAACATCACAACAACTAATATTGACTTTTTATTAACTACAGCTCATAATTTACATACATTTTTCCATTGATATCAAATATATTTTTTGCAATTCGAATAAAAAAATAGGCAAAACCTATCTGTCGTCATTTGAAATGGCGACGGACTCTCTGTCGCCTTTTCAAATGGCGACAGGCACTCTGTCGCCTTTTCAAATGGCGACAGAGAGTTTGTCCCTTTCTGAAACGGCGACAGACTCTTTGTCACCGTTTCAAATGGCGACAGACTCTCTGTCGCAATTTCAAATGGCGACAAGTGGGTAGATTTGTAAAAAAAAATTGGGCATATTATTTTTGTAAAATAGAATAAAAATAGTATTATTTTTTAAAAAAATTCTAAATTTCAATATGCTAAACGAGTGGCTCAAAAAAATAGAATAAATCATTTACGGGGAAGTTATTAGATTACAAGATGCACCATCGATCTCAAGTCCTTGTACTAGGAAAACAAACATGTTTGTCTAAAGTGTTACATAATGTTATCTGCCCATGATACTCATCAAAACTATAGGAGCAGAGGAGCTTTTTGTGTGAGTTCTCTGCATCTAAAGTTTTTTGTTTTGAAAAGCATTGACGGTATTTTGTCAATCCTTAATAGTTAATACCGAAATAGTTGGTGGCATTACTATACCACGAGTTAACACTGCAGTTCAGAAAAACGCTGTGACAGAACTGGCGAGAGATACGACGGTAACAAGACTAGTTCGTGTGTGTGCGCAAGGCCACCAAAAAACAATGTAATTTGAGAATTAATTCTAACACAAGCAAGCAAATATATAGGACATAATCAAAAGGGAGAAATTAAATGCAAAACATTGAAGGATGGATAGGCAGAATAATTGAATAATTCCGTTACTCCAACAAGGTGATCGGTATTTCACATACCCCAGTAGCCTTCACATACTGTTCATCCTTTGCGGTTCTAAGATCAGCATCAGGATCAGTACTGAATAATTTTGATTTAGAAGTACCACTTTAGGTTTTGCATGCAGATCTTGTGGAGACGGTTCCCTAACCACACTAAAGGAGCTAAAATATCCCGCGAAAAACTTGATAGCGATAGTTGCATCAATAGGAAGAAGCGTGCCCATGTAAGAGCAAATCAGCAAAATGTGTGTTTGTACCAAAATTTGGCAAGTCTAGTCAAAATCGGTAATAAGGTCAAAGATACGGGAATTAACGAACAGGTTGAAAAGATTTGGAGATATTTGGTAACGGCAAGATCTTTAAGAAATAACTGTCCGAGATAAGGCCGATACAGATCAAGACTTGAAACGTGTTGTAGTAGGACACGATCGGCCGAAGGGTATAAAAGAAGGATCAGAGCAAGCTACATAAACAACAACACAATACAATCAACCAGCTTTCATTTTTCTACTTTTTCCTGTCGACTAGGAGTAGCCTCTGTAATTTAAATCTCTCTCTTTGTAATCGATTTTGATCAATAAAGTTGCGCATCGCCGATTGTTGATCTTCGTCAATTACACCCCCAGGTTTGATTTGTTCTGATTTTGTTGCGCATCGCCTTCTTCAGAGTTAATCTACTTTTATCCTCTGATTAGCCTTAATCGGCTAGTTAGACTTACCTGTTACTTTGATTTTAATCGGCTTCAAGCTGATTGAGTCTAAGCCGATTGATCGTTACGATCGGCTTTTGAGTAAATTTTATATTTTTACTTTGTCGGTTACAGGTCAAATCGACTGACACGCTCTGAACCCGGTGTTCTTCTGGTGTGCTGCTATCAGAAACCCTACATCAAGTTTTTGATGACAACACACTCTTGGCACGCCCGGTGGGACCCATGTCTTCATCAGGAAAGTCGAAGCCTCGTCCGGAAGTCTGCTTGACCCATTACAAGCTCTGCTAAATTATCCTGTTTTTTCAGTAGCGCAAAATACGCAGAGCTCGACAGCCGATCCTAAACCATCGGCTATAACCTCACCCCCTACAATGATGCCTACTCAGCCGACCGTAATATTGCCTAGAGATCCTCAGTCAAGTGGGGTAAGCCATTACCATTCCTACACCGATGCCGCCAAGTTAGACGCATCGATAAATCTGCCGCCGTCGGCTCCGTTCTATGCTTTTCCCCAATCGGTTCCACAGCCGATTGGCTCCGAGAGATTCTCTCAAAATCCTACCATGCTTAGAAACCCAGGTCAACATAGGGTAGTGACATACTCAGAGCCGTTTATCCCAAAGGTTTAACCTCAAGTCAGGCATAATCGGCATGATCAGTATGGTCGTGTGCCGACGATGCAGCATAATTGGCAACCCGAGCTTGCACTCGGGGGGCAGGCTACCAACTATGACCAACATTATCAAGGGCCTGCTATGCCAATGGCTCATAATGTAAATTGGGCAGATCAGATTTCCACTGTTTTACGTGACCAGTTCGGCATACAGCCTAAGGGAAAGGTTATCGGCTATAGAAAGCCGTATCCTGATTACATAGATCGTATGCCATACCCTCATAATTTTGGAGTACCAGACTTTGCGAAATTCTCTGGTGATGATTCGACCACGACGTTGGAACACATCGGACGCTTTATCGCTCAATGCGGCGAAGTGGCTCAGTCTGATGGACTAAAAATAAGATTGTTCCCATTGTCATTGTCCGGAGCAGCTTTTACCTGGTTTACCTGTTTACCTCCAAATTCGGTCCTCTTTTGGAACGATTTGGAAAGCCGATTTCACGAATACTTCTTTTCGGGCAGTTTGGAGCTCAGGATTTCCGATCTGAGCTCCGTCCGTCAGAAATTTGGGGAATCGGTAACTGACTACATTAAAAGGTTTAGGGAGACTAGGAATCGATGTTTTAGCGTTACTTTGCCCGATAATCAACTTGCTGATTTGGCGTTTCAAGGATTAATTCCTCCGCTTAGGGAAAAGTTTGGAGGGCAAGAGTTTGCTGACTTGGGTCACTTGCTTCATCGTGTATCGGCTCAAGAAAGCCGATTCCCTGATAGTAAAGCATTTAAGGATAGATTCAAGAACAATAATAATAAGGAGAAGGACAAGGCCAAAGTTAATATGGTCGAATATTGTCCCAGTAATTCTTCAGAGGACGATGAGGCAGAAATAAATATAGCGGAATGGGTAAAAGGCTCTAAAAAGTCCGTTGTCTGTTCTTGGCTAAAGCCGACTAGAAATAAGTCGGAAGTTAAATATGCCTTTGATATTTCCAAGTGTGATCGTATTTTTGATTTGTTATTACAAGAAAAATAATACTGATTACCGAGGGACATGTTATACCATCGGTGTGAGATCAAGAAACGCAGTATTGCAAGTGGCACCATTCTTTTCTCACAATACTAATGATCGCAATATTTTCCACAACAAATCCAATCGGCCATTGAGGACGGTCGGCTAAAATTTGCTGACGAGCCAACCATGCAAGTTGATGCTGATCCATTTCCAATCAACATGGTTCAATGTTCGGCTAAAGGAAAGGAGCCGATCCATGAGGAGCCAAAAAGGGATCGGCGGGTCAATATTCAGCCGAAATTAGGAGCTGGTCAAACACTGAAAATTACGATCAGCTCACTACAAATAGAAGCCGATCACGAAGGAAAAAATTCGAGGACCATTAAACCCAAGGGTAATCCTCGGGTAGGTAAATGGTACAAAGCTGAAAAATCGCCGTCAAAGCAATCGGCCAAAAGGTCGGGACCAACTTTTTCACAACTGATGGATAAATATGAAAGGATGAATAGCCGACCACGATATCCTGCTCGCCGGTCGGATAATTTATCACACTGAAAACGTAGAAAGGGCCCATAGGAGATGTCCTTTTTGGCAGTTTTGTTGGGAAAGGGGAGTAGCACTGCCATCCCCATATACGTGCCCGATGGAACATTACCCCCGCGACGATTGGCCAAGGCAATCGGCTAAAGACAGGTTGTCTGGGCCGATTCGAGGTTCTAGCGAAGGTTTCAGAAAACCTGTTCATGAAAGGATATCTGAACCAAAGCAAGAACCAGACCAGGTCGAAACGCGGAGGTCAAACATAGACCAAGATAATCTCGTCGGCAAGATAAGAAAACCAGTAGAGCCTAAGCCTAGATGGTGTCCGTTTGGCCTTAGCCGATCGCAATGTCGACGACTTCAGAGGCTAAGGACTCAAGAGATCCGGGAAGCCGACGCAGAGAAACAGAGGGACGAAACTTTCATTGAGCTTCGTCCAGTCAAAATTGTCAAGAAAGAATGGAAGAAAAAAGAACAAGCTGAGGAAGATTTTGAATCAGCAGACGATCTAGATTCTCCTATGATTAGGGATGATACACCACCAATGGATATCAACATGGTGTTCACATTGCCAGCCGAGTTCAAAATCAAAACTAAATCGGCTAAAGAAACTTTTGCCCAATCTTGCTCGGGAGTCCAAAACGCAATATTCGAGAAACAAAGAGATGATCATCGGCATCTGAAACCATTATATCTGAAATGGTATATAAATGGAAAGCCGATATCAAGGATGCTGGTAGATGGTGGAGCCACAGTAAACTTGATGCCTTACACGACTTGCAAGAAATTGGGTAAGTCCGATGAAGACTTAATTAAAACTAACATGGTTTTGAACGACTTGACAGGCGATCCCACAGAAGCCAAAGGCGTCATGGTTACAGAACTGACCGTCGGCAGTAAGACTTTGCCGACCGCATTTTTTGTTATTGACGAAAAAGGAAATTACAGCTGCTTTACTCCGAAGAGATTGGATTCATGCCAAGCTAACGTATCCCATCAACTATGCATCAAGCGCTTGTACAATGGAACGGAGAAGAGGTTGAAGTTGTCACGGCCGACACATCGGCTCACATAGCCATGGCCAGTTCTGATGTGAATTGGCAACATGAAGAAGCAGGGTGTATATCGGGAAAAACATTAGAAGATTGCGATTTCATCTGCGTGAGTAAGACAGGACTTATGCCGATCAGTGTCAATCCAGGCACATTTGATCGAGCAAACGAAGTGCTATGCCGATGGGGACAAGAAAAACAGTGAAGGCATTACAAGATAAAATGCAAAGCTATCGGCAAACAACGGATAGCTATGAAGCTATAGAAGACTTTCAAGAAGTTGAAAAGTTAGGTCAAGGCTTTACGTCCACCGATCTGCTTGAAGAAATTGATATAGGTAGTGGTGATAGAAAAAGACCAACTTTTGTGAGCGCAAATTTAGATGTAAAATATAAAGAGAAGTTAATCGAAATTCTTAGAAAGTATAAAGATTGCTTTGCTTGGGAATATTACGAGATGCCCGGTCTAAGCCGACGATTGGTAGAACATCGGCTACCTATTAAACAAGGTTATAGGCCGTTTAAACAGTACCCTAGACGTTTTAATCCGGCTCTGTATAAAATTATAAAAGAAGAGATAGAGCGATTGTTGGAGGCTAAGTTTATAAGACCTTGTCGATATGCGGAGTGAGTTTCCAACATTGTTCCAGTTATGAAGAAAAACGGAAAACTGCGAGTATGTGTCGACTTTAGAGATTTGAACAAAGCGACACCAAAAGATGAATACCCGATGCCTATAGCCGATATGCTTATCGATGCTGTGTCGGGAAATAAGATCATAAGTTTTTTGGATGGGAATGCCGGATATAATCAGATATTGATGGCAGAAGCCGATATACCAAAAACAGCTTTCAGATGTCCTGGTGCAAATAGGTTTATTCGAGTGGACCGTTATGACCTTCGGATTAAAGAACGCTGGGGCAACATATCAGCGAGCCATGAATCTAATTTTTTACGATTTAATCGGCCACATCGTTGAAATATACATCGATGATGTCGTAGTAAAATCTGTAGAGGACTTGCAGCATTTGGCCAATCTAGAGAGAGTTTTCCAGAACATAAGATCGCATGGCTTGAAGATGAATCCTCTCAAATGTGCGTTCAGCGTGTCAGCTAGACAGTTTCTAGGTTTTATGGTGCATGAAAGAGGGATTGAGGTTAATCAAACAAGGGTCAAAGCCATAGTCGATACAATGCCCCCGACGTGCAAAAATGAGTTATAGAAGTTGATCGGCAAAATCAATTATCTCCGAAGGTTCATTTCGAATCTTTCCGGACGAATCCACGCATTTACCCCACTGTTGAAACTGAAGGATAATCAAGAGTTTGTATGGGGAGCCGATCAGCAAAAGGCTTTTGACGATGTTAAGAAATATTTAACCAGTCCTCCGGTCTTGGCCACGCCACAAAAGGGGATTCCATTCAAGTTATATATATCGGCTGAAAAGGAGACTATTGGGTCTGTTTTAGCACAAGAAATTGATGGAAAGGAAAGAGTTATCTTTTATTTAAGCTGACGCCTTCTTGATGCTGAAGTCAGGTACCCTTTCATTAAAAAATTATGCTTGTCTTTATACTTCTCATGTACAAAGCTAAGACATTACATTTTAGCATCGGCTTGTAAAATAATCTGAAAAACCGATGTTATAAAATATATGTTGTCAGCTCCAATCCTACGAGGTCGACTTGGCAAATGGGCTTATGCCTTGGTTGAGTTCGACCTATCCTATGAATCGGCCAAATCAGTCAAAGGGCAGGTATTAGCCGATTTTATAACAGGACATGATACTACTACTGATTTGGTATCCGTAGCCCCTTGGCAATTGTTTTTTGATGGGTCTGTGTGCAGAGAAGGTGATGGAATCGGTATAGTGCTTATATCACCTAAAGAGCATAACTTCGAGTTTGCATTTCGGCTAAATAGCTGATGCTCAAATAATCAGGCAGAGTACGAAGCATTGCTCAAAGGTTTGCAGTTATTGGAAAATATCGAAGCAAGTACGGTTGAGGCATACGGGGACTCTATGCTAATTATACAGAAAATCAAGGGAGAATACCAATGTCGAGACGAGATACTGCTAAAATACTTGGAGCAATGCATAGAGATCATCGGCTCATTTACGTCGTTTTCTATCAGTCACGTCCCTAGAGAGTTGAACGATAGAGCTAATGCCTTGGCTCAACAGGCATCAGGGTACAAAGACCTCGACCGATATCAAGTGACTGAGCTAATAGATAAAGCCGTCATGTGTGTGGATGTCGCGGATTGGAGGACGCAAATAAAGAAATACCTGATCGATTCATCTGAGACGACAGAACGCAAAATTAGGCAACGAGCTTTGAAGTACATTGTTATGGACGATACTTTGTACTATCGGACGATGGAAGGATTGCTATTAAGATGTCTTGGGACCGAGGAAGCGCGAGTGGCAATAGGTGAAGTACATGAAGGCATTTGCGGTTCTCATCAATCAGCCCATAAAATGAAATGGATGCTTAGACAGATAGGTTACTTTTGGCCGACAATGCTAGAAGACTGTTTTAAATACTACAAAGGTTGTCAAACTTGCCAGAAATTTGGCAATGTACAATTAGCACCAGCATCAGCTTTGCAGCCAATTATCAAGCCATGTCCGTTTAGAGGTTGGGGAATAGATATAATCGGCCAAATATTTCCTGCATCGAGTAAAGGCCACAAGTTTATTTTGGCCGCAACTGATTATTTCTCAAAGTGGTTGAAGCTATACCACTTAAGAAAGTAACCAGCGTTGAAGCCATCGGTTTTGTTAATGAACATATTGTTCATCGGTTTGGAATACCGCAAAAAATTACAACCGATCAAGGCACGACTTTTATGTCCAATGAGTTTCAGGCTTACGCAACAAGTCTGGGGGTTAAACTATTGAATTCATCCCCATACTACGCTCAGGCTAACGGACAAGCCGAGTCGTCCAATAAAACGCTGATTAAACTAATCAAAAGAAAAATCGATGAAAAACCAAGGAATTGGCATTCAACTCTATCGGAGTCGCTTTGGGCGTATCGGCTAGCTTATCACGGAGCGACGAAACTTTCACCTTACCAGCTGGTGTATGGTCAAGAAGCCGTTCTACCCGTAGAGATCAACATTGAATCCATACGAATAGCCAGACAGAACGGTTTGTCGGCTCAAGATTATAACAATTTGATGATCGACAATTTGGATGAATTGGCAGAATTACGTTTGTCTATGCTTGATCGGCTTAAAAGAATAAAATAAGGGTGGCAAAAGCGTATAATAAAAAGGTCGTGCCTAAATCTTTCGATCAAGCCGATTTAGTATGGAAAACGATTTTGCCTGTTGGTTCGAAAGATAACCGATTCAGAAAATGGTCGCCTACGTGGGAAGGACCATACAAAGTTAATCGGCTAGTCGGCGGAAATTCGTACGTACTAGAAACGTTGGAAGGATGTGTATTGCCTAAAGCTATTAATGGAAAATATTTGAAGAGGTACTATCCTAGCGTTTGGATTGGAGCCTAGCCGGCTAAGGATCACGTTCAGAGCCAAGATTAACACGATGCTGTTAATCGGCTAAAAGAGATTGCAGACTAAAATTATATGAAAATAAAATTAAATCGGTTAAACAGCTGATTACAAGTATAGCAAAATTACAAAGTATTCAAGCAAGTTTTTCCGAAAAAAATAGCCAACAGAGTTTCATATCTTATGAAGTTAATATCGGATGCCAGAACCAGGAAGAGTCGCGCCTAGAGCCGATAGAGCACCCGCCGCCTTCGCAATCACACACTTGACTTCGTCAAGAATGCGCTCATCGTCTTTGGCGTTCCCGGGTACTGGCTTCACCTTGGTCGACTGTTTAGTCACATCTGCGACGGCTTTAGCAATACCGAGTTTCTGTTCTTTCATGGCCGATATGTTCTTCTCCATAGAATGCTGGCCATCTTGGATTAATTTTTCTGTCTTGGCTAGTTCTTCCAAGATAAATTTCTTTGTCGACTCAAGCTTGGAAAGGTTATCCTTGGATGCCTTTAGTGCAGCCAAGCGTCACAAACTTGCGTTTTTTCGCCTTGGCGTCGGCGACGAGCTCGTCCAGAAATTTCTGATCGGCTTCTTGAGCTTCGCGCCGCGCAATGCGTGCTTGAGCCTCCTCAACCTCGGACTTCCTTTCGTCCAAGTGGCACACATTCAGGAGTGCCGCCATTGCTTCCGGGGGAAGGTCGGCTTCAACGGCCGCCATGGCATCGCGGATCGGCTGATTATTGGCCAAGATCTCCGATTGTGTCCTTGTGACTAGATCAAATAGCTTGTTCAGTTTCTCTTTCGTGCCTGGGGTGGAAGTGACCGCAGTCGATGCCTCCTTCGAAACTTCTAAGATCCTCCTGATCTCCGCATCGTAGTCATCAGTGGCCATGATCTCCGGATCATCGAGATCGGCCAAAGAAACCCAACAGATTTGTCGGATCGGAGGGCTCCTGCAGATCGGCGATTGGAGCAGTTGAAATCGGCCGTGGCGGGGAAAGCGGTGTAGAAGAAACTGTTGGAAGATCAGCCAGAATCTTCGCGGCTTGAACTGATTATGTCGGCTGAAATAAGAAATGCAAGGTAAGCTGACGTACTAAGGGACATGTTTCTTAGCGAAGAAGTACAAACCATCTACCTTATCAGTAGCCGACGCATGTGGAGAAATCTCGCCGCTTTGCTCCTTGGGCTTGGGTCCTTTTTTCGTAGGAGCCTTGCTGTACTTTGTCTTCTTCTTTTCTGAAAATAAAGATCGACTAAAGGTTAGTTCGGTCAAAAAGAAAATGGTATTAGTCGATTGTGTTTATACTTACTTGGTTGTTTTTTCTCAATGTTCGATAAAGATGGACTGTGAACCACTAGAGTACCAGAAGTATAACCCGTAAGGCCAGTCAGTTGATGTGACCTTTTGCCTTGGCCATTTCTCGATTGGCCAGAGATGGGCTTTTTGCCGACATCCTTAGCCTGCAATACACGTAGTAAAAAGTGATTAGAAAATGCATCTGGTGAAAGACCGATGTGCAAAACAAGATTATTCAAGCCGATACCTTATCTACTAAACTCGTGTTAGTGTAACCCGATGAGCTAGCTTCACTGCTAGAATCGCTGTTAGACACTAAGGATGGCTCTGGCAGATTTGGAAAGAATTCCTTGATTATAAGCGACGGAGTCTTCTCCATGTACAGGCACTCAGCAATAGCCGACCACCATGTTGTGAAACCACCTGCTCGGCGAGCGTTCAAGTGGAAGTGGGGGAGACTGCGAAGATGTAGCTCATCGGTTAATTCCAAGACTAACCTCGCTGATGTGGCATTGCGAACCCTGGCTCTAGGTTGAAGCCGATCTAGAAGTGGCAAACTTGGAATCACCTGGCCGAAGCCGAGCTGTCTTGCATAAACTGAAGGATGATAAAACTCGTATGAAGGTTGGATTGTCCGATTCCTAGTATGAAGGCCGACATGGAAAATGCACGGAGAAATGAAAATTCTATACAAATCCAAAGTCTCCTGAGGCATCAGAGAACTATCGGCTTCCAGGTGAAGAAATGAAGGCCAAGAAAAAAAAGCTGTAGCACCGTAACTAAAGAAGTCTTGCTGCTTGAAATCTTCAGTATCCAATTGTAAAAAGAAAGACAAGAATCTTCTGCAGCTGTCGGGAGAAATCCTTGTCTCATTACTGGAACACATCATAAACCTCTCACCAAAAGATCGGCATTCTCTAAATTGGATAGGTGCCCCCTCTGGTATGTCATCCCTTGGAAAAGGAGTCTCGTCGGCTGAATCCAAATTAAAAGAGCGGCTGAATAAGCAGTATAGCCATATTTGTATGAACCACATCGGACCACCTACATTACTGACGGTGAATTTCCCAAAACCGGTATAAAGCCGACTCCTTATTATATAAAGCATCTGATACACAGCGCCCAAGAAGATTTTTCCTAGAACTAGCCGACGACCTTCAACAAGTTGCTCTGCTATCACTTCATAAACCTGAGTTGGTTCAAGAGATGCACCACAGAATAAAAAACGGTCTAGCCAAAGATTCAGAAAGGCAACATGCTCTTCGTCCGATACTGGGCCATTAATCTTGTTATTATTTCCAATATATTTGGCCCAACCTTCCCCCTTGGATCGGATAAGTTTATATTTTGGTTTTCCGCTAAAAGCCGATACTTGTTCTCCATCTGGCCGAAGACAGCACAATTGAGCAACATCTAAAAGAGTTGGGCGATGGGACGTCTGAAACAAGAAAGCATTAAAACAATCGACCAAAAATAACGGTAGCCGTGGTCACCAAGGGCTTGTTGGCTTCTGGGTCGGCTAAAGAAAGTGGAATACACTCGGCTATGCCCATTCTTTCCCATTCACCCCTCTTTTGGTCTGCTACTGATAAACCAATTCCTCCATCCTTTGAGAGTCACGACTGTGCTCAAACTTTTATTCAACCCTCTATGTTGTGACCAAAGAATTGCGAGAGGTAAGCGAGGGACTTCTTGGTTTGTTACGGTATGAACATCTAGATTTCCCAATGGACCCAAAAAATATTGGTCATTGCTGTGCGGAATCGGAATAAGTACCTGGCTAGGGTCCATTGCAGCCGATGAAGAAAGACGGATGAGCCAAAGGATTGCCTCGAAAGTACTTCAAATAGGAAGCTTAAGCCGATTGCAAACAAATCGAGAGCTTGTGCGCGTGAAGAATGACTGAAGTGGGGGCCGCATTTTATAGCGTGGTGAAAATTTGAAGCAGCGGGAAGCGAATCTCAAAAGGCGCGAGTAGTTAAAACGCACTACCCGCATGTCAGAGAATTACGACGCGAATAAAGTAGCAGTTATGGAGCGAAGTTCAACAGTTAGCCGATTGGAAGTTTCGAAGGAGGCATCGGCTGCGGTCACTTCCACCCCTACCATGGCTGGTCATGGCTCTGTACCCCTACCGTGGTACATGAGGGTGGCAGGTGACACGTATCACCTGTCGATGGTTCTATGGTGGGAGAGAGAACTATTTTTGCAATTGCGTCCGTGTAAAAGCTAGATTTGTAAAAAAAAACTACGACGAAGCTAGAAAAGCATTGGCTTTGAACAAGGGTAGAGGCTAGAAGTGGGGGGAGCTCTCACACGCACACAACAGACAGAAGTAGAGGGGGGAGAGGAGTGAGAATAAAGGAGGAGGTGGAGACAAGGAAATGAAAAATAGAGTTAATCATGGTAATATTAACAATCTTATGCGGCCTGGGATTGCCGGCCTCAGGGCGCGCCCGTAAGCTGCCCGCGCACGCCCGTCCCACGCCCGGCCGTTCCGTCGCCCGTGTCACATCCCGTTCTGCGCCGTTCCGTGCGTGTCGGTTGCTCCCGTTCCATCGGCTCGCTCCGTCCCCACACGCGCATCGAGCCAGCTCGCGCTACGTTTTTCCTGGCCGTCGCCCGAACCCGATGAATGGTTCCTCGCCGTCGATTCGCGCTTCTTAGGTTCTTCGCATGCCATTCTTCTTTTTGTACGCTCGTGGTGCCCGATGCGCTGCCTCGGTGGGAGCTCCGCCATTTCATGCGTCAGGCTCCTCGCCCGCTCTGCCGCTTTTCTCTTCGAGGCCTCCGCCAGTTCGCTGCGTTCACCCATCGTCCCCCTCCCCTCCCACCTCCGGTTGCCGTCTCGCGTCGCCTGCGTGTGTTCCGTCGCTCCTCCGTTTGCCGTGTCGCCTCACCTGCGTGCCTTCACTGCCCGTCAAAGTCGGCCATAACAGTCGTATCGATCGTTGTCGCTTTTCCTCATTTGATTCTCTATGCCCACCGTTTTTTGTTCTGTGCGGATCCTGGCGGATTTTTGTTGTTTCGACACAGCTTGGAGTTGGTCGCTTATTCGGGCTTCATCGTGTGTCAGCGCGTCGTCTTCCGGGATCATGCATTCAGGAGTTCTCTTTCGTGCATTCAGCTTGGTGCGCTCGCCGATGCTAGGTGGCACGTCCTCCTCATCGGTGGGACCCTGGCTTGGCCAGTGGCAACGGACGAAGCGGAGGTGGAGGTTGGCCATAGCTACCTCTTCATGGGCGACCATGTCGGTAGGTTCCTCTTCACATCCTCCACTTGGTCGGTCACGCCCAGACCTCCACGTCGCTCTACCGTGGCCATCCATACTGCCCTAGCCTCTCCCTTTCTTCTCCACTGCCTCCCAAGGTGTGGCGCATCTGCTCATGCTGCTCCAGTTACGCTCGTTTGTGGTTCGCCGTCTATCGGGGAATCGCTCTTCCTAGATGGCCAGATCTGACATCTCCCTCGCCTTCGAATCTGTGCTCCCCTACCGGTGGCTCCCCCTCTGGCGCATAGGCCCACTCGACCAAGGTGAGACCTTTGGCTAGCCTGATAGTTCTTTTTCCCCGAAATCTTTCCTCTGAATGGCCGCCGTTTTTTGGGGAAGTTTTCCTCCAGCTGTTTTTCTTGTGACTTATCTCCATCCTTTTCTTGTTTTTCTTCTTGGAGTTTTAGAGCGCAGACATTAACGAGGAGCCCCAAAAGGAGAAGCCCGAGGAACTGATGGTCGCCTTGGCTCGTGTAAAAGTAATTCATTTCCTAATTCTTTTATTCGACAACTGGATTATGCTATCCTCTTTAATTTTCGGTGGCTGTTTGTTTCAAGATTAGTGTGGGAAAAGTGTTTATCCTTAAGAGAGGGGAAAATGAATTTTTTGGGTAAGACTGGAGTTATCTTCGCAGCTTGCTATTTTTTGACAGAACTACGGCAGGCCAGTTAGTCCAGCTTGAATAATTTTTTTTATTCCAAAGCTGAATGACTAAGTGTGAGAGTTCAGGAAAAACAGAAGGGGAGAGGAGGGATTACATGCGTGACATTACAAGAAATTTATTCTGGGATCAGAAATTTAGCTACAAAAAAAGAATTGTGTTTGTGTCTTCAGTCAAGTGTGGCAAGACCCAAACTTTACTCATATTTTCTATGGATCACGGCTGCGCAATACTCATATGGGATATGGCCTATCACAACGCAAGATCTTTGCGCTGCTTCAAAGTTCAAACTACCAGGTGAACTGTGTCCTTCATAGTTATGGTTGATGTAATCATGTAATGTGATGCAGCATGTTGACTTTTGTCATCACAAATCATGGTCTTCAGATGGTTCATGAGTAGTGATAGCAAGTACTTGCATTGCTGGTTTGGACCTCTTATTAGTCAAAGTAGCTTGCTTAATTGAAGTTATAGATATCTACCAAGTCGATTAATTCGAGTGAGTTCAATTCCTGACTTCAGATTACTCTATGTGTGTGTGTGTGTGTGTGTGTGGTAGATATCTGACATTAAGATGGCAAATTGTTTACTGAGCGACAGCTAGATGTTTGTGCACAAATCATTACTCGTACCACTACCAGGAAGGCCCATGCCATCCTCTTGAGAGATTGAATGGTTCTGGTCAAAGAATGAAAAGGTAGATATTTTTTCGTGTTTGTCTCTTGTGTTTTTGGTTCTTTTTGTATTTCATGCTACCAAGACACGCCGCCTCCTGTGTAATACAAGATCCATAAATTTAATTGCGGTTGGTTTTTAGTTAGTTCTCCTTGATGCAGATTTTATAAGATCGAACTATTTACATGTAAAGATAACTCATTTAGCTATACCTATTCAGATTGGTTGTCACATTAACTGTTGTCGAGTGTTTCTTACTTGCTGTCATCATGACGTTTCACCTACCTTTTGACGACTGTTTTTGCTTGGTACATACATAAATACGATGCTCTTCATTCTACCAGCTCAGTTCTACATTTTTCAGTTGTTCTACTTATATTATTGTCTATGCTTTGTAGACAGTGGCCTCCCAGCCATTAGCAAAATAGAGATGTCACGGATGCCATCTCCCCCTCCGTCGATCCTCTCCGCGCACTCGCCCTTCCCAACCATCAGCAGAATAGACGAGAACCGCCATGCTGGTGATCATGAAAACACGTTGCCCAGAGCAGATGTCACTTCTATGCTCCCCTTTTGCCATTCTCTTAAATTCCTTTATTTTGGAGAAAACATTTTCTACTTTGGCTGAAAATTTGATAGCTCTTTTCTCATAAACAATTTGCTGCATTGTGACTATAATGCACAGCCCTCGCTGACAATTTACTTCTTGGCTGCCCAGGTGTTGCTAATGTCGATGTTGTCAGCAATCAGGTGAGCAATGTTTCTTTTATTTCTGCAAATGTTATTACACTGCCACAGTGCCACCTTTTTATCAGTTCGTGGTTTTAGCACAATTTATTTGGCATTCATAGCATTTTTTTTAACAGCTTCATCTACTTTTGGGTAAACCTGTTGCTTATCAATTATGTGTGCTAACTAGAGATGACAAACATAAAAGGCAGAGTTACTGCTGGCCTGCTCTTCGTTTGCCACCAAAAAAGTCTGTCCCAATCATGATAAGCATAAGATTTGGTGGCTGCTTCTCATATAGCATTCAGTTTTCTGAATCTCGCTTTTGAGATACACCAAATTTTCTATTTATCGTAGAATTACAATAGAAACTATTTTTAGGGGATCAGCTAACCTTTTTCTTGCCTTTGCATATGATGCAGCTTTCTACATCCTAAAAGCTCAGAGTGGAATTGATTCATGTGCTCTAAACGTAGAAAATAGTAAGCTTAACTAGACAACCTTACCAAATTCTTTATGATAAGATCATGGTGCTAAGCTAGAACAACTTCATTGCAGATGATCACAGTGGCTAGATCATTAACCACCAGACCAAACACTACGGAAGCTATTTGGTGTACCTAGAATAGCTATACTAGACATAGTTAATGTCATGGTATAGAGAGATATCATGACCTTGATCAGTGCTGCCTAGGTCATTTACCACCAAACCTAACACTACGAAAACAATAGGACCACTGTCGACACTACCATGCTGTTTGTGGACAACATATAGCTCCATCGTCAATGGTCAGGGTACTATGCTAGCATAGCTCTCTGTATTGCGTTGCATTGTGGAAACATGGGCAATTACATGTGTTACTGATCGATTTCTCCCAATCTATTAATTCTCAAAGGATTTTTGCGCTGTAATTTTCTTGACATTCACAGGTTTTTGTCGGTTTACTTTGCTCTTGCAGGTAATTATTTCTCGAAATATTTCTATGCTAACTCACTTGATTTCAGTGAGCTCCGGTTCCTTTGCTTTCAAAGGTAATACTCTGAAATTTAGCTGTTGTTTTATCTAAAATTATGAGGTAATTTACTCATATCACTAGAATTCGGTGTTGTATCCATATTTTATACGGAGTTAGATATTTTGCCTTACTTTACTTACCATAATTGAGCTAGCCTGACGCCTGTCTCCTGGTTCTGTTGACCTGCTCAACCTTTTCCTTTCATATCGTATTTGGATATAAAATATGAATCTCTTAGATTGTTGCTTCTAATATGTAGTGGGTGTTTCGTCTAGCTACACGTGTAGAACCTCTTCGTATGTCTACTAAATACTTCCTATTGTGCGGGATGCAGGTGTGTGTGCTTTTTCAATTTATATGTTAGCTATGCATAGCTAAGATGCTAGAATTAAAACTATACATCTCTAGAGGCAAAAAAAAATCTTCAGGTGGTACCATGGACATGTAGGCTATTGGATTGGTCATATGTACTGTTTTTACATCATCTGTTTACCACGCTTGCATTGCAAACGTAGTGCTATACTTGGTAGCAAGGAAGTCCCCTTTATTATGTTATCCACTTAAGACCATAAATTAGTTGATTTCATTTGGTCTCTTGTTTTTCTTATCATGAGCTCCTATAAAAAAAATTCTTCTGAGTGCACTGATGATTATGTGATGTTCAAAGGTTCTAAGGCATCGGGTGACAAAATTGATATAGCAAGATCTCTTAAATGCATCCGTGCGCCTTAGAAGGTTTGTATTAGGTGTTTTAGCTTATTTTATTTCTAGTATCTCTTTACACAAGCTCTCCTTTTGTACTAGAAATTTTACTCTCTACAGTTTTTTTGGCTCCCAGAACAAAGCTTCGAAACATGAGGGACAAAGACCTGTAGTCTATCCTGAAGTAATTCTTTGTGTGGAAATTTATGAGGAAAGGTATGCCTTTGTGAAAGTAATATGTTAAACTTTAGTCACACATGCTTATTTTTAAGGTGAGATATGTGTAGCTCACTTTTTGTGGTGATCTCTATTCGCAGCAGAGCCAGGAGTTTCTTGTGTTGGTCAGCTCCTTACAGATATTAAAAACAATATTTACTGTTTGATTAGTTTATGCAAATGGCCAAGTAACACGATCATTCTGGCGATTTTCTTATTGAGGTATTTTTTTGGTTGAAAATTTGAGAAATATTCTTAAAGATACGTTGCAACTCTATTAGTCTCCCCTCTTTTATCGGGGAATGTCAAAAGGACTTACGGAGTGGTTTGAATATTTCAAATGTGCTTGAGTTTAAATCTACAAAAATGCAAAGGACTCGCTTTTCTGACTTGCACTTCTGACTTGGTGCTGGATACCTGTACTGTCGTTAGGCTCTCATCTATCCTCTTTATGCCTTGCCAGAATTGCATTGTCTTTGAGGAAAGTTGGTCTACAGTTCGTAATTCCCTCCATTGTTGTGATGGATCTTTTTATATCGTTTTTCATATGTTGAAATCAAGTGGTCATTCATCGCTATAAAATGCTTTCTTGCCTATCCTTGATTCCAAGTAAAGATGATAAAAGAATGTGATTTATCTATTACTTTGTTATGTGATGTTTGCAGTAGAATCTAAAATTCGTCCGGCGCAGCGTAGCGCGCAAACTCATCCTAGTAATAATAATTCATATGCAACATGAGAGATGGTAATCGGGCCGACGAGCAGCTCGACAAAGCTGAAACTCGAATAACACAACAAAGTGGTAAAATTCTGAACAATGTCTAAGGGTGTGTTTGGTTGCCTGCACCACTGTAGTATGTCTTATATGAGCCATTCAGGCTAGCTTTGTCCTGGCTAAGTGGATGCAAGTTGGGTTGTTTGGTTGCTTGTTTATGCTGAGTTTGGTTGTGCTGAGAAGAGTTGCTTAATATGAATCATTCTATCGCCGTAGATTTAAAACTCAGTTAAACCAAAGGTGTATTCAGTTTTAACCATGCTCTTTCCTGGTTGTTTTTAATGACAGCAATTCATAAAGAACACATCATCTGGTAGTAACAAAATAAAGGGAAAAAGGCAATTTCATTAAGTCCCAACCACTATGAACTGTGAAGGGAATTGTGGAATATAAGAACCCAGGTGTCTTCATAACCTGCCCAGAAGTGCCTAAGGGAGAGACAAGGCCGAGAGGAAGGCCCAAAGGATAAGTTCCGCGTCAAGCCTTGCTGCCGTGCGGAAGGGGATATGTCCCAGAGATAGTTGAACGTATAATTAGAAATAAGAGATATGATTGTAATCTGAGTTGTTAGCAGGGTAGATAAAGATGTAAACTCTATCCTGTAACTGATTAGAATCATATAACCGATCGAAATCTCTCAACCGATTGGGGCTCTGTAAACCACCCCATCCCCATTATATAAGGGAGAGGGCGGGCAACAGGGGAAGAGGACAGAAGCATAAGCAATCTTAGATCCAAGAGATCCAGAGAAACCCAGCACACAGGATTAGGGTGTTACCTCCTCCGTCGAGGGCCTGAACCTGTCTAAACCCTTGTCTTGTGTGACCTTCGAGTTTGAGATCTAGCGTCTGCCCCATAAATTCATTGCCGACTATAAAAGTCGACAGTTGGCGCTTCAGGTAGGGGAAGCGCTATAATCTTTTTCCACAAGCTCGATGGCAGCAATCGGCAGAATCATCGCAACCTTCATCTCTGGCCAGGCTTTTCGCTTTGGAAACCTGGACTTCGTTGCGGATGCAAGCGGAGAACTTGTCTGCCTAGACCTAAACCAGATCCAATCTGGTAAAGATCAGGCCGACCCATCTCAGGTATGCCACTCTAACTCGGATAGCGAATCAGTCGGCGTCGCGAGGAGTTGCTGCAATCTTCGTGGCATCTTCGCAATAGAAGAGCAGAAGACCGATCTCCAACGCTAGCAAGAGATTCAAGAAACGGCGGAGGAAGATCACCTTCTTCATAAAGGTAAGGAGGCACAAACACGATCGCTTCGATCTTGTGGCCGCAATGTCCGCGAGGACATCCTACAATCCAGATTGGGAGATCAAGCTGTCTTCCACACACCGCTGCAGAACGTCGTCGCCTCCAAGATGCTGCTCGACACGCTGGACCCGATGATTGCATCAGATAGCCCGGCGGCCTCGATCGTGGCCCAGATCAAGGCCATGGTGACGGCGGCAGCGATTCAGCAGAATCAGGAAAAGCCGGTAGGGGAAGCGTACTCATGCTCCCACGTGGCTACTCGCGTCGCTAGCGATGGGGCGCTACCGGTCGGAATCTGAGGCGATTGGCGCCCACACCACCGATCGGAGGCGCCGCGGAATCTCAACCGCGACCTTCATCTAGACATCACTGCCAGGTGGCAAGAGCGGGACGAGGAAGAACGATGCTGGCGCTACGACGACTACGAACGTTTCGGCATCGGCTACGATCGACGAAGTGATCAACGGTACGACGGCGACGACCACAAAGGCCATCATCGCCGGGGTCGGAGCGACAACGACGATCACTGAGTCATGGGCTCGCCGAGCCGAACTCCACCCCGACGCGTTGATGATGATCGCCGAGCCAGAGGCTCGCCACGCCGGACTCCCCCTCATCATGACGACAGATCCATCGACGAGATCCGAGCGTTCACTTCTCGGCTTCGCCGAGTAGTGTGGCCCGAAGGTTTCAACCCCAAGGGCATCGTTAAGTTTGACAGGGAGCGAGATCCGGAAGCTTAACTGCAGGTCTATGCCCTGGCAGTTAAAGCGGCCGGGGGCAATCAAAACATTATGGCAAATTATCTGCCAGTCAATCTCACCCCTTCACTCAGGCATGGCTCACACGACTTCCAGCGAACTCGGTGGACTCCTGGAGCGATCTTTGCGATCAATTTATCGCGAACTTCCAGAGAACCTATGAGAGGCCTGGCACCCCATGGGATCTATATCAGCTTCACCAGAAGAAGGACGAAACGCTGAGAGATTTCATCCGGCGCTTCATGTGGAAGAAAAACACCATCAGGGATGTATCTGATGCGGTGGTGGTAGCAGCCTTTCAAAAAGGGGTCAACGATCCCGAGCTGATCAAGAAGATGTCCAGGAAACCGCCGGCCTCCGTAAAAGAGATGTTTACATTGGCCGACCGCTATGCCACGGCCTCTGACGCCCTAGCCGAGCGCCAAGAAGATCGCCCGCAATAGAAGAACAAGGGCGACAAGGCCGAGTCCTCCAAGCACAAAGACAGAAAGCGGAAAGGCGAGGAGCTAGTTGCGGTAGCAGAACGCAACCGGCCCCGAGCCACCTGGAGGGACACGCCAGATTACAATTCTGTCATGGACGCGATCTGTCCTTTCCACCCTAAAGGTAAGCACACCGCTAAAGACTGATTTACCCTGAAGCGTTTTGCCCGCGAGAGAAACAAGCAGCCGGCTCCAGCAAAGGAAGAGGCGGCCAAGAAGAAGGACCCTCCTGGCGAGGATGATTATCAGGAACCCGAGTACGAGCTGAACTACATATATGGGGGCTCCACCGGATATGAGTCCAAGCGGAAGCAAAAGCTTATCGCTTGGGAGATCAATGCGGTGGAACCGGCAACCCCCCAGTATCTAAAGTGGTCTGAAGTTCCGATCACCTTCGACCGCTCGGATCACCCCAACCGAGTTCTGCATCCGGGTAAGTATCCTCTAGTGCTCGACCCCATTTTTCGCAATGTAAAGTTTAAGAAGGTCTTGATCGATGGAGGCAGTGGACTCAACGTCCTGTTCGCCAAAACCTTCGACGACATGAACGTCTCCCGCTCCAAGCTAAGGCCGAGCTCATAGCCGTTCCCTGGGGCGTCTTCATTTCCACTCGGGCAGATTGCTTTGCTTGTCACCTTCGGCACCAAAGACAACTACCGGACCGAGTATATAAATTTTGAGGTAGCGGATTTTGAGACAGCGTATCACGCTATCTTGGGAAGGCCCAGTCTGGCCCGATTCATGGCCGTCCCGCACTACACCTATTTGATGATGAAGATGCCGGGACCCAGAAGCGTCATCACGGTTCGCAGCGACATCAAGTGATCTTTGGAATGCGACCGAGAGAACTACGAACTTGCTGAGCTGTAGGAGGCAACCGCCGAGGGGAGAAATATCCAGGCGGAGGCCGCCACATTGCAGGAAGGAGGCGACATCCCGTCCAAGAAGCAGGCCACGTCAGGGATAAAGCTTGGCGAAGGAACCAAGAGAATTATCGTCAACCCATCCGACTCGTCCAAAACGACTCTGATCGGGATAGGGCTCGGGATAAATAGGAAGACATGCTCGTCACCTTCCTCCGGGCTAACAAGGACATCTTTGCCTGGAAACCATCCGATATGTCGGGTGTTCCTAAGGAGGTGATCAAGCATTCTCTACACGTCGACGAAAAGGCAAAGCCGGTCAAGCAAAGACTCCGGCGGTTCGCTCCAGATCGTCAAAACGCCATCAAGCAGGAGATCACCAAGCTATTAGCTGTAGGTTTTATCAAAGAAGTGTATCATCCCGATTGGTTGGCAAACCATGTACTAGTTCAAAAGAAGAATAAAACGTGGCTCATGTGCGTTGATTATACTGATCTCAACAAGGCATGTCCAAAGGATCCCTTCGGGCTACCTCGAATTGATCAGGTGGTTGACTCAACCGTCGGGTGCGAGATCCTAAGTTTCCTCGATGCCTACTCAGGATATCACCAGATTGGCCTAAAGGCGGAAGATCACATCAAGACTAAATTCATCATGCCCTTTGGGGCCTTTTGCTATACTACGATGTCATTTGGGTTAAAAAATGCTGGTGCAACTTATCAGCACGCAATACAGCGATGTTTTCACACCCAACTCGGACGCAATGTGGAGGCATATGTGGATGATGTCGTGGTAAAGACTCGGGAGAGGAAGGACCTTATCGCCAACCTAACCGAAACGTTCGAAAGTCTAAGGGCCTTCAGCATGAAGCTTAATCCTGAGAAGTGTGTTTTCGGAGTATCTTCGGGAAAACTGCTCAGGTTTATCGTATCCCAACGAGGCATTGAGGCCAACCCAGAAAAGATCAAGGCCATATCAAATATGGAACCGTCGACTTGCCAAAGGGACGTCCAGAAGCTCACAGGGTGCATGGCCGCACTCAGCAGGTTTATTTCCCGACTGGGTATGCGAGGTATGCTATTCTTTAAACTCCTCAAGCGGGACAAATTCAATCGGCGCTGGCGCAGCAAGCGTTTGAAGATCTGAAGACCTTTTTGACGACACCACCGGTCTTGGTTTCGCCGATGCCAGGGGAACCTCTGCTCCTTTACATCGCGGCTACGACTCACGTAGTCAGCGCTGCAATCATCGTAGAAAGGGAGGAGCCGGGGCATGTGCAGAAGATCCAACATTCGGTCTATTTCATCAGCGAGGTCCTGAGTGAGTCTAAGGTGCGGTATCCACAAATGCAAAAATTATTATACGCCGTACTTCTCACATCTCGCAAACTCAAGCACTACTTCCAAGAGCATACTATTTCGGTGGTCACCTCCTTTCCAATAGGAGATATACTTCGTAACCAGGTGGCCACTAGGAGAATCGCAAAGTGGGCAGTCGAGCTTGGAACCTTTGATATCCTACTCAAGCCTCGCACGGCCATCAAGTCGCAAGCGCTCATCGACTTTACTGCCGAGTGGACAGAACTTCAAAACCTAGCGGTCGCCAAGGAACTCGAGTATTGGATGATGTACTTTGATGGTTCCCTCATGCTCAGCGGCGCGGGGGCTGGTATAGTGCTCATATCACTAAGTGGTGAACGGTTAAGGTACGTTCTTCAAATACTTTTTCCCACATCGAACAACGCCGCCGAGTACGAGGCACTCATCCATGGACTCCGAATCGCCATATCACTCGGTATCCGACGTTTGATGGTTCGTGGAGATTCAATGCTCGTGGTCAACCAGGTGCAGAAAGATTGGTCCTGCATCGAAGACAACATGGCTGCCTACTGCTAGGAGGTACGCAAGCTAGAAGGTAATTTTCACGGTTTGGAGCTTATTCATGTGCTCCGTCGGGACAATGAAGCGGCCGATGAGCTAGCAAAAATGGGATCCGGCCGGACCACAGTGCTCGTAGGAGTATTCGTTGAAAAAAATCATAAGCCCTCAATAAGCACTCGGTCAAAGTCGGACATCCCGGTGGAGAAGAACACAGAGGCAGAAGTCCTGATCATTACCCTGATTGGACAGCTCCGTATCTGGACTATCTGACGAAGGACGAGCTACCCGAAGACCGCATGCAGGCCAAGAGAATAATGCGCCAAAGCAAGAGCTATGTGGTAATCAGGGGAGAACTCTATCGCAAGAGCTCTTCTGGTGTACTACGACGGTGCATATCAGAACAAGAAAGAAGAGATCTTCTCAAGGAAATCCACTCGGGAATTTGTAGAAATCACGCGGCGTCAATGACCCTAGTCGTAAAGGCTTACCGTATAAAAATTTGCTTCGCATCAGTAGCACACCCCCGAAGACTGGTGCGGTGAACTCGGCATAAAAATTTGCTTCGCATCAGTAGCACACCCCCGAAGTAATGGGCAAGTCGAACGAGCCAACGGCATGGTGTTACAAGGCCTAAATGCAAGGATTTTTTATCGTCTCAAACCATACGCCACTCGGTGGGTCAAAGAATTGCCTTCGGTACTCTGGGGACTGCGAACCACCCCCAGCAAAGCAACCGGGCAGTCACCTTTTTTCCTGGTGTACGGCTCAGAGGTGGTCCTCCCCATCGAGTTAGAATTCGGATCCCCGCGGGTTCGGAGCTATGAAGAAGTCGCTTCGAAAGAGAGCCGGCTAGAAGACCTCGACTGACTGGAAGAAGCCAGGGACGTCGCAACAATTCAGTCGGCAAAGTACCTTCAGGGCTTACGTCGCTATCACGGCCGCAATGTAAGGAGCCGCACATTCTCCGAAGGAGATCTGGTCCTTAAAAAGAATCAGAAATGCGAGCATAAGCTTCCCCAAGCTGGGAGGGCCCACATCATCGATGAGGTGACACGTCCTGGAGCCTATAAGCTCAAGCGTGAAGGCGGCACAACTGTCAACAACACTTGGAACATAGAACAGCTACGTCGTTTTTTCACTTGAATTTTGTAATTCAATTGTTTCTTTATGAATGAATGTTTACTCTTAAAGTTGTTCTCGTATTATCTTCTCGAAAGTTATGCGTCTGAATGATTCGCTCCTACGAATTTTGAGACTCTGAGGCATGCGTCATGAACCATGCCCCAGAGCCTGGGGGCTAAACTAGTCGGACGTGATAGTTAAGATGTCAAAACTCATCGAGCATAATAGCATACTTGAAAAAAAACTTGCAAGATCGAGGAAACACTTTTAAACATTCGTTCACAGGTCCAAGGTTTCCGCGACAGCCGAAGAAGCATCCTTAACTTCCTCCCAGAGTTCGGGTGCCCGGTCTTCATCCATGTTACAGGCATAGCCATCTTTAATGGCCTCAAGATCCAATCGGGGATAAAGTGACTTGGTGATCGCCAGAGCCTGGCTAGCTCCATTGGTCGTCGTTTCCTTCAAGAGTATCTTAAGCTCCTTGGGGGCTTCCTTCAGTCGGGATATAACTTGGTCCCTACTGAGCGGCCTCTCGCCTCCGGGATGAAGCAACCTTAGCAACGGGTCCGAGGCCTCGTGAAGCTTAGTACAAGACGTTT